>CAWUFW010007645.1:600000-983492 GCA_963921515.1 Calotriton arnoldi
CTCGACTTTTGTTAATCAAAAATATTTTGCCGCACACCCATGAAATCTCGACCAGCGGGAAATCATCGAAACCAATGAGGCTTCAACTTGGTGCATCAGGTTCCACTATCATTGACCAATATTAGTACAATCACAACAAATTGTAACTGTCCCAGTTTCAAATGACACCTCACGACCAGCACCACAAATCATTAGCAGACAAGAAATTCATAAATCAACTCTTTGCTTATCTATCCTGGGATCTTAGACTACTTCTTAGTCCGATAACCTCTTTATCTCCTTCTTCTTCGAAAATGCATGAGTATCAACAAATCATAAGCTTCAATAACTCATTCAACACACATGCCACAATACCAATACCACAATAATCAAGGATCAGTCAATAATAACTTCAACATCTAACACTATTGATACTCAAACCTCCAATTCTGCAACCGTCTTAGAAAACCACACTCCGTCAATCTTCAAGTTTGGTCTTTATGCAACAGGAAATAGGCATTTATCTATCTAGGGGCAATTAATTACAGCTCCTTTTTCACATCACGTAAACCATAACTGCCAACTTTTGCGAGAGCGTGGGTTGGTCACAGCATTAAATATATATGGTTTACAAATTTCAACCTACCAGTTCTTCTAATGGAATCTTTCACTCACAGGTCTATGGACCTTGGACGTGAGTGAGAATAAACAGGAGCTGCAAATCTAATCAATTAATTATTCATCATAGGCTCAGTTTTAAATCTTGGGAGTCAATGATGAGATTTTGCTGTGAGTTTCAAAGCTTTATTTAAGTATTAAACTTCTTTGTATTCGATCTTTATTAGAAATCAGCATTAATCTCACCAATATTAATTAATCAATAATAATATTTTAATAATCAAGAGCAATATAGTTCATTCAGCATGTTCCATAAAGGAAAAGTCCCTAATCTAAGTTAAGAATAATGACAGAAAAGTACCAATTTGAACCCATAAATAGTCCCAAATCAAGAGGTTAAAGCATGAAGCTTCAGCAATAAAATCTCAGTTAAATCAGAACTTCTAATGAAGAAAGGTTCATAAAACTCAGTAGAGTTTCAGAGTGGCCAGATTCAGGCAGGGAAAATGGAAAGTGATCTCTCAGCAAAGGTATCTGCAGAGAAGTCAGTTAGCAGGTCTAGCCTCAAAGTGTCTAGTCCTCGAGAGTGTGTCTCTGTTATCTGTCTAAGAACATGCATTTATAATACTTTTCTGTCTCACACATAGGTACAACTAAATTCTTCTCAGCCTTCGGAACAGAGTCCTGAACGGCCGGGTAGCTCCGGACATTCCGTCTCACGCAACGCATTACTCAGCAAACTCCCAGGTAGTTACAAATTACACCTTAGTGTCTCTGGCCTTATTCCACATGGTGATAAATTATGAACTGGAAAATAGGCTGTAAAGTGATAATCAACCACAAATGATTGGACTAAATTTAAAAATCTCATCACATGAACATACCCCATCGGAAATCGATTACTGCACAACGTCTAACTACAAAAAAACTACTATGGTTGGTAACGTGCATCAACATAGTGGCACAACAAGCCAGAATCTAATAGGAAAATGTAAATGAATCAACCCTTAACCCCTTGGACCATCGGGCACAATTTTCAAAGCTTTTATTAGAGAAGCAAGTTGGCTGATTCAGGACCAGAACCACAACTAACTTGGTGATTTTCCAGGCAAGGAAAACACCAGTCCAACTCACAATAGCAAAAAGAACCTGAATCACGCCTTGAGGGTCTTAAGAAACAAATCAAACTGAAGTGTACGGCGTGAGGTCCTACCAAAACTAAGAATGCTATATAAAAAAGCTGTATGCATCAAAGCAAAAAGAGAAGCAGACTAGTATTGGTGCAAAATTCTTCTCGCTTCCAAGTGTAAAGATGTCAGAGAATTTTGGAAATTAGTGAGTCAACCAAGCAGCTGGAAAACTAACTTTCCATCATCGAATATTTCAGGAGTTATGTGGTCAAATCATCTGGAAGAAATGTATGGGAGCACGGCTGCAATGAAGATACCCCTAAAGGATGGTAATCAAAAAATTGTTGGGGGAAGTCCAGTTTAAAGCGTTCTCAACTGGTATTGTGGAAAAAATCAGTAAAAGCCATTGAGATGGGGCCCCGGGTCCGAATGGTCTCCCACAAGTGCTTTACAAACAGAACCCGCAATTTTGGGGGCAGATAAGTTGGGCATATTATTCAATCACATCCTCCTCATTCAAGAAATACCTGATAGCTGGAGTTGATCAATATTGGCCCCAATACAGAAAAAGCCAGTGAACCCTCTTTACCCTCCAATTACAGGTTGATAGCCTTAATGGACGGTGAGGGAAAGTTTTTTGCTAAGTGACGCTTAAGAGATGTTACGGCCTGGGTGGAATACAATGCCGAAAAACAAGACCGGTTTCATAAAAGGAATTGGCACATTCACCAACATTCAGATGCTGGCTCTAACAATAGAACAAGCAAGGCGACGCTCAATTAAACTTCATTTGTGTTATGTTGACTTTCGTTCAGCATTCAATACTGTACAGAGAAATATCCTTGGGCTACAGCTGATGAATTGGAGAATTTCTCCCTCTCTTCTCAGAGCAATCCAACTTCTTTACACAAATACCTGGACAAGAGTCAGACTAGGCTACAACAGTCTAAATAAAAATTCCTACAAGAAACGGTTTAAAACAAGGCTTTGTACTGGCCCCCCTTCTGTTTTACCTTGTGGATATTACCCTGGCTTTGTACAGAATTAATTCGCACTCCCTGACTGTGGCTGGTTTTAACGTTTCCCATCGATTGTATGCCGATGATATTGTTTTGACTAGTTATACAAAAGTGGAGCTTCAGCATTTAATTAACAAAACTGTACAGTATGCGACTGATCATGGGTTAAAAGTCAACTTAAGCAAAACTTAAACCATGCTAGTTTCAAGGGGAATAGTTTCTCGCCCAATATTTTGTATAGAAGGGACAGTGTTAGAACCACTATCAGAGTACAGATATTTGGGGGTGATATTTGATTCTAGAGGTTCATTTAAGAATCAGTGTGCTGCAATTTCAAGAAGGAACAACTCATTAGTTGTTGTGTTTGCCTCATTATGGAACACCTTGAATGGCTTGTGCCTTAAACCTCTTTTGCAAGAAATGGCAGCCAAACATGCTCCTTCCTTGACGTACGGTAAGGAGATACTAAGAGGAAAGCTGATAAAACCATAGATAACCTCATGGTAGGAACTTATCTCCGCCTTTGTAATTTACCTTGGCAGGCCTCGCCAGCCTAAATTCGATTGAAGTTCGGCCTTAGGAGACAAAATATGCGTAGCCTTGGAGCATACTTGAAATGTTGTCATAAATTAATAACGACACAAGATCCACACTTAGTACAACAGTATGGGAGGCTATAAATGACCCAAAGAATACTGCAGCCCATGAATATTTTAATCTAGCTGTTTCTACTTTTGAAGCAGAGGAACTCTGGGCTCTTTCCCTCTCACAAACTGCATTCAATAGAGTTATTAACAGTATCAGCAAAAAAGGTCTCATCTTTGATGGGCAGAGAGGTGTTAGAAAAAAGAACCGACGCATGGATGGTTATTGCTACGTATGGCCCATTAAAATCTCAGAATTATCGGGGTGGCCTGAACGGATTAGCTGCAAAACTAAAGCTTTTGCCACTCCACTTGGTTACTTCCAATATCACTGTAATTTACCAGCCTGGAAAAGGCTGAGCAATGACTTGTTAAGTCGTCTTTGTAATTATTGTTGCCCAGCCTTAGCGGACGAGCGAAAAAGTTTGTTGAGACTATTTTAACCAGAATACTATACGTACATGTCGACAAGCAGTTATAGCTGGTCTTCAGGGAGAGGACCTCATTTTTTCTGGGAAATTTCTAAAATACATGTCCATAGCTGAGAGGAAACTTGTAAAATGTGAATCCACTGGCAGGGATGCTAGTTGACTGTATGAGGTACAACAACAAAGAGTGTTTTCTATCTTTCTAATGGGCTTTTCCGAGACATGATTAATTGGGTAGGTTTTTAATCAACATATAGCACTAAGATAAGAAATAATTTTATAAAAAGCACGGTGCACTTTAATTTTCTGGATAAATCAATTCTTGTCCAGCTATTTTAGGGACAGTATCTAACTTTAGGTTCAATGGTATTGAGCCATGGGTAACAAGGTTAATAACATGCAACACTGCTCAACTAGAATGAGAATGGGCTTTTTCTATATATGATTAAATGGGATGATTTTTAACCAATATATAGTATTAAGATGAGATGAGAAATTATTTTATAAAAGGCACGTATCACTTTAATTTACTGGATAAATTATATTTTTGTCCGCCTATTCCAGGGCAGTACCCATCTTCAGGTACAAAGGTATTGAACCATGTGTAACAAGGTTAACGAAATGTAACAACAGATTGCTGCCTTTAAATTATTTCTGGTGCACGATTGCATGTACTAATTATGTCAGCTTCACCTAAGACCATTAAATAGCAATTGGGCAAAAGAGGGATTCAGCAGGGCACGTGGCACTTTATTGACTATTTTTCACAAAATGATGTACGGTTTAATAATAACAATGTAAATAGGATACCTTAGGCATAAGGGGCCTATTAAGCGTGATAAGACCTATGAAATAACATTATTGCAGATTGCGTCTTCAAATTAGTTTTTTACTTTGAAGCTTTGAATAGATCAAGACAGTTTCAACTTTATTTTAAGATGTTTGTTTTAAAATGATATCTATGCGTGATGTGTTTTAACTGTGTCAGTTTGTAAGTTTTAATTAACTGAACAATAAATATTATATAATATATATATATTTATATAATATATATTATATATATATATATATATATATATGTTTATATATATATATATATGTACCGTTGTGGATTGGCTTAGGGAAGCATGGGTGCTAGCCAATCACAACGCTGCATTGCAGCGTTGTGACTGGTTTACGGAGCCTGGGTGTGCTTCCTGATCCTTCCGGTGGTGCTGAGAGACGGAGAAGAGACGCAGCGGTACGGTAAGTTCTTTGTTCCTTAATTATTTTTTTTTTTTATTATTTTTTTTTTATTATTTTTTTTTTATTATTTTTGTTTTCCTTAATCCCCACCACCCCCGAAGCCATGCCAGAAGCGACTGTGTTGCATGCTGTTTGCACAATTGTGTTGCTCTGTGCAGTCTTATTTCCTTTGTCTTTAACCATTTGAACGCATTGTAGGGCTCTCTCTTCTTGCAAATTCGTCACCCCAGCACTCCCTCACCACTGCTTTGTACAGCTCAAGGCACATACTGCCACCATAGGCTCCTCAGTGCCATCTTCTCTTTCTTTCCTTACATTGTTTTTACAGTCCTTGCCTCAGGAATTCCAACTGTGGTAATCCCAAAGACATAGAGAGCGAGGAGGCTCCCAACAGTGCCTTTGGGTTGCACCAACCTCTTAGTCCACCACCCCTTCAGTCTTCTTCACAGGAGCCTCCACCAATCTAGGGCCGTATTACATATAGTGCCCCGGAGGTGCAAAGGGCTTCGGCACCTGCTTTTTGTGCCCCGGGGGCTCCATTGGTTTTATAGAAGAGGTCACCGACGCTTTTGCAGCTACTTCTTTAAAACTGAGAGCGCTGGCACACCTGTAGAGGCAGCACTATCTTTAGAGGATGTTCCCTCATTTGCAGTCATTCACTGCACCTGCCTACTAGGGGAACTCTCTCCCCTCTTTAAAGTGCAGGCATGTGCCACCTACACTGTGAAACACAGAGCGACTTGTAAATAGCAGCTCTGTATTTCATTGAATGCGGTGTCTCCACAGCAGGCACAGGTTTGCTGCTGCCCTAAGGGCAGCGTATTCATTGTAATAAGCCTGCACTTTAAAGCGGTGAAGAGAGATTTCCTAGTGGGAAGGTGTAGTGAGTAACTGCACCTGCTTACAAGGGGATGTCTGGGGGTCATTGGACCCTCTTTCACCATCCAGAGGGCTGGCATAAGGAGGCGCACTGAGAGCGGTCAGTGAACCACCTACGAGCCTGTTTTCCTGTGCGCCTACGTCCATAATAAAGCTAAGGGCGCAGAGGCAAAGTGATGCCCACATTTGCATGGGGCCACGCCCCCATACAAATGAGGCAACACCCTCTGAAGATAGCACTGGTGCTACATGTGCACCAGTGCTATCAGTATTGCAGAAGGACATGCGCAAGCGTCTGTGGCTCCTTCTGTACGACCATAGAGCCCTGGTCGGAGCAAAAAGCAGGCGCACCCGCTCATTGCGCCTCCGGGGCACTATGTAATACGCCCCGGATTGGTGGCATCTTCAGGATTGCCAAGAGCACAATTCCGGAGGCAAAGACTGTAAAAACAATAAGAAAGAGAAGACGACCCTGAGCAGCCTAAGGTAGTAGCATGTGCCGTGAGCTGTGCGGATCAGTGGTGACGGGCTGCTGGGGTGGCAGATCTGCAAGAAGAGAGAGCACGGGCGCAGAGGCAACGTGCTTCCCTCATTTGCATGAGGCCACTACCCCATGCAAATGAGGGAACGCCCTCTGAAGATAGCGCTGGTACTACATGTACGCCAGTGCTATAAGTATTACAGGCGGGTCAGCACAAGTGTTGGAGGCACCTCCTACAATACCATAGTGTCCCAGGGGCGTAAAAAGCTGGCGTACATTCCACTGTTCCAAAGTACCCAGGCAGTCCCTGCCACAGCCAGAAACATCTGAGTAGGACCAACCAGGACTCAGGTGTGTTTTCTGTGCATCCCATTAGACCCTGCCAGGGACCACTGTTTGTTCATCGTCTTCACAGCTATTCATTGCTAGCTAAGTACATGCCTGCACCCCACTCCACTACTCTTTTCCGTTCCCCGCGATGTAAACCACGTGCTTCTAGCATTATATACTGTTTCAGATCAGTGGAGCTAGATAGAGCAGTTGGGGGGGGGGTGCTGCAGCAACCCCCAGATATACTTGATTGAGAGCAGAGAAAGAATTAAGACTAAACATACCATTAACAAAGCGTCACATGACAGGCAGCTTTGTTTGACAGAGTGCTGCTAATTCTTTTTACATGGAAAACTGTGTTTCCTGTTACTTTCTCTGACTGCAAATTTTCAGGGTATTATTTAAATAGTGACACTCATTTTTATAACTATCTCAAAATATATATCAGCATCGTGGAAAGTACAAACAAGACACTTAAGTAGATGGCCAGCACTCCCACATAGAACATTGTTCCAGCACCACTGTTCCAGATGCCAGGATTATGCAAAACTGTTGGTAGTGAAGTGGGGTCTCACAGGGACACGTCTAATCAGCCATCTTGAGTGGCCAGACCCAGAGTATGGACTTTGAAGTGATATATTCTTGTGTTGGTGAAGCGCGTGACCTTGAAGTGATCACATGGCAGGTTCAGTGATGTGCCTGTGAGAAGAATGACTGTTAGGCAATTGTGGCAGTTTCAGTGATGAATCTGAGAGGGCACTGACTGAAGTGATTGAATATCAGGGTCTGCGCAATGTTGGTGAAGAGACTGCGAGGTCTATTTACTAAGATTTAATGCCACGTTTGTGTCACAAAAGTGACGCAAAACGACGCAAAATCTTTTTTTACTCATTTACTTTCCAGCGCTAAACTTGCTTAGAGGGATTGTGCAGCAGGTCCAATCCTGGGTCTGCGAGAGCACAGACTGTCAGCTGATCCTATAGCAGGTTTCCTGCTGCGTCTGCGAGAGGACCACTGTGAAGGGATTGAGTGGCAGGTCCAATCCTGGGTCTGCGAGAGCACAGACTGTCAGCTGATCCTATAGCAGGTTTCCTGCTGCGTCTGCGAGAGGACCACTGTGAAGGGATTGAGTGGCAGGTCCAATCCTGGGTCTGCGAGAGCACAGACTGTCAGCTGATCCTATAGCAGGTTTCCTGCTGCGTCTGCGAGAGGACGCACTGTGAAGGGATTGTGCAGCAGGTCCAATCCTGGGTCTGCGAGAGCACAGACTGTCAGCTGATCCTATAGCAGGTTTCCTGCTGCGTCTGCGAGAGGACGCACTGTGAAGGGATTGTGCAGCAGGTCCAATCCTGGGTCTGCGAGAGCACAGACTGTCAGCTGATCCTATAGCAGGTTTCCTGCTGCATCTGGGAGAAGACCACTGTGAAGGGATTGAGTGGCAGATTCAGTGGCAGGACTGGCTGTGCCTGTGAAGGAATCATATGGCAGGCTCTGTGCTGGGTTGCCGAAGGACTGACTCTGAACTGATCATATGGCAGGTTCTCTGCTGTGTGAGCGAGAGGACTGGCTGTGAAGGAATCATATGGCAAGTTCAATGCTGTGTCTGCGAGAGGACTGGCTGTGAAGGAATCATATGGCAGGCTCTATGCTGTGTCTGCGAGAGGACTGGCTGTGAAGGAATCATATGGCAGGCTCTATGCTGTGTCTGCGAGAGGACTGGCTGTGAAGGAATCATATGGCAGGCTCTATGCTGTGTGAGCGAGAGGACTGGCTGTGAAGGGATCATATGGCAGGCTCTATGCTGTGTCTGCGAGAGGACTGGCTGTGAAGGAATCATATGGCAGGCTCTATGCTGTGTGAGCGAGAGGACTGGCTGTGAAGGGATCATATGGCAGGCTCTATGCTGTGTGAGCGAGAGGACTGGCTGTGAAGGGATCATATGGCAGGCTCTATGCTGTGTCTGCGAGAGGACTGGCTGTGAAGGAATCATATGGCAGGCTCTATGCTGTGTGAGCGAGAGGACTGGCTGTGAAGGGATCATATGGCAGGCTCTATGCTGTGTGAGCGAGAGGACTGGCTGTGAAGGGATCATATGGCAGGCTCTATGCTGTGTGAGCGAGAGGACTGGCTGTGAAGGGATCATATGGCAGGTTCTCTGCTGTGTCTGCGAGAGGACTGGCTGTGAAGGGATCATATGGCAGGCTCTATGCTGTGTGAGCGAGAGGACTGGCTGTGAAGGGATCATATGGCAGGCTCTATGCTGTGTGAGCGAGAGGACTGGCTGTGAAGGGATCATATGGCAGGCTCTATGCTGTGCGAGCGAGAGGACTGGCTGTGAAGGGATCATATGGCAGGTTCTCTGCTGTGTCTGCGAGAGGACTGGCTGTGAAGGAATCATATGGCAGGCTCTGTGCTGGGTTTGTGACATGACAATGTGCCAGGGGTTATATTGCAGGTTCAGCTTTGTGTGCAAACTGCCTGTTTTTTAAAGGGAGTCGCAACAAGGTTTGTGTTGAGAATGGACTGCATGGAAATGGATCGAAGCAGGATATGCGCCTTATCTCTGACAATAACTGGCCCTCATGGGACTGTATTGTCGGTTCTGAGCTGTATCTGCGAGGAGTGACTCTGAAAGGACCACAGGAGCACTCTGAGCGGTATCTGTGAAAGGATCACCCGGGTGGATCACAGTGAAGGCTGTGATTGTTCATCAATCAGAGCTAAGATCACCAGGGCTCATGTGAAGGTATAGTGAGGTGGGACCTGCTCTGTGTACGAAGGGACCGGCTATGAAGGGATGGAGCAGCAGCGTCTGATTAAAGTTCTCTCACACCTCTGATGCATCTGCAGGGATCTGAAGATCACAGCAGGGCCTGGGCTCTCTGCTCTTCTTCCAATCTTCTTTAGAATGGTCACAGTGAGCTTTGGTTTCATGGGCAGGGCTTTCCCATGGACCTCTTACTGGTGATATTTTAAGGCACAACTAAATCCTGCGAAGGGAGTGTCCCGCGTACTGGTCGTTCTGTCGCAGGCCTCTTGTGGGTGTGCGGCTTCTGTCTGAGGGGTGAGGAAGGCAGTTGCAATGGGATTGTCCTTGGGGGCTGGCTGGGGTTCTGCTTTTCACAGTTCTTTTGGCAAAGAGTATCTTCTGTCTGGAGGTGGATGGGGTGGTTTACAATGTGGTTTTCTGTTAGGTACCGGTTCGTGCTTGTGCTTTTCAAAGGTCAGAGAAGTGGGTCGTCTGTCTTGTGGTGGTTTGGGGGTTTGCAGAGGGATTGTTTGTTAGGCGCTGACTGGTGCTTTTACCTTTTACAAGGTCTCTTGGGGATGAGGAATGTCTGTTGCTTGGTGAACAAAAAGGGATTTTGAATGAATTTTGGTAATTTTTTGTGCTTTTAACATACCTTTTAGAGGGACAAATATGTCTCTAGTGCAGACCAGACCTAAACCCGGCACACCCAGGCATGTGCCCAGAGGTAAGGGCTGCAGAACCCTTTAAATCAAGCCTGGTGGGACTCCGATCAAGGCGCTTGTCAGAACATGTTCAGGTGTTAAATAGTGTGACGTCCACACCTGAAGTCTGTTACTGATACACACTGTATTCCATTGCCACCCTCGCTTTTACCTGAGCAGTAACACACAACTATTCCCTCTGTAGACAATCCAAGCAGCATGTTTTATGCACTCATCGTCAGCGAAAAGTATGTTTTAAATGTGCTCACCAGTATAACTTGCTGATTTTTAGATGCTTTCACTTTGAGTCATTTCTAAGCTCAGCTATCCCTTTACCTATGAAAGATACACGTGATTTACTAGAAGTGAAAATCGCATCTAAATATTCTTTCCGCAATAAAATGAGTCATAATACTTATTGCATTTGTTGTTTTTATATAGCGCTGCAAGGCAGCCATCTGCGCTGACGGCAGCAAGAACCCTAGGGCTAGTCCAGTGTGATGAGGTCAACAGAATGATTGTTCGGCGGAGTGGAGTGGGGTGCCTGCAGCTCTTGGGGCAGCCGTGCCGCGTGGAATGGTGTCTGAACGGTACGTTCGTCCTGGGCCACTTGGTGGAGAGATGCTTTGATGATATTACGGTTCCGCCTCTGCATGGCGAGAGCTGCGTGTCTCTGTTCCTCAGCATGCATAACACCAACCAAATCCATCCGGGAAGTGACTTTAAGAAGCTCTGGGCGCTTTCCTGTGTTTGTGCTTCTTTCAGGTTCAGTCTTACGAGGAGCTGTGTCCAGATCCCGAGTCAGCGCCTCTGCAGAGAAAGGAAACAGCGTATTACTGTGGATGGAGAGGAGGCCAGAGGCTCTACACTGAACAGAACTGTGGGCCATATGTACAAGGACTGGCGTTAACTAACGCTAACATTAATTAGCGGCAATTTTTTTACCGCCGCGTACCGCTGAAAACTATCGCCCTTTTAGCGACGTATTTACAAGATGTCGCTACATGGCGATAGTTTCATGGAGCCGCGGTGAAAACTGCCAGTAACACTAGCGTGAAGGCGATAGAAATTCTGGCGTTAGCGGGCGAAAACTAACGAAAGGCCCATTAGCGGCAAAAAAACGCACGTTATTCAGCCCAACGTGAGTTTTTTTGCCTCTATAGACAAAAATAGCATATCAGTCAACCTCCAATGAAAATTAGGAAATAAAACCAATGAAATGCAGAATGGAGCAGCCAGGGCCAAGTGCAGCACAGATCAACAACCCCCTCAAGCCCCCCAACAGCCAGGATGACCAGCCAGAGTCCCAGGGGAAGAGGAAATTCAGGGCTACATCTATGAAAAGAGGCTCATCGCTGTGCAAAACCAGTGATGCATCACTTTTCATTGTGCACACCTTGCAACACCATGGCATCCAAAACCTTGAAAGCGCGGACAGTCCCCAGGGCCCGGATGCCTCGCTGGGCCTGCGTCTGGGACCCGGAGTGGGATGCGGAGGTGC
This sequence comes from Calotriton arnoldi, assembly GCA_963921515.1. Classification (NCBI taxonomy): domain Eukaryota; kingdom Metazoa; phylum Chordata; class Amphibia; order Caudata; family Salamandridae; genus Calotriton; species Calotriton arnoldi. The sequence continues at coordinate 611,708 of CAWUFW010007645.1, forward strand.
TGTGGAGTCGCTGGGCCGTGGCGGTAGACATTGATGCCCTGGTGGTGAAGTCTGGCAGGTCGCATGGAGACATGTTGCTGACCTGTGTGAGAAGACCACCTTGAGCCCCTTGGAGATGTGAACGGTAGAGGCGCTCCTGCGCATCAACGTAGGGAGGTCTGCATCGCATACTACGATCCACCACTACACCGGGGTGCACGGAGGAGACTACCAATGGTGGGCGGCGCCTCTCTGCATCACAGTCCGGATGATGTTGCGCTGGCCGGACGCTGTGGAGGGTGACGCCTCTGAGCTGCGCAGAACTTGTGTGGCAGGAGCGCTGCAACTTCACGCCTAAGGGGGCCCTGTTGCATCACCTGCATCAGGAGGTTCCCCAGCGGACTTGGCAGCGACTGCTCTACCCAGGCTTGTGAACTCCCACCTGGCTGAGGCTCCTGCTGGCTGAGTCACAGATTAGGTTAGAGTGCAGCGCATTGCCCCACGGTGTCAATGTCCAGGTAAGGAGAAGGTGGGACGCGTAGCGGAGGAGGCCCGGGGGTCGAGTTGCCCAGCCCCCTCCAGTGTCCTTTCCCGCGTTTCATGCCTCCCAGCTGTCCAGTCCCCCCGGCAGCACTTCTCAATGGCGGCTGCTGTGCACCCATGCGCAGTGGGTGTACCACTGCTGTGCCAAAGGAATTTTTACGTTACAACGCATACCATTACATCACATTCCATTACAATGCATACTAACACTACGCACATTGCAACAGTGGGGAAAGTGCTGGATAGCGAAGGGGTAAAAATTACTATTCCCACTCCAGTGAGTGCAACCCTAAAACTAATCCTTGCACCCCAAAACCCACCCTGAACCCTCAAATTAACCTTTGCACCCCAAAACCCACCCTGAACCCTCAAATTAACCTTTGCACCCCAAAACCCACCCTGAACCCTCAAATTAATCTTTGCACCCCAAAACCCATACCCACCCTAAAATTCAAAATTCTCCATTACTAACCTTGCAATGTGTTGTAATGGCATGCGTTGTAAAGGCACCTTGCGTTGTAAAATTTGCGTTGTAAAGGCATTACGATGTGATGCCTGCTTTGTAATGGACATCTCCCGTGCCAAAGGCAAGTCATAGGCAAGCCCGTCTGCGTCCGTCCGCCCCTGGACCGCGCCCAGCACCAAGGACCCTTCCTCTCGGACACTCCACCGCCATCAACCCTGGACGCCCCATCGCCTGCCATCTAGCAACACTGTGGAATTCTTTAAAAGCCTGCGCCTGTTGAAACTACAAACGCACCTTCTGCCACATCAGCACACCAGTGCCTCGTACCGCGCCGCCGACCAACAGCACACCCGATCGGCTCAACTGCATCCTCCTCAACGTGCGATCCCTCCACAAACAAGCAACAGAAATCTGGGACCTCCTTGACGCCTCCTCTTCAGACATCGCCTTCTTCACGGAAACCTGGACCAACCTCTGCTCTGGACCGGACATCGCCATTGCCATCCCGGACGGCTACTAAATCACCTGCCAGGACCACCCCGACCGTCCAGGAGGAGGCATTGCCATCTCCTCCAAAAGCACACTCCGACTGACCACGCACTCTAATGACCCAACGGTGACCATGGAACACCTCTACTTCCGGATCCGGACCAACCCCAACCCCATCCTCTGCAGGCAACCTCATCTGCAGGCCCCCCGGGCCATGGACCCCATTCACCGATACCATTGTAGACCTCATTGCACCCCAGGCTCTCCCATCCTACTCGGAGCCCTCAAGTTCCACCTGTACAACCCCAGTGACCAGAACACCACCCCCTCCTGGGGAAGCTCGCCAACATCAGACTCAAGCAGCTAGTCCCCGCACCAACCCACATAGCAGGACACATGCTCGAGCACGTCTCCTCCGCCAGCGGGAACTTCTACTACAGCCACATCACCGGACTCTCCTGGACCGACTATCATTGTATACATCACGTACACCACCGCCATCATCGCCCCCCTCACAGCTGGATCAAGGCCACCGAAGAACTTCTCGTCAACTCCCTCAGCACCACCACTCCGCCAACGCCTACAGACGATAACACCGCAGCGCGCAACCGCCACTGATAGATCTCCAACTGCGCCGACACCCTGGCACCCCTCAAGAAAAGACCAGGCAAACAACACTCCAAGAAGGCCAACTGGTTCACTCCCGCCCTCCACTAGTCCAGATGCCCTGCAGACTTCTCGAGAAGTGATGGAGCCACAACATCAATCAACTCCGCAACACAGTCACCGTTGCACGATGGCGCAAGGGTGCCTGCGTTGGCGCATGGCAGCTATTGTGCGCCAACGTAGGTGAAAAAGACAGGGGGTCTTATTCATGAGCCCCTTCTGACAGTTTCACCCGGACAGTGCGTCAGTTTCTTCACGTACTTGAGCGTGATTCTTGCACCATGTTGTACCGTATTTGCTATGTGACGCATGTAGGCATATGCGTGACCTTGTGAAGTCCTGTGCCACATTATACCTGCATCAGGTATGATGTATGCAGGGTGTGCGTTCCCACGCAACAAAGCCTCATAGGAGTGGCACCGTGAAATCCATCAGATTTCACTGCGACAACTGTAGGACAGCACTGCGTCAGTACCTTACGCCTGCCTCATGGCAAGCGTATGGGTGACGCAGTGCCACAGGGATAGGCTGGCCCCATTCATTGCTGGAGTTGCGTCATGCTTGTGACACAACTGCAGCAATGCGTGACTTTAGCGCTGACAGATGCATCAGGATTTCAGACGTATCTGTCATTAATTGCGACATGGAGCGCTGTACAGTGCATACAGCGCATCCATGGTGTCGCAAGAAGGGCGTAGTGCAAAGTGTTGCAACGCTGTTTTGTCGCAGCGCTGCAACACTTTTCATGAATGAGGCCCAGGAATGCGCCCTATCTTATTGATGTGTAGTTTTGTCGCAGGGCAGCACAGCAACATTCCTTGCAGCGCTGTCCAGCACCAAAACCTGCGGAAATGAGGCTCCAAGTCTTTGCACCATTTTTAAGACAAACTATTTTCTGGTCTTAGAGGCAGTTTTTTTGGTCATGTTCCATACAAGGAATTCCTTGTAAATATCGTGAAGTGGGGTTTGCTGCCGTTTTTGCACGGGAACGCCTACCTTGCATCTCATTTTCGTTAACTATCGTTAACAGAAGTTGCGATCTTTAAAATGCACGTTTTCAGCGGAAAACTGCCGCTAACTGAGGTTAGCGACAGCTTGTACATATGGCGATAAAAAAAATCGCTGCCGTACTGTCAAAAAAGTGCCTATACGACGAAGTTAACTCCTTGTACATATGCCCCTGTGTGTGGTTGTTTTATTTAATGTCATTTTTATCATATCTAGCAATGCCACGCCACACGATAAGTTCAAGCTTTTTCTTGATACATGATCATAACTGTCCTTTTTCATTCACATTTGAGAAACATTAGAGCGATGGCTCTGGCTCACTGTGGTCCGTTATATAGATATGAGGTTTGAGAGATGAACAGCTGGCCGACGAAGCCTAACCCTATCATTCTATGCTCAATGTAAAACCTTCAGCTGCATCCGCCTCGCTTGAGTGCCCCCACCCCCTCTTCACCGAGCTCTGTCTTGTAATATCCCACAGTTCAGAAATGTCAACGAGGTCCATATTCTGAAGCCTTTTAATCTGGGGTGCTAACCTGCAGCCCCATCCACTCGGCTTCAGTTGGCTCTTCCCATGTTTGTGGCCTTTTCCCAACCTTAAATCACAGACACTGCGGCCTGTGCCCATTACACAGTGCTCCTGCTTCCAGACAGGCGAGTAGGTTTTGCTTCCTATGATTCTCACCGAGGGTTTTTCTATCTGGGCGTGCACATGCACAAACACACACGAACGCGCACACACATCCACGCACACACCCAGGAATTAACCAGCAGCCGAGTGACTCAGTATTAACTGATGTAGTAGAAATCGCATTTTATTTGTAAGGGTGCATTATAATCACACGTGTAGAGCGCACCCGCATATAATCCTTTGTTGTGTTAACGTGAAGTGTTAGAATTGCGAAATGTAATAAGCTGAAACGTGATGCATTTAGGCCATTGAAAAGTAACATGGAGAATTAACGTAGAAAGTCAATGTAACTAGCAGCAAACATTAACGTGAAGAAACTTGTGTTGTGCAACTGACAATCATTCATTTATTTTAAATGTGTTTATTAATTTTGTCATTTACATGCAGGTAGAAAAATTAATTGAATGTGCCTTATTTCCTCTGCAAATTCAGAAAGCTCAAATGCTATTTTCTGATGTTAGCTGAATTTTGTAAGGCCGAAATGCCTTTTCCCTGGAAGCTCTCGCTTTAGAATTAACAAGCTGAATTTCATGTGTGCTGTGGAATTTGTTCTTTCTCACGTTTTGTGTTGCAGGTGACAGAAGCGCTCTTGTTAGCTACAATAATGTCTTTGTTTTACTTGTCAGGCAAGGAGGGAAAAGTTACATCGTCAATAAAGGAAGGCCGTTGTCCTTCGCACAGGAGAAGGCTTGGGAACCAAGGACAAATTGCCGTGAGAAGAAGAACACCATTGTCCCATGGAAAACTACCTTTAGGATGGTACCCAGAGCGGACTGCGAGACCTGCAAAGGATTTTGGGAATCGTCTCTTCAATATTGTGTTGTTGGGAGTAGGGAAAGCGCCCACTTCTCCTTCTGCCTCCAGAGAGAGAGCACCTTAGAACAAGCTCTGTCTCAATAGCTTTATGCTATCTCACCCATCAATGGTGGAGAGGCTTCTTAGGAAGACTCCACATGCTGACACCTTTTAATACTTATCCTGAAGATGCTTAAGTAGGGATGTCATCGTAGTGTAGTGTAGCAAAAGATTGATGCTTTATATTCATCAACTCTCGATGCAGGGAAATTTGGACTCATGCTTTCTGATCCTCTGCATCTTATTTCTTGAATTGATTGTTTTGCTTATGTTACATCACCTCAACTGGATTCGCAGATTTGGCTTTATGCTGATTCCGATGTATTTCTACACTCTCATTTTGAGGTGTCTTTATGTCCAGTTATTTTTGGCTTTGTAATAAATTAACTAACCTTACGTAGTGGTCTGTGGTTGCTATGTGTCTAGAGAAATTAGAGAGTAGGTCCAGAACTTATAGGCCTGGCCCTTTCAGTTGGTAGAAGAGTAGGATGGTTAGCATATGAAGTGAGGGGAGAGTCCAGAAATCAATCTAGAATCCCAAAGTAGAGCCCAATGACCGAGAACGGAGAGCGACGGAATCCGGCAGAGACTGACAAAAAGCCTGATGTGCAGCGAGATCAGCAGCGAGCGGAGGAGTAAGTATTAATAGGGTGTATGTCGTGTGTTAGATTGGGGGAATTAATTGATTGTGTGATGTCTGGCAGAGTTGGTGTGAAAGACGAGTGAATGTGGTTTCTGGCCGGACGTGGTCCAAGGATTGAGATTTGAGTTTCAGGCCCCGAAGTGGCCTAAGATCCCGGGATATATTAAAAGGTGCAGAAGACACCAAGATTGTGATTGTCTGACCAAAGAATTGAGGAGTTGTCATGAGACATCACCGGCAGTTCCACCTAAAACACTGAACTTTGTGTGAATGGAATGTATGAGAATCGTTTAGTAAACCTTGTGTACAGGGGTGAACTATACTGATTCGTGTGACCAGCGCTATGTCGAGGATCACTGAGTAAATGTTCTCGAATGATTGAATTCTATCGATCTTTTAGATGGCAGACAATTACAGAGTTTAAGACGATTGTGTGAGTGAATGCGTACGGAGAAATTGTGAAGCAGGGTGAGACGCTGCGAGCAGTGAAGGTGACATCAGAGTGTGTCGCGCTGCGATAGGTCGGACGGTGTAATGCCATGCTGGGATTGGTTGTTAGTCATCGGGAAGTTGTGGTTGGAAAATATTGTTCTGTCGAAAAATTTGAACAACTTGCAATTCCATCATACAATGTTTTAGGGTGTTGCTGGATCTTTTCAGGGGTGGCCAAGGGGTTGTTACTCGAGTGGGCAAAGAGGCACCACCCAAAGATATTCCAGCACATTATATGGCGAGGAAAGTTGGGCTCCACATAGTTATGTGGCTTCAAAATTGCCATGAAATCACTGAAAAGGAGGGTGAATTGTCATTTCCATGTTTTGGTTCATTTCGGTTGGATATATTGCATCAGTTGAGAGGAGTGATGTTTGCGCTGAGACCTTTGCCTAGACCAACACAGTTTGAGGCGTTAGACGCCTGGATGCGCGTAGCACAAGCTAAGAAGAGGGAGATATATCAAGGGAAGATGAGATAAGCTTTGAGGGCATGCCAGTGATGGAGCAGGGTAAACAAAATAATTTCTACCCCTTGGAAATTAATGACCTTTTAATAATTTAATAATACTGACTGTTTGAAAAAGCATGTATTAACCAACAAATGCACCCTATTTTAGTAAACACTATATATATGGGTAACATGCAGATTTGTGCAAAATCTAATCCACTTACAAATGTGAAATTAATTAACTTTAGTATTATGATTGCGTACTCAATTAGAGTAAAATTGCATGATTTATATTGCGTAGTAGATTTGTATTGTGGCAAAAGAATGCAGATGGTAAGTAAAATGGCTTTAAATGTCGCTTCTGCTAGGTAACACCTAACACGGGTTCTTTAGAATGGCGGGTGGTAAACAGAAAGGCTTATTTTCTTTGTTTTAATTTCGGTTGTGTTTGTTCTTATAATAGTTCGTTCGGGCCTGTTAGGCCATGCTTCGAAAATGGTTGCTGGAGAGGATGAGATCACGTGAGACGGCCAAGATGGCCTCTGCGCAGAAGCAATAAAGGAAATCAAGTCACGTGAATGCGGCCTGTACCCGGAGTGAGAGATGTCAAGGTCGAACTGACCTACAATAAAGAACGTGCCAAAAAGATTCAGCATGTATTCATGGGAATGGATGGGAAAGAACCGAGTGACAATGGACGAACCAAAATGTGACCATCAGAGATCACTACAAAATGAATGGACAAGTTGGACTGCTTTTGACCCCAGAGTCATGAGACTCATTGTATGTTTTATTGTCCCTAAACCAGTTTGAACAAGGAGGGCGATGAGGTGACCATCACCACCCCTCAAATGGACCAATTAGCGTGATTCTTGCCCCTAAGGATTGCAACTTTTATGTGTAGTAAGCCAGAGAATAGGGTATAAGAGAGTCTGCTCTTATGTGGGGAGGGGCTGCTGCTGCTAATGCTGCTGATGCTGCTGCTGTGGTTGTTGTTTTCCTGCCATGCCGCTTCTTTAATTTTCATTTTTCCACCTCGATACTGCGAAAGACTCTGTCATTTTTGGACTTTGAACTTTGACTGGGGAAGGAACGAGATTGTTGCGGGAATTCTGCCCGGGAGGTACATCCGAGGAGGTTAGCGGGACAGTCAGTCAGTTTGGGAGTTCTATTCTGTGATCTGCGGTTTATCTTCCTTGGTGAACCATTCCTGTCAGTGTCCTATGACCATGGGTAATGCATACATTTTCATTTTCCATTAAACGTTTCTTAAATGATTATTGATATTTTAAATGTGTTCTGATTAATAAAGAATTTCACCTATTTTGATTGAAAATTTAGATAAAAATATATTCTAACTTAAAATGAGTCTGTGGTTCTTTAGTACATTTATGATTTAAAATGTTAAAAGGTTTTAATTGTGATTGAGCTGGTCTTAATCACCATCAACTTATTCTACTAGTTGGTCCATCGACCAAAGAGCGGAGTACCTTGATGTTCAGAACCGATAGGATCAAAGGTTAATTCATATAATGTATGAATTATTATTCTATCAAATTTAACAAGGTATCCCGTTCGTCCAGCAGCACCTTCTCCTTAGCGTGAAATCCAGAGATTAGATGAATGTATGTTATGCGGTGTGATGGGCCCCACCGACATAAGGTTTAATTGATAATAGGTTGCATAAGAGTTTTACCTGGATTAGTGTCCTAAGGAGAAATTTATACTAGCCGCGCTGGATCAGATTTCTTGGTAGCAGAGTTATGGTTACTATAGATTAGTTTGGTGATTATTGATTACTGATTTATTGATTTTTCATGTCTACCACTTTATGTCGAGTTTGTATTATGTTATTTGTAAGTCGAAATTTTGAAGCTTCCGGAAAGTAGGAAGTGGACACGTGTGGCAAGAGAAGTCACACGGAATAGTGCATTGTCTGATTTTCAAATTGGTGATAACACAGGATTGTGTTATGTTAGGGACATTTTATGTATGAAAATACGTTTGAGTGAAATAGCAACAGGTTTTCTTGTGAAACTCTGGCCTTAATGCTCAGGAGCAGTGTAGTCTCCAAATGTGTTTTATCCCCAGAGAAACGGGTTTACCCTTGCTTGAGAGAAGGGTAAGGTAGAGAGAAGTGCTACACTTAACGAACGAAACAGTATTCTTGTAAGTTAGAACAAACTATCTCTTTTGTTTAGCGAAACAGACAATGGTAATGTGTTTTACAATAAATTTTGTCGAGAAGAGAAGGGTAAAGAAAACTGCAGATAATTTTTGTAAAGGAGGGGTCAGTAAGGACAGGAGTAGAACTGACGTCAACAAAGACTGCGCTGGTATTGGCCAGTTGTGGAAGAGCGAAGAGCTTCTTGATTGGTGCGCTAGTGTAAAGACGCGCTGGTATTGGTTAGTGTGAGAGTGACGTAGAGCTTTTGGATTGGTGAGTTGGTGTGAGAGGCGCTGGGATAGGTCCGAATAGCCGAACAGTAGGAAGAACAGAGTGGTGAAGATTTTCGTGTATTTGTTTGAGAAAAAGAAGAAGTGAATTATGACTTATTATGAGTATGGTAGAGAGAAACCGTCATGGTTTGCGAAGATTAAAAACTTTTCAAGAAAGACAAAAAGGTAGTGACTAGGGAAGGAGAAGTACTTCCTCCGCCGAAAACACCAGCATCTCATATGATGTTGAAATATGGCTATCATACATGTATTTGGTTGGAAACTTGGGCGAAATATACTCAAAGCGATGGAGTTTTGGCATTTCCAGAAAATGGTTCGTTTAGCACAGCAGTACTTCAAAATTTGAGAGAAAAGATGATGAAACTTGAACCGAGACCTAGACCAACACAGTTCGAAGCTTTAGGTGAATGGGAAGATGAGATGTATGAAAGGGAAAGACACAGAGGTGCAAAGAATTATAGTTTAGTCCATGGAAGAGTATGGGGATTGAATCATAAAGATAGGATGAGACAATGGCGGTATGCTAACATGACGGATGGTTTGTTTCCTGTCAGAACAGTTGAAGAGATTACAGGGAGAAAGTGTACGGAGAAAAAGAAGCATGCAGTAACAGAAAGGTATGGGTATGGAGGTAGCGACACAGAGGATGAGTTGCTGGAGGACATTTTAAATAAAAGACCCCTCCATATCAACAGAATTCTGTGGTGGTGACTCCAAATGCACCGCCAATGGAAACTGTAAGAAATAAAAGCCCTGAACGAAACTCTGAAATAAATAGGTCATATGATAAATTAGAAACACCACAAAATGTGAAGCATGATAATGGTAATACAACTGAATTAGCCAGAACTACAAGAGAGTTGACTGAAAAGATAAGAGAATTAACAAAGAATATGGAAGCTGTGACTGTGCCAGTGAAGATAGGGCCAGTAATTCCGGTATTTGAAAATCAAAGAATAGATGAACATTCCTTGACAATCCCATTGAACTCTAGTATCCAAAAGTAAGAGAAGGGATAATTCCAGAAAATAGAGAGGCAAGAGATTCCATTGGTTCATGTAGGTCGAGTCCACCTACAAATTTGACACTTAATGAGAGTCAGATAAATAGGATCCCTATGGGAACCAAGTCAGCAACTGAGACCCCAGAGAGAAGTGTAAGTTGGGCAGAAATAAATAAAACCCCTGTGGGTCCGACTGCAGAAGAATTAAATGAGTGGGAGAAGAACTTACAAAAGAAAGATGCTGAACCACAACCTTTGGATGTGATTAGATTAAAAATAGATATGGAGGAATTGATTCTAGGGACTATTGGTACAGATCGGTTGAATTCCTACCAAGATTACGAGTTAATATTCATTTGTAAAGCGTTACTTGGAGAGCTAGGAACTTGCATGAAAAATTGGAAGAAACAGCGAATGAACTAGGAGTAGAGTTTGGAAAAATCAGAGGATTGCAGAAACCGTACAGGGTAGACTTTAGTGAAAAGGATATAGAAAATCGGAACACTTCAGGACGATTAACGCAGATAAAGGAACTGATTGTGTTATTGAGAAAATGGAGAGATGTGGATAGGTGGAGAAGCAGGTGGATAAGAAGAAAGGAGGGAACGACTGATAAAGCTTCATTGGCTTTTCCGGTAAAGGAGAAAGAACCGATAGTAATGGAGTGTTCAATGAGGGAAACTCCAGGAGGAAGATATGTACATGTCCCATGGTCCAGACAAGATATATTGTCATGTACAAATGACTTTCCAAGATTGAGAGAGAAACCCATAGAATGGTACAGACAGGTAGAAAGGTTTGTAAAAGTTTCAAAAGTGTTGTGGGAAGATTTGGATGGATTGTTTGAAATTGTTGTACCAGCAGATTTATGGACAGAGTGTAAGATTACAATTGACTGGCCGAAGGAAGAATATCCTAGAGATGCACAAACGGGAGCCCCAGGTTCAGAAGTAATGAGAAAATATGAACAGGCAATCACGTTTCTGAAAAATAAAATCCCACCAAAAGAAACGGAGTGGGTAAAAATTGATAGAACTACTCAGGAGAGTAAGGAATCTGTACATGCCTATTATGAGAGACTGCTTTTGGTCTTTAAACAGTATAGTGGTTATGAGAATTTAAGTGAAAAAGACATGAGTCATTTTGTGTATAGATTTGTATATGGCTTGAAACCTGAAATAAGTGAAATGATTAAGCAGCATATGTTGTGTTGGCAGAATAGCACAGTAGATGAAGTATTAAGGTATGCAAAATATTGTAGTGACGATATTGAGTGTAGACAGCGTAAACTCAAGGAAAAGGCAATGTGGGCACAAGTAAAAGTTGCAGAAAAGCAAGAAGCTAAGATGAATAATCAGTCTAGTGATGCAGGGCAGACTAAATCCAAACCGAATATAGGTAAGGGAAAAGGTCAAATGAGTATAGAAGAGGCTAAAAAGAAATGGCCGTGTCATAATTGCGGAAAATTAGGACATTGGAGAAACGAGTGTAAATTTCCTCCAAAAGCTAATACAGAAAATCAACCATTAAATCCACAGGTGCAGAATGAGGTGAGTTACTAACAGCTGCAACAACCGCAGGTAGTTACTCAACAGTGTCAGGTGCCGCAACCACCTATTCCAAAGAGTGTAAATCCTCAGAGATACAATACAGAGACAGGATTCTACGGAGGAGAGCAGGTAACAAAATTGCCGTGAGCAGCTGCAGTTTCGCAGTATTGGTTACGGCAGGATGGAGATGAATCGGATGAAAGCTTATGACGGTGCCTAGGAGAGGAAGAAGAGTGCGTGCTTGGCGCAACTCTAGAGGTAGATCAGTCAGATCCATTTGTGGATGGAAAAGTGAATGGTGTAAATGTTACATTCCTTGTGGACACTGGAGCTACCTGTTCTACTGTTAGATCAGTGGAAATTCCAAACCTTCCCTTCTCAGGAGAACATATCCAAGTTGTAGGTGTTTCAAACAGGCAGATTAAAACCCCTCTTACAAAACCAGTAGAGGTAAAAGTTGGACCATTCAAAGAGATGCATCGCTTTGTGGTTTGTGATTGTAGTCCTGTAAATTTATTAGGACGCGATCTACTTTGCAAAATGAATTGCACCATCTACTGTACCCCAGATGGTATTGCTTTCCAGAGACCAGACGAGGATGTCCTCTATAAAATGACAATGGCAGAACTAGAAGCAGGAGTGAATGACATGTTTCCTGTGTTTGATGCAGAGAAAATCCCTATTGAGTTGAAAGGAGTAGTCAGGTCTGATGTATGGGATTTCACAGGCGAAGATATTGGACTAATGAAAGGAATTGATCCTGTAAAAATTACTGTAAGAGAAGGAACAAATTACCCAAATACTCCGCAGTACAAATTAACGCCAGAAATCATTGAAGGAATAACACCTGTAATTAATAAGATGATTGAACAAGGAATTCTTAGAGAAATAATGAGTAGCCCATGTAATTCACCTATAATGGGATTGAAAAAGCCAAATGGAACATATAGGATAGTGCAAGACTTGAGAAAGGTAAATAAGATTGTTATTCCTTGTTGCCCAATTGTGCCAAACCCCGCTGTAATACTGTATCAGATTCCACATGATGCAGAATGGTACACAGTTATTGATTTGTGCCATGCATTCTTTTCAATTCCATTGCACCCTGACAGCCAGCCATTATTTGCGTTCCGGTTCGGGGTGCGTATTTTGGCATGGTGCCGAATTCCTCAAGGGTATACTGAAAGTCCCTCAATATTTAATTAGATTCTGAAAAAATCATTAGAAGATTTAAAAATGCCTGAAAAATGGTTGATGGTCCAGTATATTGATGACCTATTAGTGGCATCAAAGACCAGAGAAGCATGTGTTACAGACACAATTGCTTTATTAAATCATTTGGCAGAAGGAGGACATAAGGTGTCTCCATCAAAACTGCAATTTTGTCAACAGGAGGTACAATACCTAGGTCATAAGATTGAGAAAGGGATGCGAAAGGTTACGACAGAAAGAATAAGAATTATTCAAGGAATGAGAGCCCCTATGACGCAGAGAGAGGTGAGAATGTTCCTCGGAATGGTTGGTTATTGTCGACAGTGGATAAGTGGATTTTCATTAATTGCAAAACCTTTACAGCGATTGACAAAGAGGGATGTCAAAGATCCGATTGAATTGGATGAGGAGGAAATGAAGGCTTTTAAGGAACTGAAAACCAGTTTGTGTGAGGCACCGGCATTGGGAATGCCTGATTATGAAAAAGAATTTGAGCTGTATTGTAGCGAGAGAGACGGATGTGCACTTTCAGTATTAGTGCAAAGGCATGGAAAAATGAAAAGACCAATCGCCTATTTTTCAGCTGTTTTAGACCTGGTAGCAAAGGCGTTGCCTGGATGTCTGAAAGCAGTAGCTGCTACTTGTGTGAGTCTGGAGCAGAGTGAAGGCATTGTGAAGGGATACCCTCTGAGAGTATATGTCCCACACTCCGTTGAAATTCTTCTGACCCGAACAAAAACCCAATTCATGACACATAGTCGGCTGACTAGGTATGAAAAAGTGATTTTGGGTGCAGACAATATAACCATTGAAAGATGCACGAGTGTGAATCCTTCAACTTCATTGCCAGATTAAGTAAATGTAGAAGTCAAAGATGATGTTGATCATAAGTGTTTGGATGTACTTGAATTCTGCACAAAGCCTCGCCCTGATATCCGAGATGAACCTTTGAAAGAATCAGATTATGTGATGTTTGTGGACGGATCATGCCTGAGAACAAGTGAAGGAGTTTTAAGTGCTACGTATGCTGTATGCACGGTGGCAACCATAATGGAAGCATCCTGTTTGAGAGGAATACGTTCAGCCCAAGTTGCTGAACTGATTGCTCTGATTCGAGCATGCACACTGGGAAAGAACTTCCGGATTACGGTGATCACGGATAGCCAGTATGGCTTCGGAGTGGTCCACGATTTCGGACAGATCTGGTCCCAGAGGGGATTCCTGACGTCTGCAGGATCTCCTATTAGGAATGGTGAGTTTGTGAAGAAATTGCTTGAGGCGATACAGCTGCCTAAACAAATTGCAGTGGTAAAATGCGCTGCACACAAAAACGGAACCGATTATATTGCAGTGGGTAATAAATTCGCTGACGAATTAGCTCAATACTGTGCCAGAAATATGGCCTCAATGAACCGAAGAAGGGAAAAAGAGAATATTTCATGTCCCTTGCTGTTTACTAACACAGTTGAAACCTGGGATGAGGTAAAACAATTGCAGGAAGAAGCAGACGATGAGGAGAAAGATGGTTGGATAAAAGCAGGTTGCAGACAAAGAGAGGAAGATGAAGTCTGGGTTTATAGAGATGAAAGACCAGTTATGCCTGATAGCATGATCTCTAATATGGCACGGATGTACCATGGGCAGGCACACATTGGTAGGGATGCCATGATCAGACTTTTTAGACAGACCTGGTACAACCCAACATTTAGGGCTATAGCTGAAAGCCTTTGTCAAAGATGTCTTACATGCCAACAAATAAATCCTGGAAGGAAGACAGTAGTGAGTTTGGGAACAATAGGACGTGAAGGAGGTCCTTTTACCAGAATGCAACTAGATTTCATTGAAATGCCCCCAAGCAATAGATTGAGATATGTCCTTGTGGTCGTTTGTTTGTTTTCTCGTTGGGTGGAAGCCTATCCGACAAGAAGGAATGATGGAGTTACTGTGGCTAAGCTCCTGCTGAGAGAATTCATTCCTAGATATGGCTTTCCAGTAACGATCGAAACAGATAGAGGAACACATTTCCAGAATGAAATAATCCAACTGATATGTGAAGCACTTGACATTCAACAAAAACTGCACTGTGCCTTCAGACCAGAGGCTTCTGGAGTGGTAGAGCAAGTAAATGGAACAATAAAGAATAGGTTAGGGAAAATGTGTCAAGCCACAGGTCTCAAATGGCCCGATGCCCTGCCATTGGTGCTGATGAGCATCAGAAGCATACCTGACAGGAAAACAGGTCTAAGTCCTCATGAAATAATCATGGGACGAGCAATGAGACAAGCACATGTACCTGTCAACAAACTGCTGACTATAATGATCTCGTATTGGACTATTGCAAAGGATTGGCTGATGTGGTACATTCTGTGTTTCATCAGGTTGGACCGGATGCGACCACTCTTGAAAGAAAACCAGCTCATGATTTGAGTCCAGGAGACTGGGTCCGCATTAAAGTCCACAGAAGAAGAAAATGCCTGGTTCCACGCTGGGATAAGCCACGTCAAGTGATCCTGGTGACAACAAATGCTGTAAAGTGTGCAGGTGTGAAAAATTGGGTTCATGCCAGTCATACCATCAGAGTTCCAGATCCTGAAGCTCGACCTGTAAGTCGACATCTGGAAATATCAGATACTAGCTCAGCATCTGACGCAGAAACCGAAACGATCAGAGTTCCAGATATTGAAGCTCGACCTGTAAGTCGACATCTGGAAGAAACAAGTACCAGTTTGGCAACTGAAGGAGAAACTGAAACGATCAGAGTTCCACATCTTGAAGCTCGACCTGTAAGTCGACATCTGGAGATATCAGATACCAGTTCGGCATCTGAAACAGACCAATCTGAATCTGGTGAAAGACAAGAGGAAAAATTAGGAAACAAAAGAGCTGATATTGAAACCGGAGAAACTGAATCAAGAAACAGCGACAGTGAACAGCCAAGTACAAGTTTTGGGAAAATTCCTCCAGAAATCGTTGAGGTAACTGAGGGAAATTTAGATTCAGATAGAGAGATTGGGGAAAGTGCGGAAGACAAACGAGGAGGGTTAGAATCAAATTCTCAAACAGAAGAATCACAAGAAGATTTGGATTCAGACAAAGAAACTGAGATCACAAAATTCAAAGTTAAGGGAAGTGAAGTGAGGTCTGAGACAGAATCTGAAGAAAGTGAAGAAGAAAGAAAGCAAAGAATAGGACCAAGAAGGAGAACTTGGAGAGCAGAACAAGAAGAAAAAGAAAGTGAACTGAAAAGGCCAAGAAAAGGAGACAATTGGCCCAACGAAATTAAAAGACTGAGATATAAAATAATAAATTTGAACAAAGATAATGCGGAACAAGTACATGAAATAACAAGCCAGAAGGGACAAAGAAAACCAAGTGAAAGACAGTTACAGAGACCAAAAAGAGTGAAGAGACCTAACTTGAAATATAAGTCACCTGAATGGCTATATATAGCACTGACCGACATTAAAGAAATGGATAGCAGTCACGAAATCCCAGACGAAGACTGTGAACAAATGGGTGAGAGTGAATTGCACCAAACCTGAAAGACAGAGAGAAAAAAAAAAACGGACTGGACACCTAAACTGAAAAAGACAAGAAAAAGTTCTGAAAAGAACTGAAGAGAGCACCAAAAGAGACTGATTAAAGGGTAGTGTGGCTGATAAGTCATTCTGAGGTGTGGAAACACATTTTCTGTACATATATATATAGCTAGATAGGATTACAACATGGTAGACACTGAGAATAGAAGATCTAGATGTGAGTTTTTACGTAAATGGTGTAGAATGTGTTTTTATTGTACAGGTTTGCTAATGCTTATCTGGTTTATTTTAGCAATAATAATTCCACTTAGATTAGTTGTAGAAAATACATCCGTAATAGTGAATGACACGAATAATGACAAGAAAGCTAACGTAAAGAACACTGCAACATTAGTAGATAGTACTGATTTTCATAGGGATAAGTCAATAACTGATTTTTCCAAGAATGTCTTCACGAAACTTTTATACGAATATGTGGAGACAATGGATGTGAGAGATTGTTATGTCTGTATGCAGTTACCTGCGTCTGTAACAGAAGGTGTGACATACCATCACCTTCCTTTGACGTATGGAATAACTTGTAGCGTTTTAGCTAGCCTATTTTATAAAACAGGTAGATTAGAATACTACTACACTGACATAGATGCTGTTTTTGCTAAAATTCCCGTAATCCCTGAATTAAACAAGGTACAAGTTGCAAAGGTATTTGGAGAGTTTTTCTTAGAAACAAAAGAATTAACATTAGAGTATACATTTAGACACAATCTTACTTGTGAGATAAAGAAAGAAGAAAAGATTTTCTTAGACATGGTAGAAGACAGAAGGGTTAAGTTTCAAAGAAAGGTAGCAAAAGAGAAAACAAAAACCCCACCTTGGGCATTTGAAGAGAGAAGTTACGACAAAGGTGAAACAAACGCAGCTATGGTTCTGGATTGGCCCCAGCAGGGAAAATTGTGTATTAGTAGAATTAACACTATGGGGCCGATTCCGATCTCGGCCGGTAGGGCTCCGAATAGGATTCGGCTTTACCGGATCCGATTCGGAGCCCTTTTTCCCGACCGAATCGTACGCGGGTCCGGCCGAGCGAGTACGATGCGAATTCGCCGACCGACTCGTCCGGGCGACCCGACCGCTCCGACCGACTCGTACCCGGATCGTACCGCTCCGACCGACTCGCTCGGACCCGATTCGCACCGCGCAATGGAGACGTTTTCCGGCCGGGTAAGTACGATGCGCACCTCGACCGCTCCGACCGACTCGCGCCGTCCGACTCGAACTCGCTGTCGGAGCCGTACTTTGGGGGTCCGTGTCGGACCCCTGTACGCGTACCCGCGCGAGTCGCACACAGGGGGACCCATGGGTCCCCCTACCTGTGCGTGTACGCCGCAAGCGCTCGCGGCGTACTCGCTGTAGGGGGCGCCCTTGTCCGCCTCGCACCCATTGGAGGCAATGGGAGCCCGCGCACGCGTTGTACGACCGGCTCCCATTGACTTCACTGGGAGTCCGACCGACTCGTGTCCGGTGGCATACGAATGCATCGGACTCGTTCGGTCGGACTGCACGGGGCCGATTCGGTCGGAAATCTCTCCGGGTCCGGCTCGGTCGGAGAGATTTCCGGCCCGAATCGGAATCGACCCCTATGTATGATAACTATTTTGTGGGTTCTAGTGAGTGCCGAGATACATACAAAATTCTAGGGGGATGGGGATTTAAAGGAGGAAAAGATCCAGTATTTCCAGGGATCTATTATATTTGCGGAAATAGAGCTTATTATAGGCTGCCGGACCATTGGTACGGAACATGTTATCTAGGCCTGGTCTTTCCGAAAAATTTTCATGTGGAAAGAGGAACAAAAGGAATTTACGAGATAGGTAAAACATTAACACGTAGGAGGAGGGAAAGCTTCTCAGAAATAGTAGGTGATATCTTTGGAGCATTGATACCAGCAGTGGTTATATCTTTGAATGCATACAAGATTCGGAAATTGTCTACAGTAGTAGATCGTTTATCAACGAATACTGCTGGAGGGTTCTTGATGGTAAATACCGAAATGGTTGCCATGAGAGCTATGGTGATGCAAAATCGACTTGCCCTTGACATTCTTTTGGCAAAAGAGGGTGGAGCCTGTGGAATGCTGAAGGTACAACATTGTTGCACTTACATTCCAGACAAAAGTAAGAATATACAGAAGTATATAAAGAACATTACTGATTTGCACAAAGAAATTGCTCCACTGGAGGTTGAAGGTGTTTGGGAGAGACTTGGTAAGATTTTTTCCTCAATGAAGAAATGGTTCACAGAAATAGGTAGTTCTCTTATTGGGAAAATACTAATACCAGTCACAGTATTAATAGTAGTAATGCTATTGGTGAGATTAGCATATGTGTGTATTAAAAGAGGAAAAAGACAAAATAGAGTAAAAAGAGAAAATGAGAAAAATAAAGAAAGAGAACGGGAGATGGGAGAGATAGAAATGGAAGAGTTAAAAGAGAACATGTATAAACGGTCTAAAAGACAAGATGAAAAGAGCACGGTTGTATAAACTAACAAAAAGCAAGTGGTCAAGAAACATTTATCGGATAAATTATTGTAGGGATAGGATTTTGTGGTGATGTTAAAAATCACCAAAGGGGGAATTGATGGAGCAGGGTAAACAAAATAATTTGTACCCCTTGGAAATTAATGACCTTTTAATAATTTAATAATACTGACTGTTTGAAAAAGCATGTATTAACCAACAAATGCACCCTTTTTAGTAAACACTATATATATGGGTAACATGCAGATTTGTGCAAAATCTAATCCACTTACAAATGTGAAATTAATTAACTTTAGTATTATGATTGCGTACTAATTAGAGTAAAATTGCATGATTTATATTGCGTAGTAGATTTGTATTGTGGCAAAAGAATGCAGTTGGTAAGTAAAATGGCTTTAAATGTCGCTTCTGCTAGGTAACACCTAACATGGGTTCTTTAGAATGGCGGGTGGTAAACAGAAAGGCTTATTTTCTTTGTTTTAATTTCGGTTGTGTTTGTTCTTATGATAGTTCGTTCGGGCCTGTTAGGCTATGCTTCGAAAATGGTTGCTGGAGAGGATGAGATCACATGAGACGGCCAAGATGGCCTCTGCGCAGAAGCAATAAAGGAAATCAAGTCACATGAATGCGGCCTGTACCCGGAGTGAGAGATGTCAAGGTCGAACTGACCTACAATAAAGAACGTGCCAAAAAGATTCAGCATGTATTCATGGGAATGGATGGGAAAGAACCGAGTGACAATGGACGAACCAAAATGTGACCATCAGAGATCGCTACAAAATGAATGGACAAGTTGGACTGCTTTTGACCCCAGAGTCATGAGACTCATTGTATGTTTTATTGTCCCTAAACCAGTTTGAACAAGGAGGGCGATGAGGTGATCATCACCACCCCTCAAATGGACCAATTAGCGTGATTCTTACCCCCTAAGGATTGCAACTTTTATGTGTAGTAAGCCAGAGAATAGGGTATAAGAGAGCCTGCTCTTATGTGGGGAGGGGGCTGCTGCTGCTAATGCTGCTGATGCGGATGCTGCTGCTGTGGTTGGTGTTTTCCTGCCATGCCGCTTCTTTAATTTTTATTTTTCCACCTCGATACTGCGAAAGACTCTGTCATTTTTGGACTTTGAACTTTGACTGGGGAAGGAACGAGATCGTTGCGGGAATTCTGCCCGGGAGGTACGTCCGAGGAGGTTAGCGGGACAGCCAGTCAGTTTGGGAGTTCTATTCTGTGATCTGCGGTTTATCTTCCTTGGTGAACCATTCCTGTCAGCGTCCTATGACCATGAGTAATGCATACATTTTCATTTTCCATTAAACTTTTCTTAAATGATTACTGATATTTTAAATGTGTTCTGATTAATAAAGAATTTCACCTATTTTGATTGAAAATTTAGATAAAAATATATTCTAACTTAAAATGAGTCTGTGGTTCTTTAGTACATTTATGATTTAAAATGTTAAAAGGTTTTAATTGTGATTGAGCTGGTCTTAATCACCATCAACTTATTCTACTAGTTGGTCCATCGACCAAAGAGCGGAGTACCTTGATGTTCAGAACCGATAGGATCAAAGGTTAATTCATATAATGTATGAATTATTATTCTGTCAAATTTAACAAGGTATCCTGTTCATCCAGCAGCACATTCTCCTTAGCGTGAAATCCAGAGATTAGATGAATGTATGTTATGCGGTGTCATGGGCCCCACCGACATAAGGTTTATTTGATAATAGGTTGCATAAGAGTTTTACCTGGATTAGTGTCCTAAGGAGAAATTTATATTAGCCGCGCTGGATCACCAGGATGCACAATGGGTTGCACAGCTCAAGAGGTGGAGAGTGGATACCATTGAAGGAGAAAGGCTGTACCCAATGCTGGTAGGAGAGGGAGAATCTCAGAACAGGAATAGAAGGGTGAAATAGAAATGATGGGAGTGATACTGATGACAGCTTGTTGGATGGGTTGTTATCTGAGCATCTGCCACCTTATAATCTGCCATCAGAAGAGGGGAGGCCAGACTTGGCAAATGCAGCGAATGTGGAAAGTGCGTCAGCACCTCAAACAGGTCCTAGTACAGGGGTTGTGGGAAGGATATCCGCAGGAGTAGGGGGGACAGGAGTGTCTGCCTTAAGAGGTATGGAACAGAACAGAGTCAGCCCTGCTTCACGGTTACCGGAAGCTCTTACAGTACCGGTCACAATTGGTCCTGTTGTTCCTGTGTATGACCCGTGTTCAATGGGAAACCTTAATCAGCAACAGTTCGTTCAGGTGAAAGGAACTGCATGGGAAGGTCAGGGAACACAAGTGGAAATCGCCCATCCTTAGTGCCTGTGGAATCTAGTATCCCATTACCGGCTACTGCTGATCCTTCGGGAGTACGCATTGGTTCCAGTACTATACAGTCTATACCTATGGTGAACACTAGTTCAGATCTGAGGATGTGGTAAACACCAGTGAGAGGACCAATGGGTGCAGCTTCAGAAGCAAGCACGAGTCAGGGAGCCACTGGAAATCAACATGTCCTAGATGTTACATACTTGAATCCTGGTTGAGAGATCACAATAACAGCAAGGAAGGTCAAAGTAGTACATCAAGTCAGGGAACCATTAAGGCTGCAGTAAAGGTAAAATTATTGGATGTGGTGAAGTTGAAGGCTGAGGTAGACGAGATCATCAGTGGGAATTTGTCTTTTGATCGGATCGAAACCTATGAGCCAGATGACCTGTTGTTTATAGTGAAGGATGTCACCCACAGGGCAAGAAGGGCACATGAGAAGTTGTCAGAGTTAGCTCAGAGGTATGAAGTAGACCTGACCTGAACGAAAATGTTACAGGGAAATCATAGGCTTAACTACAGTGATCAGGAGCTGGAAGAACAAAGAGTGACAGGATTGAAAACACATATCCGAGAGTTGGTCGTAGGAATACGGGCTTGGAGTATGCTGGATAAGTGGGAGGAAAGGTGGTCAAAGAAGAAGAGTGCAAGGAAGGTGACAGGAGAAACACCGCGTCCGGGAGAGGGAACACAGGGAGTTGAGGCATATCCGTTACGGGAGGTGCCTAGCGGAGGGTATGTGCATGTTCCGTGGAGTAGAGGTGGCCTTGCTGCATTTACGAATGACTTCCCCAGGTTGAGGGAGAAACCTGCTGAATGCTACAAGCAAGTCGATCGCTTTGTTAAAATCTCGAAGGTGTTGTGGATTGACTTACAAACCTTGTTTGAAATTGTGGTTCCTAGTGATCTGTGGTCTGCTTGTAAAATAGCCATTAAGTGGCCTGCTGCAGAGCCAGAGAGGGATTCAGTGACTTATGGTCCTTCGCCGTTGGTTATGAAAAAGTATGATCAGGCGATCACATGGTTACAATACAAAATAGCCCCTCAAGACATTGATTGGGTTAAAATAGATCGAACGACCCAAGAGCCTAAGGAATCAGTGCATGCTTATTATGAAAGGCTGTTGCAAGCCTCTAAGCAGTACAGTGGGTTAGACACACTCGACTCAAAGGACATGGGACAATTCGTATCAAAGTTTGTGACAGGATTGAGACCGGAAGTCAGCCTCATGATCCAGCAACATTCGATCTTCTGGCAAAATAAATCTGTAGATGAAATTCTGAGGTATGCCAGGCATTGCAGTGATAAGGTGGATTCCAAACATTGGAGAATAAAGGAGCAGTTGATGCAAGTTCAAATGCGAAATGCACAGAAGGGAGAACAAGTACAGCCAACAGGGGGAACAGCAATTCGCAATCAAGGGAATATCCCAGGAGCTGTTCAGGTTACATCAGTTGCAGGTCCGGCGGGACAGGGAAGAGGAAGAGGTGTCCCCATAGATCCTAAAACAGGGATTGATGATGCAACTCTGAAAATGACCACTGCTTTTCATTTTTGTCACAAGATCAAGCATTGGAAGCGCGAGTGTCGTCTGAATCCTGCGAATCAAGTGCAGGAAGGAGACCTCATACAAGTAACGGATGTGGTAAATCAGTTGCAGACAGTGACTAGGCCGAGATCTCTTAATGCAGGTGGAAATCAGAACCAATTAGTGCAGGTGCCCCACCCTCCGAGAATCTTGCAGGGCAATCGAACGTACCATCAGATGCCCTTAATGGAAGCGCTGGATGGATTTGATCAGGACCCGTCCTTATGACAGTGCCTGAGGGGGGAGGAAGACTGTACACTTGGCGCAGTCTTAGAGGCAGACCAGGGTGGACCATATGTAGAAGCAGACATAGGTGGTCAGCCCATTACATTCTTGATTGATACTGGTGCTACCCGTTCTACTGTGAGATCTGCAGTAGTCCCAAACCTCCCCCTCTCGGGAAAATCGATCCAAGTTGTAGGAGTTGCTAACAAAAGAATGACCAACCCTCTGACAGAAGAGGTACTGGTGAAAATTGGAACCTTTCAGGATCACCACCAGTTTGTTGTATGTGATTCGAGTCCAGTCTGTTTGTTTGGGCATGACCCTTATGCAAATTGAACTGTACCATCTATTACACACCAAAGTGAACTGAATTGCAGACTAATGATGAGGACATAGCCTTCAAATTGACGAATCAAAATCACTACACAGCCATGTTTCCTTTATTGACAGTGGAGGACATGCCGCTGGATTTGAGGGCACCCTCTCTCCAGTGGTATGGGATTTTTCAGGAGAGGAAATCGGACTGATTCGAGGAGTCGAGCCAGTCCGCATACAGATCAAACCTAATACAGAATTCACAAGTACACCTCAGTACAACCTGACCCTGGAAACGGTGGCAGGGATTACACCTGTGATTGAGTCCATGATTGCTCAGGGCATACTAAAGGAGATCATCGGAAGTCTGTGCAATTCGCCCATCATGGCATTGTAGAAACCGAGCGGAAAATATCGTATAGTCCAGGACCTTAGAAAGGTGAATAACATTGTGATTCCATGTTGTCCTGTGGTACCGAATCCATCTGTGATCCTATTTCAGATTCCTTGTGAGGCTGCCTGGTTCACAGTGATTGACCTCTGTTAGGCATTTTTCTCCATTCCATTGCACGAGGAAAGGCAATTTTTATTTGCTTTCCCTCTGGAGAATCGTGTCTTAACATGGTGTTGTATCCCTCAAGGGTATACTGAGAGTCCATCCATCTTCAACCAGGTCTTGAAGAAGAAACTTGAGAGCTTGATTCTGCCCCGAAACTCAGTACTAGTCCAGTAGATAGATGACCTCCTCATTGCATCTGAAA
Source organism: Calotriton arnoldi (assembly GCA_963921515.1). Taxonomy (NCBI): domain Eukaryota; kingdom Metazoa; phylum Chordata; class Amphibia; order Caudata; family Salamandridae; genus Calotriton; species Calotriton arnoldi. The sequence goes on from CAWUFW010007645.1 coordinate 635,516, forward strand.
CGCGAGAGGCTTGTAGGGATGATACTATCGCCTTACTGAACCATCTGGCCTACAATGGGCATAAGGTGTCTCCAAGTAAACTTCAGTACTGTCTGACTGAAGTTCAGTATTTGGGTCATCGAATTGAGAGAGGCAAGAGGAAGGTGTCACCAGAACGAGTGGAGGCGATCATGAAAATGAATACGTCTACTACCCAGAAAGAGGTCTGGATGTTTTTGGGAATGGTTGGCTACTGCCGACAATGGATTCCGAATTTCTCCTTGATGACAAAGTCTTTGCAGATGCTGAGCCACAAGGATGTGAGTGATCCGGTACCTTGGGATAACGACTGCTTACTTGCCTTCTTGGAGCTGAGAGAGTGCCTTTGTCGCAATCCGGCTTTAGGAATGCCTGATTACAACAAAGCATTTTCACTGTTCTGCCATGAGAGGGAAGGTTGTGCTCTTTCTGTACTCACCCAGACACATGGAGGTGCCCGTAGATCAGTGGCCTATTTCTCAGCTACATTAGATCCTGTCGCTTCAGCATTGCCCGGATGTCTCAAGTCTGTTGCTGCAACAGGTGTCAGTATTGAACGGTGTGAGAGCGTTGTGATGAGCCATCCACTTACTGTATATGTACCACATTCAGTTGAGCTCTTGATGATGAGAACCAAGACACAGCATTTGACTAATAACAGGTTGACAAGATATGAACAAATTTTGCATGCTGCAGAGAATGTGACTCTGAAGCGCTGTTCTGTGCTAAATCCTGCTACCTTGCTACCTGTTCCAAATGCTGATGGGGAAGATTGTGAAGACCATGACTGTCTGGATGTTATTGAGCTTTGCACTAAGCCGAGTCCTAACATTGTCGATGAACCATTGTCTGATCCCAATCAAGTCCTTTTTGTTTATGGTTCATGGCTGAGAGACAATGAAGGTAATCTGAGAGCAGCATTTGCTGTTTGTACCATCTCTGGAGTGGTGGAAGCTGCTTGTTTACAGGGACTACACTCCGCGCAGGTAACCGAAATCATTGCCTTGACCTGTGCATGTCTTGTCTCTGAGCAGATCCGAGTCACCAGCTATACCGATAGCCAGTACGGTTTCGGTGTGGTTCATGACTTCGGACAGCTGTGATCGCAGAGAGGGTTCCTAACGTCATCATGCTCTCCCATTAGGAATGGGGAATATGTGAGACAATTGTTGGAAGCATTTCAATTACCAAAGGAAGTGGCAGTTGTTAAATGCCCTGCCCATGGGAAGGGAGATGACTTTGTCATGACGGGAAACTGCTATGCGGATGTGGTTGCTCATTTTTGTGCCACACATGCATGCATTTTCAATGGGGAATATGTTGGCGAGAGTGCAGAGAAGACCGAACTCAGCATGATGCTAGCTATTGGAGACACATTGGATGAAGTCAGGCATTTGCAAATGGAAGAAGCAACAGATCAGGAGCAAGCGGGCTGGATCAGAGCAGGTTGTGAGAAAGGAGAAAATGACATATGGGTTTCAACGGATGGTAGAGCAGTGTTACCGGATTGTTTGTTGAACCCAATGGCAAGGCAGATTCATGGAGCAGCTCACATAGGAAGGGATGCAATGGTGATATTATTCAGGCAGACGTGGTTCAATCCGAGATTTGGTGTGATTACAGAAGCAGTGTGTCATCGGTGTGTCACTTGTCAACAGATGAATGCTGGGAAAAAGACGGTTGTTGCTCTGAGTCACATTGGCAGATCAGGGGGTCCCTTTAATCGGATCCAATTTGACTATGTTGAGATGCTTGTGTGTAACGGCTTGAGATACATTTTGGTTGTGTGCATCTTTTCTCTGTGGGTGTAAGCTTATCCAACTAGAAGGTGTGACAGTCTTACAGTAGCAAAGCTATTGTTGAGGGAGCTTATACCTCGTTTGGACTTCCAACTAAATTGGAGTTGGACAAATGAACTCATTTCCACAGCGAGATCATGAAGCTGTTGTGTGCCGCCTTGAGTGTGGATCAAAGACTAATGGGACCTTTAAGGAGAGGCTGGCTAAAGCGTGTGCTTCAGCATCTTTGAAATGGGCCGATGTGTTGCCTTTGGTTCTAATGAGTTTGCGCAACATTCCTGACAGGAGAACTGGGTTATTGTCACATTTTGATGAGAGGGGCGATGCGCCTGCCTGTAGTGCCAGCTATTGCTTTGATAACATCACAGATGACTTGATCTTTGACTACTGTGAAGGATTGGCTGATGTGGTTCGTTCTGTGTCTCATCAGGTTGAAGCGACAACTGCACCAACATCGAAAGACGTCTGGGAAAACCTGAGCCCAGGGGACTGGGTGCTTGTACGAAAGCATGTAAGGAAGAACTGTCTTGACTCTCGGTGGCGTGGACAATATCAGGTGATATTGGTGAATAATACCGATGTGAAGTGTGGAGGATTGCTGAGCTGGATCTATGCTTTCCATACCTGACGAGTCACAAGTTCCTCCTATGAAACACCTCTTCTCCCAGAAGTAGTTCCAGCAGTGATCGAAGGGTCACCGGAGAGGGCAAGTCAAGCAGTGGAGGTTTCTGACGAGGCTGGATACCCACCAGATCAAGCTGAGGGGAGTCAAGCTACGCAAGACCCAGGTATCGACTCTGAGGGAGACGGTAACATTGCGAGTGGTATAGAGTCTGACTCAGCAGAAGAGACTGGTGTGGAAATCAAGCGTGTGCAGTCAAGGAAGAAAGATGCTGCAGATGAAACGTGGCCTGTGAGACAGAGAAGAAGGAAGTTGAGACTTGCATCCGAAAGAGAACTTGCACCAATAAGTGAATCATCTGAGTCTGATCTGAGTGAGTCCGAGACAGCCTCCTTGATATAAGGATATCAAGGAGAGCAAGTGTGCCATGTCGGAAGAGACTCCATTATTACTGGCTTAGACACGCTGTACGGGTTCATGTCCAGGAGGGAGCAAGCCTGCCGGACTCCCTCCTGGTCCCTCTGGAGGACCGCATGCTAGCAGATCCAATTTTGAGCAAGGGAGTATCAGTAATCTATCAGAAGCTGGTGAATAACTCCCCCGGCCCCTTGGGCTCCTTGAAAAGTCCCTGGACTGATGACACTAGGGACATTGATGATGATGATTGGGTGGAGGCCCTACAAAGCCCCCAAAACATAGCCATCAGAGCCCGATTTTGACTTATACAGCTCAAAGTATTGCATCGGGCCTATTACCTGGGCATTCTGCTGCACAAACTAGGGGCGGTGGACACGCTGCTATGCACAAGGGGGTGCAGACAGGAGGGCTCCTTTTTTTATATCCTGTGGGAATGTCCCGTGATTCAAGCTTATTGGCTGGGAGTGACGACGGTGATGTCTGGGGTCCTGGAGGTGAGAGTGCTGTTGGATGCCAGGTGGCTGCTCTTAATGATACAGGGAGAGGAGGACTGGCATAGATACGGCAGCATCTGGCTGGCGCTGGCGGCAGGCGTGGCAAGGCGCAATATAGCAAGGCGGTGGGGAGCCTCTCTCCCCCCTTGGTGGCAGAATGGGAGGCTGAATTAGATTGGTGCCAGCGGGCGGAGGAGAAAATATACCAGAGCAGAGGGTGCCCCAAAAAGTGGGAGAAAATATGGGGTACCTGGCGGGCCTACCGGGTGCGCCACTTGAGACATGACTTAGCTGCGCGCTGGGGGCTTACAGTTGTGTTCGGGTGATTGGGGGCGGCTGCTGGTTTACCTGCCATTGGTCGGTGTGATCAGACATTGCCTTTTATATATTCAAATGATGTAGATGGGCCACCCATTGGGGGGGGGCACCTATGCTGTACTATACATGTGTATTCATGATGTATCTTCAGACTATGTAAGGTATGATGAACTGGTTTAAAAATAAAAAATGAATATAAAAAAAAAAAAAGATTGCCTGTAGGAAGCTGGCTTGGTATTTGGTGCCCACTTATTCAAGTGTGATACCAAAGGGGATGATGGACGGAGCGTTAGAGCAAATCAAACACTCACCCCCAGTCAACTGATCTGGGTTTAATCCATCATCATTCTGGGACCGGTTTCGGGTTCGTAACCCTCATCAGCCCCTAAGTTGGCAGGGTATGCCCAGACGTGGGTCCCTTGCTCACTTTGCCACTGGATTCAAGATAGCCTGGCTGATGAGGGTTTTGAACCCGAAACCGGTCCCAGGATGCTTGTTTCCGGTCCAGGGAAGACATGGCTTGGCAGTTCGTGCTGGACTGTTCCCATGAGGCACAGGGTCAGACTGATTTGCATATGGCCATGTCTGAACTGGGGTGGTGGAGTGAGCTAAAGAATGATGATGGATTAAACCCAGATCAGTTGACTGGGGGTGAGTGTTTGATTTGCTCTAACGCTCTGTCCATCATCCCCTTTGGTATCGCTTTGTTCGCCCTAAGTTGGCAGGGTATGCCCAGACGTGGGTCCCTTGCTCACTTTGCCACTGGATTCAAGATAGCCTGGCTGATGAGGGTTTTGAACCCGAAACCGGTCCCAGGATGCTTGTTTCCGGTCCAGGGAAGACATGGCTTGGCAGTTCGTGCTGGACTGTTCCCATGAGGCACAGGGTCAGACTGATTTGCATATGGCCATGTCTGAACTGGGGTGGTGGAGTGAGCTAAAGAATGATGATGGATTAAACCCAGATCAGTTGACTGGGGGTGAGTGTTTGATTTGCTCTAACGCTCTGTCCATCATCCCCTTTGGTATCACTTATTCAAGTGTAGCACCCTGCACCAATCCAGACAACCCTTATGGTGTTTTTAGTGGTTTAGACAACCTTAGAAAGCTCTCTAAGTGGTAGCTGTGGAGAGCAGCCTACAGGCTTAGTCTAGAAGGAGTGTAAAGCAGCTTGTTTCACCAGTATCTAATCTTATAGTGCAAATTAAGTGAAAAAGAACCACACAGTGTAGTTATAAAAATAGTTATTTATTACAGACACTCACTAACCCAATGCAATATCTCCTACCCGGAGATATAATCCAATACCCACAATACTTTGATAATATGACAAGTAAATAGCACGAAAATACAGAGGTCTCCAGGGGGAGACCAAACCATATACAAAAATAGTGGGATGCGACTAACGACCCCAGCCGGGAGTGGAGCCAGAAGACTTAAAAGTGCTGAGGAACCAAGGAACCACCCGAGGTAAAGATCCAGGAACCCCACGAAGGCCGTGTGCTAAGTGGATACACGACCGCGTGCTCAAGGTAAGTCAATGGGGAAGTCGCGGTTGCAATTCTTAGGAAAAAGGACCCTTCCCAGAGGACTTGGAAGACACCCCGTGGAAGAGGGACAGTTTGAGAGTTACCCCACCCGTGGATACCCAGGAGACCAGGTTACCTGTCCCAGGGAAGCCGGGTGCATAGGTATGAAGTGGCGTCAGGAACCGCCGTAGAGTCCAATGGAGGACTTCAAGCAAGATGCTGCTGGCGAAGAAGCTGGATGAATCCAGTGGAATCCAAGCCTGAAATGAAGAAGAGAACCTGCAAGCAGAGGGGACAGAGTCTAGGCCACTAAAGAGTGACCAGAGGGCACGGGAGTCATGTACCCACCAATGTTGGCTGTTGCAGGGGAGTTGACAGTGCCTTTGATTCTGCAGCTACGTAGACCAGGTGCCTCTGTGGACGACCAGGAACGGTGTACGAGCTGTCCCACGTCGGATGTCGCTATGCAGAGGGTCGATGTCTGGCGGGAGCACCCACAGGCCTTGGCAACGGCAACACATGGAAGAAGACCAAAAGGAATGTTGTTGGGACCAGCAAGGTCCAAGAGACTCACCACGTTCAAGTAAGTCAGGATAGGCCCTAAGCAAGCAGGGGAGCCTACTGGGATCAAAGAAGACCCTCGACAGGGCCCACAGATCTCCAGCCGACGCGGTGCACAGGGACTCGGTTCTGGCGGTGTCGACGAGGGATCCTGGCCTCAGAGTCGGTCTGAAGACAGTGCAGGTCTCGAGGAAGTTGTAGGACCGTCACTTGTGTTACCAACCCAGTTAGAGACCAGGATCAGCAATCGGTCAGCTGTGTTGCGGTGCCTGCGGATGCAGGAGAGTGACTCCTTCACTCCAAGGGAGATTCCTTCGGGTGTCTTTGGATGTCCACAGGACCTGGAAGGGACCTGTATGGAGCACGGACACTGACGGTGCAGCGGGCTTGCAGAACGAAGAGATCCGGAGCAGGCGAAGTCGTCCCGGTAGCAGTCTCGGTTCCAAAGGCGAAGTCCGATGTGGTCAGTCCGACGCAGTCTGCACGACTCGGTCAGGATGTCCAGACAGTTGAAGAGGACGCAGAGTTTGATCTGAATTGAATCCCACGACAAATTTGGGACCCACCATCAGGTAAGCCCTTAAGTACCCTAAGGAAAGGGTTGGGATGACTCAGGGGTCCCTCCCAGAGGAGGGGCTGGACAGTGGGGAGGATACTCCCATGTCCTTTGTCCAGTTTCGCGCTAGAGCGGGAGCCAATGGCTCTCGAACTGGTTTGAGCTGACTAAGCAAGGAGGGCACCAAATGTGCCCCTCAAGCAGTCTGAGTGGCACTGGCAAGCGCCCCCACCCTGTCCCAATACACTAAACCCTGTCTGGGAGGTGGTCACACCTCCCTGGGACAGAATACCTATTGTTCTGCCTTCCCCTGCTCGAGCTTGGCTCAGCAGCAGGAGGGCAGAAACATGTCTCAGTTCGGCAGCAGCCCTAGCTTGCTGTCTGGTTCTGGAAGACTGGTACAGGGAGCACTGAGGGCCTCCCGAAAGGAGCTTTACAGTGCATGGAATCATACCTCCCACACCGTTTACAGTGTGGGGGACATCACAGGTTTCGTTACAGCCAGTTTAGAGATGGTCATCGCATAATGACACATGGCCCCTCTATTGAATGGCTGGTTCACTGGCAACCCAGGAGAAGGGACTCCGACAGTTGCAGGGGTGTCCCGCGCATGCATGTGCACCCTCTCGCTTAGAACCGAGCACCCTGCCTTTAGGACTGAAAGGCCTACTAGAGGGGTGACTTAAAGGTTTTAAGTGCAGAGAGGTTAGAAATTAGCAGACATATCTTTCGTGAGAGGTGCAAGCACCAACTCACACAGGCTGCAATGGCAGGCCTTTAGTCAGCGTTTGGAGGGTTCCTTATGGGTGGCATAATGCATGCTGAAGCCCATAGGGGATCCTTGGGGTACCTAGGCCCTAGGTACCTTAGTACCATATACCAGAGACTTACTAGGGTACACCAGCAGCCAATTAGGAATGTACCAAGGTACTCACCATAGCCAATTTAGGGAGGAAGCACAGTGACTGGGGTCCTGGTTAGCAGGATACCAGTCAGACTAGTCATAAAAACAGTATGACACCAGCAAAAAGTGGGGGTAACCATGAAAGCAGATCCTACTTTCCTACACCCCCCCCAAATGTAAGGAGATGAGACTAACCTTGCCCAGTTGAGTCTTCATTTTCTAAGTGGAAGTATCTGGAGAGTCCATCTGCGTTGGCATGGTTACTGCCAGGTCTATCTTCCACTGTATAGTCCATCCCCTGTAGGGAAATGGATCACCTCAAAAGTTTGGGGTTTTCACCCTTCATCTGTTTAAGCCACAGGAGGGGCTTATGGTCTGTCTGAACAATGAAGTGATGCCAAACAGGTATGGCCTCAACTTCTTCAGGGCCCAGACCACAGCAAAGGCCTCCCTCTCTATAGCTGACCAACGTTCCTCCCTGGAGGGTCAACCTTCTGCTTATAAAAGCTACTGGTTGGTCCTGGCCCTCTGCATTAAGTTGTGATAACACAGTTCCTACCCCTATCTCAGAAGCATCTGTCTAGACAATGAAAGGTTTTGAGTAATCAGGACTCTGCAGAATGGGAGCAGTGCACATGGCCTGCTTCAGGTCATCAAATGCCTTTTGACAGCTTGCTGTCCACAGAACCTTCTTGGGCATTCTCTTTGATGTGGGTTCATTAAGAGGAGTCACAATGGACCCATATCCCTTAACAAATCTTCGGTAGTACCCAGTCAGGCCCAAGAAAGCTCTGACCTGAGTCTGGGTAGTGGGAGCAACCCAGTTCATGGTGGTCTGGATTTTGCTCTCCAATGGTTGAACTTGGCCTCCACCTACCAGGTGGCCCAAGTACACAACCTTGCTCTGCTCTATCTGGCACTTGGTGGCCTTGATAGTGAGGCCTGCCTTTTGCAAGGCCCCCAGAACACTTCTGAGGTGGACCAGGTGATCCTCCCAGGTGGAGCTAAAGACAGCAAAATCATCACGATATGCCGCACTATAGGCTTCCAGACCTGTGAGAACTTTGTTCACCAACCTCTGAAATGTGGCAGGTGCATTCTTCAAACCAAAGGGCATCACAGTAAACTGATAATGCCCATTAGGGGTTGAGAATGCTGTTTTTGGCTTGGCATACTCAGAGAGTCTGATTTGCCAATATCCAGCAGTCAGGTCAAATGTGCTCAAGAACTTGGCTGAGGCTAAAGTGCCTATGAGTTCATCTGCCCTAGGAATAGGATGCAATATCAGACTACAGGAGGTAGCCCATAAACCCTAGAGAGAACAGGGCCAACATGTGTAACATAAAACAATGTCTCAAAGGGTGTGAGTTAAGGGTCAATTCTTGTTAGCACAGTTAATTGCTAGCAGCACAAGGGAAAAGCAGGGAGACAAAAATTCAATGCGACAACAAGACTTTGTTATATATATTACTTCATATATTTAGACATGTATGAGGAAAGCACTGCATTACATTAAATGGCATGTAACCTGTGGAATACTGTGCACAAGTGCTCGTGAAATAGTGAACGACGCAAGTGACACGTGAGGAAGTATGTACAGCGACACGAGGGGGCACAAACACAAAACAATTGGTAACAGAGTTTACATTGTAGAGATACCCAAACAATAAATGTTAATATATACAGAGGGATTTTAGATGGGTATCCACGAAGGAATGGCGCCGTAATTTTCGCTGCGTTTCACGGCTTTTCGGCCTGTAGGAATGTTTAGGCCATCATCAGGACCAGGTTTCAGTTATTTATATGACAGTGCTGTGGGTAAGAATAAAAACACTCAAAGGACTACCGATTTCGCCTTAGGTGTAAGTCCCTGTGGCTCCCCCAGGCTTCACCTGACCGTTCCTCTCCAGCATGCCGATCCACCCCCTGCGCATCCCAAACCACCGGCAGGGACCACATTCTTGGTACCCTCCTACCTTTGTCTTTGAGCCTAGTCACGCGGTAATCCTTCTACCCATGCCTCTTGTTCACCGCGTTCTTACTGTCCTTAACCTCCCTCTTGGGCTCATCCTAAATCCTTTTTCTACTTTCCCTCCTCTCCATTCCCCCCCCCCCGCTTGGTCCTCCTTTGAGTGTTTTTATTCTTACCCACAGCACTGTCATATAAATAACTGTAACCTGGTCCTGATGATGGCCTAAACATTCCTACAGGGCGAAACGCCGTTGACTCTTACAGCGAAAATTACGGCGCCATTCCTTCGAGGATACCCATCTAAAATCCCTCTGTATATATCCACATTTTTGTTTGGGTATCTCTACAATGTAAACTCTGTCACCAATTGTTTTGTGTTTGAGCCCCCTCGTGTCGCTGTACATACTTCCTCATGTATTACTTGCGTCGTTCACTATTTCACGAGCACTTGTGCACAGTATTCCACAGTTTACATGCCATTTAATGTAACACAGTGCTTTCCTCATACATGTCTAAATATATGAAGTAATATATATAACAAAGTCATGTTTTCGCATTGAATTTTTGTCTCCCTGCTTTTCCCTTGTGCTCCTAGCAATTAACTTTGCTACCAAGAATTGACCCTTAACTTACACCCTAGGAATAGGATGGGCATCAGTCCTAGTGACTGCATTGAGGCATCTGTAGTATACACAAACCTCACCTCTCTCTTGCCATCTTTGGTGTGAGGTTTGGGTACCAGTACTACTGGACTAGCCCAAGGGCTATCTGAAGGCTCAATGACCCCCAATTCCAACATTTTCTGGACCTCAGTTCTGATACAATATCTGACATGGTCAGGCTGTCTGTAACTTTTTCTTTACAGGCTGACTGTCACCTGTGTCCACTTCACGGGTACACCAGGTGGTGTGACTGGGTGTCAGATAAAACATGTCTTTGAACTGATTGAGGACTTTCCTACAATCAGCTTGTTGCTGGGTAGTGAGGCTGCCTGCCAAGGCTACTCCTTCAACTGACCCATCAACAGGGTTCTGAGAGAGGAGATCAGGGAGAGGGTCACTCTCTTCTTCCTGTCCCTCATCAGTTGCCATGAGCAAGCTCATGTCAGCCCTATCTACAAAAGGTTTTAGGCGGTTCACATGAAGTACCCTGTGGGGACTTCTGGGAGTGCCTAGGTCCACCAGATAGGTGCCCTCACCTTTCTTTTCAAGGATAGTGTGGGGGGCACTCCACTTGTCTTGGAGAGCTGCTGGGCCCACAGGCTCCAACACCCACACTTTCTGTCCTGGCTGGTAAACAGTCAGCACAGCCTTTTGGTCATGCCAGGCCTTCTGAAGCTCCTGGCTGGCCCCCAGGTTTTTACTTGCCTTCTTCATGTACTCAGCCATGCGTTAACGCAGGCCAAGGACATAGTCCACAATAGCTTGTTTAGGAGGTTTGAGAGGTTGCTCCCATCCTTCCTTAACTAGGCACAGGGAACCCCTAACTGGATGCCCAAAGAAAAGTTTAAATGGGCTGTAACCAACCCCCTTTTGTGTGACCTCTCTGTAGGCAAATAGAAGGCAGGGTTATACGACATACCATTTTCGCCTGAGTTTTTCTGGGAGTCCCATGATCATACCCTTGAGGGTCTTGTTGAACCGTTCAACAAGCCCATTGCATTGTGAATGGTAGGGTGTGGTGAATTTATAGTTTACCCCATACTCTTTCCACATTGCAGTGATGTAACTTGACATGAAGTTGGTACCTCTGTCAGTTAAGACCTCCTTAGGGAAGCCCACCCTAGAAAAGACTCCCAGGAGGGCCCTGGCCACCACAGGAGCTGTGGTGGTCCTAAGGGGAATGGCTTCTGGATATCTAGTGGGATGGTCCACCACCACTAGTATGTAACTATGTCCAGATGCTGTTGGAGGGTTTAAGGGACCAACAATGTCTATCCCTACCCTCTCAAAGGGAACCCCAACCACTGGAAGTGGAATTAAGGGGGCCTTTGTAGTGCCACCTGACTTACCACTGGCTTGGCAGGTGACACGGAGCAACAAAACTCCTTGGTGTCTTTAGACATATGGGGCCACTGAAAGTAAGGGACAATCCTGTCCCAAGTCTTGCTTTGCCCAAAGTGTCCTGCAAGGGGAATGTCATGTGCCAGGGACAGAAGGAAACCCCTGCACTTCTGAGGTATGACCAACCTCCTGGTAGCACCAGGCTTCGGGTCTCTACTTTCAGTTGACCCTGTGGGACCCACTGACAACCACTGTTTTATCAGCAGCAGTTTGCTGTCTGAGTGGTTTGAGAGAGGGGCAGGACTTCTGTTCCAAACTCAGATCTGCCCTGGAAGGGCCCCCTGCCCCCGAGAACTGCCGGGTCAGGTCCAAGTTCCTCTGGGGCAGATCCTTCACAGGGACTGGGGTCATCTTCCTCAGGCGAATGACTCTCATTTGAAGTTTGGGGAAAGGATAAATCCTTCCCCTTCCTGCTCCTTCTCTTGGGAGCCAACTGGTCCATTGTTCCAGGATCCAGTGCTCTCTTAGTGCTAAGCTGTTTGGCCTGAGCCCTGGTGACAGCAAATGCACTGGCAGAGATGCCCATCATCTCTGCATGAGTCCTGAACTCCACTTCAGCCCAGGCTGCAGTCTCGAGATCATTGCCCAACAGACAATCTACAGGTAGGTCTTGAGATACCCCAACTCTTTTAGGGCCAGTTACCCCTCCCCAGCTGAGATTCACAACTGCCAAGGGATGATCAATCCTGACATTGCTAGCGTTGGTGACTTGGTACTGCTGACCAAGTATGATCTGTTCAGGTGGCACAAGTTTCTCTGTCACCATTGTGACACTTGCCCCTGTAGGCCATGGTTTCTTGTCCATTAATAAAAGGCTGTTGCCTGTACTTGCCCAAGTTAGTGGGACTTACTAGTAAGGTGGCAATGTCTACGCCACCATCACAGACAAGGACAGCCTGGGTAGGAGTTCTGACTAAGACAGAACCCACCTCAGAGCCCAAGGATCTACTAATCCCTTGGGGGTAGTACTACCACTTGTACTGGAGCTAGGGGGTGCAGTTGCCTTAGAGGCAGTGGTAGTAGCGTCCTTGGCTTTAGGACAATCTCCATCTTTTGTCCAGTGGGTCTTCACCTTACAAAAGTAGCACCAAGGTTTCTTCTTGCCCTTTTTGGAGCTTTAGGACCTACCCTCAGATGCAGGTTTTTGGGGGCATTGCGAAGACTCTTTCTTGTCTTTGTTTTTCTCCCCACCCTTATCTTGATAACTGCCTTCTTTTCCAAATCTTGGGGAGAGGTCAGATCAGAGTCCACCAGGTACTGGTGCAAAAGTTGATTCTGACAATTATAAAGGATGTGCTCCCTCATTAACAAATTATACAGTCCCTCATAGTCCTGTACCTTGCTTCCATGAAGCCAGCCTTCTAGAGCCTTAATAGCACTATCTACAAAATCAACCCAGTCTTGAGTGGGTGCCTTCTGGGTGTCTCTGAACTTAATCCTGTATTGTTCAGTGGTTAAGCCAAACCCATCTATGAGGGCATTCTTCAAGACAGGGTAGTTGTCAGCATCCTGTTCTCTAACAGAGAGGAGCTTATCTCTTCCTTTGTTAGCAAAGCAGAGCCACAGGATAGCTGCCCACTGCCCTTGAGGGACCTTCTGTTCTTTAAAAGCCCTCTCTAAAGCAGTGATCCATTTGTGGAAGTCATCCCCCTCCTGGTAAGGAGGGACTATCCTGCTCAGGTTCCTAGTGTCACGTGAGTGTTTCCTGATTCTAGGGACACTGGGGCTGCCACCAGCCCCAGTGTCCCAAATGTTTCCTAGCCTTCTGTACTTCTAAGGCCTCCTTGTCAAGGGCCAACTGATCCTGCCTGAGTCTCACTTTCTCAAGTCGGATCCTTTGGTACTCCCAATCTATGGAGTCATCCCTCTTGTTAGAGACGGATGTTCCTACAGAAGTTGCAGAGGCAATGTACTCAGCCGAGGAAGACCTAGTCCTCCTTGGCATACCCTGTACCCGCCCAGGTGGAATAAAGGGGGACCTATTTCTAGGGGCACCCTCGGAGCCATCTGCACTATTCCCTGGAGGATCAGAGTTCCAGATGGTGGAGGCATTGGACTCCTCCTGGTAAGAGTCAGCATTGGGGTCTAGGAGGGGAGCTCCTCCTGACACCTCTTCTGGCTCCTGCACATCCACCTTGTCCTGCTCTTCTGACCCACCAGCCTTTTGGAGGTCATCTTGCAGTAGCACCTCTAAGAGGCGCTGTGTGCTAGGGCTTTTCCCTACCTTCAGTTTTCTATAGGAACACAGGGTCCTTAGTTCCTGGAACGTGAGGCCACTGTATCTAGAGGCCAGAGATCCACTTGATTTTTCAACTAAAGACATACTAGGTATAGAGTGGTGTTGCACCTACCTAACATTGTGGAATTAAACTTCCTAAGATTGGAGAAAGGGTGTGCTAGGCCCTTAACAACCAATCTGTAAGTTCAGTAGAACTTACTTGTCTATTTAAAACATTTTATATGTGCCTAATGTTAGTGATGGTTTTTCGATTAATCCACACTTAGATTAGCTGGTAAAACAGTGCAAGCTTGAATCCCAACTGCTGCACACCAATGTAGGAAGCTGGCTTGGTATATGGTGCCCACTTATTCAAGTGTACCACCCTGCACCAATCCAGACAACCCTTATGGTGCTTTTAGTGGTTTAGACAACCTTAGAAAGCTCTTTAAGTGGTAGCTGTAGAGAGCAGCCTAAAGGCTTAGTCTAGGAGGAGTGTAAAGCAGCTTGTTTCACCCGTATCTAATCTTATAGTGCAAATTAAGTGAAAAAGATCCACACAGTGTAGTTATAAAAATAGTTATTTATTACAGACACTCACTAACCCAATGCAATATCGCCTACCCGGAGATATAATACAATACACACAATACTTTGATAATATGACAAGTAAATAGCACAAAAATACAGTGGGCTCCAGGGGAAGACCAAACCATATCCAAAAATAGTGGAATGCGACTATCGACCCAAGCCGGGAGTGGAGCCAGAAGACTTAGAAGTGCTGGGGAACCAAGGAACCACTCGAGGTAAGGATCCAGGAACCCCACGAAGGTCATGTGCTAAGCGGATACACGACCGCATGCTTAAGGTAAATCAATGGGGAAGTCGCGTTTGCAATTCTTAGGAAAAAGGACCCTTCCCAGAGGACTTGGAAGACACCCCGTGGAAGAGGGACAGTTCGAGAGTCACCCCACCCGTGGATACCCAGGAGACCAGGTTACCTGCCCCAGGGAAGCCGGGTGCATAGGTATGAAGTGTCGTCGGGAACCGCCGTAGACTACAATGGAGGACTTTAAGCAAGATGCTGCTGGCGTAAAAGCTGGAAGAGTCCGGTGGAATCCAAGCCTGGATTCAGAAGAGTAGAACCTGAAAGCAAAGGGGACAGAGTCTAGGCCACCCAGGAGTGACCAGGGGGCACGGGAGTCATGTGCCCACCAATGTCGGCTGTTGCAGAGGAGTTGACGGTGCCTTTGATTCTGCAGCTACGTGGACCAGGTGCCTCTGTGGACGACCAGGAACGGTGTACGAGCTGTCCCACGTCGGATGTCGCTATCCAGGGGGTCGTTGTCTGGCGGGAGCACCCACAGGCCTTGGCAACGGCAACACGTGGAAGAAGACCAAAAGGAATGGTGCTGGGACCAGCAAGGTCTAAGAGACTCACCACGTTCAAGTAAGTCAGGATAGGCCCCGAGCAAGCAGGGGAGCCTACTAGGATCAAAGAAGACCCTCAACAGGGCCCGAAGATCTCTGGAGACAAGAGTCGCCCAGCCTTAGCAACGGCTAGCCAATGCGGTGCACAGGGACTCGGTTCCGGCGGTGTCGACGAGGGATCCTGGCCTCAGACTCGGTTCGAAGACAGTGCAGGCCTCGAGGAAGTTGTAGGAACGTCACCTGTGTTACCGACCCGGTTGGAGACCAGGATCAGCAATCAGTCAGCTGTGTTGCGGTGCCTGCGGATGCAGGGGAGTAACTCCTTCACTCCAAGGGAGATTCCTTCGGGTTTCTTTGGATGTCCACAGGATGTCCACTGGAAGGGACCTGTATGGAGCATGGACACTGACGGTGCAGCGGGCTTGCAGAACGAAGAGATCCGGAGCAGACTGAGTCGTCCCGGTTGCAGTCCCGGTTCCAAAGGCGAAGTCTGATGCGGTCAGTCCGACGTGGTCTGCACGTCTCGGCCAGGATGTCCAGACGGTTGAAGAGGACGCGGAGTTTGGTCTGAATCGAATCCCACGACGAATTTAGGGACCCACCCTCAGGTAAGCCCTTAAGTACCCTAAGGAAAGGGTTGTGATGATTCAGGGGTACCTCCCAGAGGAGGGGCTGGATAGTGGGGAGGATACTCCCATGTCCTTTGTCCAGTTTCGCGCCAGAACTGGTTTGAGCTGGGCTATGCAAGGAGGGCACCAAATGGGCCCCTCAAGCAGACTGAGTGGTGCTGGCAAGTGCCCCCACCCTGTCCTAATACACTAAACCCTGTCTGGGAGGTGGTCACACCTCCCTGGGACAGGATACCTATTGTTCTGCCTTCCCCTGCTCGAGTTTGGCTCAGCAGCAGGAGGGCAGAATCATGTCTCAGGTCAGCAGCAGCCCTAGCTTGCTGTCTGGTTCTCGAAGACTGGTACTGGGAGCACTGAGGGCCTCCCGAAGGAGCTTTACAGCGCATGGAATCATACCCCCACACCGTTTACGGTGTGGGGGTATGATTCCAACATGTTTGATACCAAACATGACAGGTTTTGTTACAGCCAGTTTAGAGATGGTCATCGCATAATGACGCATGGTCCCTCTATCGTAATGGCTGGTTCACTGGCAACCCAGGAGAAGGGACTCCGACAGTTGCAGGTGTGTCCCGCTCATGCAGGTGCACCCTCTCGCTTAGAACCGAGCACCCTGCCTTTAGGACTGAAAGGCCTACTAGGGGGGTGACTTAAAGGTTTTAAGTGCAGTGAGGTTAGATATAAGCAGACATATCTTTCGTGAGAGGTGCAAGCACCAACTCACACAGGCTGCAATGGCAGGCCTGTAGTCAGCGTTTGGAGGGTTTCTTATGAGTGTCATAATACATGCTGCAGCCCATAGGGGATCCTTGGGGTACCTAGGCCCTAGGTACCTCAGTACCATATACTAGGGACTTACTAGGGTACACCAGCAGCCAATTAGGAATGTACCAAGCTACTCACCATAGCCAATTTAGGGAGGAAGCACAGTGAGTGGGGTCCTGGTTAGCAGGATCCCAGTCAGAATAGTCAGAAAAACAGTATGAAAACAGCAAAAAGTGGGGGTAACCATGAAAGCAGATCCTATTTTCCTACAGTGCCGTGTTGGAGATATTCCTCTCCCAAGTGGACTTATCTGGTTACCAATACGGGGAGAGCGAGGTCCGAGTTCTCAATACTGATTGTCGAGATCTTGCTGATAGTTCCTGGAATAGAGGCTAATGCAATTCTGTCAATAACTGTGCCTTATTCACCACAAGGTTGAGTGGTTTACGGACTCTGATTCTGGAAGACATCTAATGTCCGAGCTTTGGGATTCCACCATCTCCTCAAAAGGTTGCAGCATTGAGAGCTGAACTGTTACAACGGGTCATTGAGGAGATTGGCTCTGATCTCATAAGGGATGTAAATTGAACTTTTTGAACTGTAAATAAGTTGCTTGAAAGAAGATAACCTAGGCCCGAGTGGAAGAAGAATAAAAATGGGGACTTTTTCATTTAGAAGAAGAAAGAGGACTAGGGAAGTCTTCCTAGATGTGTAAATACCATGCCAAAGACTGTTGAATAATTTTCCAAGGTCCAAAAGAAAGCTGCTCAAAGACTTTGTTGCACAAAAATAAGAGGCGGAGAAAAGAGACTCTGCATGTTGATTGATCCTCTTACAGCTCCAATCCAAGCCACTTTGAAAATGGAGTCTGGAAATTCGAATCGTAGGCACAAATGTACTATAGGCACACTTATTGTAGGAGTAATTATGGTAATAGCTGTAGTCATTACTGAGTCCATTTTAAGTACACAAAGTTGAGGAGCAGGGAGTGGGGGTACATGGAACATCCACACCTACCACTGCTGCCTCAAAAGAGGGTACCTTAGGATCTGATAAAGGCTTAATCGAGCAAACTAGTCGCTTTCTGCATGCAGAGTTGTCTAAAGGTGATTATACATTGAATTCTTATGCTAAGTTGTTGTACAAATATGTGAACACTATGGATGTGAGAGATTGCTATGTGTGTATGCAATTGCCTGCTTCAGTTGAGGAGGGAATCAGGTATCATCACCTACCTTTGACATATGGCATTACTTGTAGTTTGCTTCTTAGCATGTTCTATCGAAAGGGTCATTACCAGTACTAATTCTCGAACTATGATTTGGTACTCTCAGAGATACCAGTCTACAAACACCTGAACAAATATGATTATTACAAGCAAGAAGAGAGAATGGGAAAGTATTTTGTACCCACAGTAACACTAGACACTGCTTATGCGCATAGACATAACCTAACTTGTACATTAACAGACATAGAAAAGCAATTTGTAGATCAAGTAGAGGATAGACATAGAGGTTTAACTGTTAAATTAAACAATAGGGAGGGAAACTTTGAATAGACCAAGGAAGAGTTAGAACACAAGGCTAAGGGAAGCTAAGGTCCTATAGCTCTAGATTGGAAACAACGAGGCAAGCTTTGCATTCAACAGGTACAGACCCGTTATGACACTATATTTGTGGGACAGAGTGTGTGTGATCACATTTTTCTAATTGATGCTTCTTCAAAGAAGTTCCTTCAAGAGGCAGTGCAAGTGGTGCCAGGAGTATATTTTGTGTATGGGAAGAATGTATATGTTCGGCTTCTGAATAATTAGTATGGTACTTGTTATGTGGCAGTTGTGTTTCCAAAGATATATCATGTGGAGGATTTGGAGAGTTTGGAGGGAAAATCGAACCATAGAGAAAAAAGTGGACTGAGTGCTGGCGAAATTGTGGGAGACATATTTGGAGTGATGATACCTAGTTTGGGAGTAGTGCTGAATGACATCAAGATTAGAAGGTTGTCTACTATTGTGGAAAAGTTGTCTGTTAACACAGCTCAGTCATTGTTACTCATAGCTGGAGAGATGGTCTCGATAAGGGCAACGGTGATGCAAAACCATCTTGCATTAGATGTGTTATTGGCAAAAGAAGGCGGAGTCTGTCGGATGCTGAAGGTCCAACAGTGTTGTACTTACATTCCTGATAAGAGTAAAGATCTGAGGGGATATATAAGTAACATCACTGAGATACACCATGAGATACATGACTTGGCAGGGAGTCTGGGACAAGACTGGAAAGAGATTTGGAGTAGTTGGAAGTTGGTTTGC
This sequence comes from Calotriton arnoldi, assembly GCA_963921515.1. Lineage (NCBI taxonomy): Eukaryota > Metazoa > Chordata > Amphibia > Caudata > Salamandridae > Calotriton > Calotriton arnoldi. Next base: position 654,119 of record CAWUFW010007645.1, read on the forward strand.
TAACCTAGGTAAGGGAATTCTTGAATATATCTTAAAACCAATGATAAATGTTCTGATCTGTGTCATCATCTTGCTAGGTATGATAAGGGCGTACTAGTGGCATAAGGCGAGGCAAATGGAGAATTCCTTTAGGGAAAGAGAGAGAAGGGTGGAAAGACTGCAGGATAGTCATTATGAGAATCTGAAGCGGTTAGAGGAGTTCAGACAGAGGAGACTAGCTACAACATCTGTTTAGATCGGTCTACTCTACAGGGATTTAAAAGAGTTTTGTGATGACTCATCATCATCAGAGGGGGAACTGATGTAGCGGAAATCGCATTTTATTTGTAGGGGTGTATGATAATCACACGTTTAGGGCGCAACTGCATATAATCCTTTGTTGTGTTAACGTGAAGTGTTAGAATTGCAAAATGTAATAACCTGAAACATGATGTATTTAGACCATTGAAAAGTAACATGGAAAATTAACGTAGAAAGTGAATGTAACTAGGAGCAAACATTAACGTGAAGAAACTCATGTTGTGCATCTGACAATCATTCATTTATTAAATGTGTTTATTAATTTTGTCGTTTACATGTAGGTAGAAATATTAATTGAATGTGCCTTATTTCCTATGCAAATTCGGAAACCTCACATGCTATTTTCTTATGTTAGCTGAATTTTGTAGGACTGAAATGCCTTTTCCCTGGAAGCTTTCGCTTTAGAATTAACAAGATGAATTTCATGTGTGCTGTGGAATTTGTTCTTTCTCACGTTTTGTGTTGCAGGTGAAAGAAGCGCTCTTGTTAGCTAGAATAATGTCTTTGTTTTACTAGTCAGGCAAGGAGAGAAAAGTTACATCGTTGATAAAGGAAGGCCGTTGTCCTTCGCACAGGAGAAGGCTTGGGAACCAAGGACAAATTGCTGTTAGAAGAAGAACACCTTTGTCCCATGGAAAACTACCTTTAGGACAGTACCCAGAGCGGATTGTGAGACCTGCAAAGGATTTTGGGAAAGTTCTCTTCAATATTGTGTTTTTGGGAGTAGGGAAAGCGCTCACTTCTCCTTCTGCCTTCAGAGAGAGAGCACCTTAGAACAAGCTCTGTCAATAGCTTTATGCTATCTGACCCATAGATGGTGGAGAGGCTTCTTAGGAAGACTCCACACCTTATATCCTTATCCTGAAGATGCTTAAATAGGGATGTCATCATAGTGTAGTGTAGGGAAAGATTAATGCTTTATATTCATCAACCCTCGATGCAGGGAAATTTGGACTTATGCTTTCTGATCCTCTGTATCGTAATTCTAGAATTGATTGTTTGCTTATGTTACATCGTCTCAACTGGATTCGCAGATTTGGCTTTACGCTGATTCCGATGTATTCCTACACTCTCATTTTGAGGTGTCTTTATGTCCAGTTATTTTTGGCTTTGTAATAAATTAACTATCCTTACGAAGTGGTCTGTGGTAACTATGTGTCTAGAGAAATTCCTGTTGAATTGATTGGCAATAATAACAAACTTTCTCCCCTTTACACTCACCTGCTGCTAAAAAGAACCATCGGATTGTGACTCTAGAATAGGTTCAGAACTTATGGGCCCGGACCTTTCAACTCCTTATGTGAGGACAGGGTACACACCCTGATAAATACTATTTCACAGGGTTGGCAGTTTTCATGGCCCTCTCCACCCTCTGACAATATCCTTCAGGAACTCATATAGTGTGTTCTGCACAATACACAAGAACCTAGGAGCACATGATGTGGAAACTGGTTTGGGGTGTCCCAAGACAATGAGACGTTCATGGGCCCCAGTTTGACAGCTGGAGTCTTTAGCGCTGGTGTCCTGCGTCACCTTACTCTTACACCCGAACGAAGCACACCTTACACATGAATTAAGCGCTAAATTAATCACCTGTGTTCTCCAGGTCCAAAAATAGTCACTGGGGGTTCTTCAAAATTATCTGCCCACTCGATAAGGTTCTACTGCCTGTGAAAAGCTGATCAGTGGACGTGGGGGCAAGACACCAGACAGACCTCGTTGCTTGGAAGAGGTAATTATTAACAGTAAGTCTGCCAGTACCGAGCTATTGTTATTGCAATAGTTATGAGGGAATTGTAGAGCTATGAGGACCGTAAAGTCATTGGTTTTCTTTCTTTATGTATTAGGTTATTGTGCACACCTTAAAATCCATCATATCCCTACCTCAACTTTCACGTCTTCGGTCTATCATCATTCCCGTCTCATTCACCTACCTCCATTGCAATTCAGCCAACAGATCCCTCAATCCTTGGTCCTCACTCTGCCTATCCGCCTCCAGGCCATCTAGCTACAGCAGTCTGCAGACTCATCTGCCCAGCCTAACCTGGTTAATTCCCTCTTCAGAATGAATTGACCTTCTTGATACCCCCTGCTTCTTTCACTCTTGTCATCCTAACGCTACCTCTCCTTGCACCCGCCCAGAACCTTGCCTCCACCTATAACACATGCACTTTCCTGCATCCCCATCAATATACTAGGTACATCAATACAATGACCTATTTCATCCTATTGTGACTTCAGCTTGGACCTTCTCTTCACCATAAATAGAACACGGCTGGGAAATGATGCTGGACCACTGTTCATGAGGCATTACCTCCCGGATATACTGTACATACACAGAACCACACATCTGAAAAGACTGAAGGAGTAGTCGTGGTGTAAAAGAATACCATCACAAGCGCACACACTTCCACCCATTCTCAGCTGCAAACGTGATTCATTACTTCTCAGATGCACACTGCAGCACACAACTATATTCTCATTCCATAGTCTTATTCCTGCTCATGTACAGGCCTCCACCATTCATTTCCACCTTTTCCTAAACATTATCTAGACTCAAAGGAGTCTGTTATGTAACTCCTGCATACTCAGTAACTTTAACGTATGCTCTGACAGGCCGAAATGGCCTCAGGCAATATCCCTCCTCTCAAATTTGGAGGCACTAAACCTGCAGCAGCAAGTGTCCTGACCCTCTACACTACAATACACACCCTGGGCGCTATCACACACAATCACTGAAACCTAAAAACACAAACAATGCAAAAACGAATGCATTAAGGAACCAATCAACCTCCTTGATAGGAACTTGGCCACAGAACCCACAACTTCAATGGATGACGCTAACCTTTTGTCATAGAGTTCAACTGAAGTTCTGATACCTATCACATCAAAAAGACCCTCTAGAAGCCAATGCAACTTCGACCAGTTCACCAAGGACCTGCTAGCAGCCAAAGCAAATAACAGAACTCTGCCCAGAAAATGGAAGAAAAGGTCTGAACAAGATTAAATCAGCATCTCTCCAAGACACCAAAACTGACGAGAAGAAGTACTCTTGATAGGTGTTGCTCTAGTTTTACGTCTTACTGGAAGCTAAACAAGATTATCCTAGCATTCTGAAATCCATAGCTCACCTGTAGTTATAGTAGAAAATTAAGATTAAGAGGAGGTGCATGTCGAGGAGAGAGAGCAAGTTTATTTACCCACAGACCAGCTGAAGAGTCAGAGGAGTACGAGAATAGAACTCTACTAACACTTAAACAATATTCCCGCTGAATTGCAAGACTACCTCCTAAAGACGAGCATGCAGTAAATAAAGGGATGTGAGCCAGTACCACCCATCTCTTCCCTTCAAACAGTGAACCAGAGGAACATTATTCCCCAATAGTGAGGACGTAAATCCTCTATTAGTGAATAGAACACTATATTACACGTATGCGCCTATATTTATACTATTCAATGTACAATTAGTAAACATAAACACTTCACAACACAGGCTGAGCATGCAACCAACTTAAGCATAAATAGCAGTAGCACAACAAGAAGCAAAATAAGATCATTCCGTTTGTCAAGGGAGGAGGCGTGACCTAATGACCAGAGCTGCCGAGTTAGGAACTAGTGAATCAGTTTTGAGTCCCAGCCTCGGCTCATCATCCTGTGATTTTGGGCAAATCACTTAATCTCCCTTTGCTAAAAAACGTAATATGTTCTAATGTCATCGAGTCAGGTTTGTGCTGTATAAAGCTGCCAAATAAGTGCCTTGTAGGAACCTTGAACACAACTTACATTCCTTCATTGGTAATATTCCCCTGGACTCCCTGGGCTTCTGACTTTCACAATCCTCCTCAAGTGCCATCCCTCTTTCGCCAAAATCTTCACAGGCTTACCATTTACTGTTTCCACTTGTGTAGGTGAATTAAACTTGGAAGTCCTTCTTGGTACAATTTTTAGGATTTTTGACCAGCTCTCAATCCCCTACTTGAATGATCACACTTTTCAGAATGCAGAGTAAAATACTCATACTGCTAACGTAGGAAAGGGAACAGCTAGAGAAATAACAACTATTTTAATAGTTATTAAAAATCCAATTCACTGGTGAAGTTGAATGTTTCATAAATATTAAGGAAAAAGGTAACTTTTAGAAGGTTATTTACCTATTTGAACTGTCAGAAGGCTGATTAGCATAAGCCTCTACCAGCTACCAGTCAGTGATTAGACTTGAGTATGCGTGAAAAAGGTGTGAAATGTCTCCCATGACCAAACAATAGGCTGACCTGAATGGGCAGAGATGACTCCTCTGGGTTTAACAGAACATGCAGGGTGGGGGCTGTGGGTCTCCTTTTGACAGCACAGTGTCAAATTCTGTTTGACATGTCTGTTGAACCACATGTAACAGATAAGGTGCACTTGAAAGGGAGGGACAGGGTGGCAAGACAATTCTACTTTTGTCCTACCAGACTTCTGTCTCTGGGTTTGTTGTGGGTACAATGCCTGCCTCAGTGCCTGGATTTTAGTTTAGGTAAGGGAGGACTGTTCGATGACTATTGTCCACTTCCCCCTTACGCCCCCAGTCATCAAAGCGCAAGTTTAGTGTGGCAGAAGACGTTCGAGGCATGTGAGCTGTAGATCACATGCTTTGCATACTCCTGCCATCTAGTGTTGGGTCCGGATGTTTGCAAGTTGTTTTTCTTCGAAGAAGTCTTTCTAGTCACGAGGTAAGGTGACTCCTCCTTTCGGTGATAGTGCACATGGGCATCGACTCCATTGTTAGATTGTTTTTTTCCGCCATCGGGTTCGGACGTGTATTGCTGCGCTCCGGTTCGAAATCGTTCTTCGGGTTCCCCTCGGTGCACAATCCACTTACCCTCGATAGTATTGTTTTCGATCGCGTATCCCATTCCTTCGATTATCGTATCGGTTATAAAACTCTATTCCGATCGGAGAATTCGTGGAAGGCCATCGGGCCTAGTCGCGTCGGTCTACCTCGCAGTCGATGGATCGGACTCCATTTAAATTCTGCCCTCTGTGCCACGCGAAGTTCCCGCACACCGACTCACACGAAGTGTGCAACTTGTGCTTATCTCCGGAGCACAACGAACAGGACTGCGACGCGTGTAGATCTTTCCGATCGAAGAAAACGCTCCGTGACCGTCGGGCTCGATATCATGAAATGCAAAGTCAAAACATCGGCTCCATTCCGGACCTCTTCGGAGAAGATTCCGAACAAGAGACTTACGAAGCACAAGGAGCAAGAAGAAGAACTGGAGGAGCTCGTTTCCGTCTCAGAATCCGGCTCTGACATGGACAAAGAGGTTCCGCAAGGTCAGCGTATCGTGAGTACCGAACCTCCCTTGCCCCAAAGTCCAGATCAGCCCAAGAAAAAGGCTCCGGTCCCACCTCTGCCTTCGGGCCAAGGTCGGCATCGAGAAAATGTTTCCAACTCCCCGCCTTCTGGCTCGGCACCGAAACACACACAAAAGCCTTCCGGCTCGGGATCGAGTCAGCCACACTCAGGCACCGAGCCAAAACCTTCGGCATCGAAACCGAAACCAGTCTCGGAGCCGGCTTCTTCGACTCCGAAACCGAAACCTTCTTCGGATCCGAAACCTTCGGCATCGAAAACACCGGCAACGAAAATCTTGGCACAGAGACACAAAAATGCGCCTATACCACATCAGGAGCCCCGTTTCGACGTCCTCCCTTCGAAACCGGACCGGAAACAAAAAGAACTCTTCATTAATCCTAAAACTGGGCATATTTCCACCAAATTGCCACTTAAACGCAAACCAGAGCCAGAGGACACTTACCACATTCCTTTTAAAAGGAAGCATGTTGGTACTAACCCTTCTCCTCCTCCTCTATCACCTCCTTCCCCACAAAACCAAAATTTTCTCATTCTCATTACACCTACTAATTCACCACAACCACAAACACCTGATGATCAGGATGACGGTGATGGGGGAGATGATACTGTTCCTCCAGACCCCTGGACGGATTACAATACTGATTCACCCACAGATTATGATCCTGACCTTTATCCTACAAAGCCTTCTCCACCAGTCGATAATGTAGGATATATAGAGCAATTAAATAGGGCTGCTAAATATCATGGGGTTCAATTACATAAGGAATCCCTAGAGGAGGTCTTTCTCTTTGAGACTCTTAGTTCTTAACAAAGATCAAGCTACACACTCCTATGCTCAAAGGCATGTTGAGACATGCAGATGACATATTTAAAGACCCGGTTCGTGCACGCATTCTTACCCCTACAGTAGATAAGAAATATAAACCTGCACCATCAGATCCAGCTTTCATTAAAGGCCAATTACCATTGGATTCTTTAGTGGTCTGTAATGCTCGTAAACTCGCAAACGTCAGGGGATGCCCCCCTCCAGACTAAGGGCCAGATGTACGACGTGATTTTGCAGGCGCAAACGGATTTACGAACTTGTTTGCGCATGCAAAATTACTGTTGGCCATGTACAATTCCTAAATAGCGAGTCGCAATTTATTTGCGACTCGCTATTTAGGAATTGCAAGTCGCAATTAGGAAGGGGGGTTCCCTTCCTAATTGCGTCCGCAATGCTATGTGTGAATGTTTTGTGACCGCAATTGCGGTCGCAAAACACTCGCATATTACCACCTTCTTCAAGAGGGTGGTAATGCAGTCACAATTTGGGAGGGGTCCGCAGGGGACCCCTTCCACTTTGTGACTGTCTCTAAAAATATTATTTAAGGGCAGGCAGTGGTCCAAGGGACCACTGCCTGCTCCTTAAAAAATGAAACGAAAACGTTTCATTTCTTTTTAAATGCATCCCATTTTCCTTTAAGGAAAACGGGATGCATTTGAATAAAAAAGCTGCTTTATTAAAAAGCAGTCCCAGACATGGTGGTCTGCTGAGCCCAGCAGGCCACCATTCCTGGGAGGGCTGGCATTCCCAATGGGCTCGCAAATTGCGAGAGGCTCATTAATATTAATGAGCCTCGCAATTTGCGAGCCCATTGGGAATCGCAAAACAGTGTAATAACACTGTTGTACATTTCATTTAGCACCTCGCAATTTGCGACTCACAATGAGTTGCAAATTGCGAGGCGCTAAATGAAAGGGTCGTACATCTGGCCCCAAGAGTCTAAACTTATAGATTCCTCCGGGAAAAGAGTAGCCACCCAAGCAGCAAACCACTGGGGTGTTGCTAATACCCAGGCCCTTCTGGCCAGATACGACAGAGCGCACTGGGACGAAATGGAGCAATTGCGCCAATTTCTACCAGATGAGCATAAATCCAAAGCTCAAGACTTAATACAAGAAGGGAAGCTCATCTCTAATTCATCAATTAGGTGTGCTTTAGATGCCGCTGACACTGCAGCTAGGGCAATTAATACCAGTGTTTTATTAAGAAGACACGCCTGGTTAAGGATTTCCAGGTTTAAACCCGAAGTCCTGGCTTCCATTCTGAACACGCCATTCGACAAACATCTCTTTGGTCCCGTTGTAGACACCTCCTTAGAGAAAATGAAAAAGGACACAGACGTTGCAAAGTCTATGGGAGACTTCAGTCCCCGGCCAATAGGGGTTCCTTTCGTCGCTCCTTCTATCTTGGAGGATCCAAGAGTATCTCGTCAGACACTGCCTCTACACCATACAAAGGGAACAATCAATCCTCCTCTTCAAGAGGTTTCTTTAGAGGAGGGTACAGAGGCAACAACAACAAGGGTAGGGGTAAAAGTTCCACAACATGTACCTCCCCCTCACCTAACAAACACTGACTTGCCTCTGCTTCCCCCCAGTCATTCAACACCTGTTGGGGGACGTCTTTCACAATTCCTCCTTGTCTGGCAATCAATAACTACAGACAGATGGGTGCTAGGAATTATCCAATCTGGTTATTGCCTGGAGCTTATCAACAATCCTCCAAACATTCCCCCACGTTCACACAAAATGTCACCAGAGCATCTACACCTCCTCAAGCAAGAGGTTCAGTCTCTTCTACTAAAGGGAGCTATAGAGCCTGTACCGCTACAATATCAAGGGTCGGTGTGTACTCCCTATACTTTCTAATCCCCAAAAGGGACGACTCTCTCAGACCCATACTAGATCTCAGAGAGCTCAATCATTACATACAATCAGATCATTTTCACATGGTGACACTTCAACAAGTGCTTCCACTTCTACAGCAAGGCGACTTTATGTCTACTCTAGACTTAAAGGACGCATATTTCCATATTCAATACATACCACTCATCACAAATATCTCAGATTTGTGATAGTGGGACAGTATTACCAGTTCAAAGTGCTTCCATTTGGAGTCACCACTGCTCCCACAGTATTCACCAAATGTCTGGCAGTAGTCACTGCTCACCTGTGAAGACAACACATTTATGTCTTTCCGTACTTGGACAACTGGCTCATCAAAGCCAGCACTTACCCAAAGTGTCTCCAGCACACTCAGATAACACTCCAATTACTGCACCAACTGGGGTTTACAGTAAATGTGTTGAAATCTCATCTCCAACCTTCCAACACACAAACCTATCTGGGAGCCACTATAGATACTCTAAAAGCTCTAGCGTGTCCCAACGCAGTCAGAATTCGCAATATTCAGGCTCTAATCGCTCCGTTTCAGCCCAACCACTCACTACCAGTTCGGGTGTTCATGCAACTGCTGGGAATGATGGCGTCTTGCATTATGATTGTTCCCTATGCAAGACTTCAAATGCGTCCCCTTCAGGAATGCTTAGCGAGTCAGTGGAATCAGTCGCAGGATCAATTATGAGATCTAGTGTTGGTAAACGGCCGCACCCATCGCTCTCTGCAGTGGTGGAACCCACAAAATGTATCCAAAGGGCGGCCCTTCATCGACCCTGTTCCACAGACAGTGCTAACAGCAGATGCATCGCTCACTGGTTGGGGAGCTCATCTCCAAAATTACTCAATTCAAGGCTTGTGGAGTCAAAAGCAAAAACGGCTCCACATAAATCACCTGGAGCTGCTATCAGTGTTTCTAGCGCTCAAAGCCTTCCAAATTCACCTTCTAGGCAAAGCTGTCCTAGCACGCACCGACAATATGACAGCTATGTATTATAAACAAAAACAGGGGTGGGGGGGCACTCTCTCAACTGTCACGCCTAGCACAAGCCATTTGGAAGTGGGCCATACACCACAAAATGTGTCTCCTAGCAGAACACCTCCCAGGAGTAAACAATCAGATTGCGGACCTTCTCAGCAGACAGAGACAGCAAATCCACGAGTGGGAACTTCACCCTCAAGATCTCCTACCATTCTTTCAAACTTGGGGCTTTCCCCAAATAGATCTATTCGCCACACACGAAAACGCAAAATGCCCAAGCTTCGCCTCCAGGTATCCACAACCGTTGTCCAAAGGCAATGCACTATGGATCAACTGGTCAGGGATATTTGCCTAAGCTTTTCCGCCTCTCCCACTCATTCCACTAGTGGTTCGGAGGCTCAGGCAAACATCCCTCACACTAATCCTAGTAGCTCCCACATGGGCCCGTCAACCTTGGTTCACAACCCTCTTGGAGCTGTCAGTAGTTCCACATCAAAAGCTGCATCTCACATCCAGTCTCCTCACGCAGAGCCATGGAGAAATAAGACACCCAGATCCCAAAGAACTCAACCTAGCGATCTGGCTCCTGAAGTCATAGAGTTTGGTTATCTGAATCTTCCACCAGACTGTATGAACATCATAAAAGAGGCCAGAAGGCCTACTACAAGGGCTTGTTATGCAGCTAGATGGAAACGATTTGTTATATATTCTAATAATAACAATATCAATCAATCAATCAATCAAAGAAACTTTATTTGATCCATATTAAAATACTGATCATAAAAGTACAAAAGAGTAAAAACCGTTATTATCCAAGTCAATTTACACAATTCCTATTTTGATTTTGACACTGTACTATTTACAGATGTAAACATTACATTTGGATTAATAAAGCTAAAAACCAATTCATTAATATTCACCTGGCATGTACAGAGAGATTGGGAAACACTGAAGCTATTATACATATTAAGTAAATTAGAATTAATAAAAGCTAATAGGAAAGTGATTTCATCTCTAGTGCCGGGGCGTATGCAATGCATGGGCTATCTCATAACGGTTTCAAGCTATAATGACATCATTCTTTAGATAGACAATCATTACCTTGCACGATACGCTTCCTCACCCCTATTCAAATACTAATCTCTAAAGTTTTCCTTCTCCTTAGACATGCCAATAAAAAGTTAGCCATTGAAAAATATACAAATGGATCCGAGAGTTTCTTTAAGAAATAAAATGCAGGACGGGCTACGCAGCCCACAAGAACGCCACCCGTAGACACCATCACCTCATCAGATCCGCCAAAAGGGCCTCCTTCAAAGACCGCCTAGACAACAACGCACACAACAGCAAAGAGCTCTTCAACATCGTGAAGGAACTCTCTAACCCCAGCTCCAACACCAACGGCATCCCACCTTCGCAAGACCTATGCAACTCGTTGGCCGCCTTCTTCCATCGCAAGATCGCTGACATCCATGACAGCTTCAACACCACGATCGCCCCAACAACCACTGAGATCCCCGCCCCCACGACCAACATCCGCACCAACCGCCTGCTCTCCTGGACCAACATAAACGACGACGACACCATCAAGACCATGAACACCATCCACTCCGGATCTCCGTCAGCCCATGCCCACACCACATCTTCAACAAAGCCAGCACCACCAACGCACCCCATCTCCGGAAAGCCATCAACATCTCCTTCGAGACAGCAACCTTCCCGGATAGCTGGAAGCACGCCGAGATCAACGCCTTACTCAAGAAACCCAAGGCGGACCCCAAGGACCTCAAGAACTTCCGGCCCATCTCCCTACTCCCATTCCCGGCGAAGGTCATCGAGAAGACCGTCAACAAACAACTGACCCGCTACCTCGAGGAGAACAGCATCCTGGACCCGTCCCAGTCCGGGTTTCGCAGCAACCACAGCACCGAAACTGCCCTCATTGCCGCCACCGATAACATCAGGACCCTGCTAGACAACGGAGAGACCGCGGCCCACATCCTCCTGGACCTGTCAGCCGCCTTCGACACGGTATTCCACCACACACTACGCACACGTCTCCAAGACGCCGGAATCCAAGAGAAGGCCCTGGACTGGACCACCTCCTTCCTCTCCGGCAGAACACAGAGCGTCCGCCTCCCCCCCTTCCGCTCCGAGGCCACCGAGATCATCTGCGGCGTACCCCAGGGCTCATCCCTCAGCCCAACGCTGTTCAACATCTACATGGCACCACTCGCCCATGTCCCCCGACTGCACGACCTCAACATCATCTCTTACGCCGATGACACCCAGCTGATTCTCTCCCTCACCAAAGACCCCCACACCGCCAAAACAAACCTCCATGAAGGAATGAAGGCCGTCGCCGAATGGATGAGGAACAGCCGACTGAAGCTAAACTCTGACAAGACGGAGGTCCTCATCCTCGGATCCAACCCCTCGGCCTGGGACGACTCCTGGTGGCCGACCGCACTGGGAGCAGCCCCAATACCCACCGACCACGCACACAACCTAGGAGTCATCCTAGACTCCACCCTCTCCATGACTAAGCAGGTCAACGCCGTCTCTTCCGCCTGCTTCAACACCCTCCGCATGCTCCGCAAGATCTACAAGTGGATCCCCACCGAAACGAGAAGAACGGTCACCCAGGCCCTTGTCAGCAGCTGGCTGGACTACGGAAACGCCCTCTACGCTGGAGCCTCTGCCAAACTCCTGAAACGGCTGCAACGCATCCAGAACGCCTCTGCACGCCTGATCCTCGACATCCCTCGCCGCAGCCACATCACCCCTCACCTGAGAAACCTGCACTGGCTCCCCGTCAACAAGAGGATAACCTTCAAGCTCCTCACCCACGCACACAAGGCACTGCACAACACCGGACCTGCGTACCTCAACAGACGACCCAGCCTCTACACCCCCGCCCGCCAGCTTCGCTCCGCCGACCTCGCCCTCGCCACAATACCCCGCATCCGAAGAGCGACCTCCGGCGGCAGATCCTTCTCCCACCTCGCCGCCAAAACCTGGAACACCCTCCCCATCCGCCTACGGCAGACCCAAGACCTGCTGACCTTCAGAAGACTCCTGAAGACCTGGCTCTTCGAGCAGTAGCAGCACCCCTCCCCCCTCAGCGCCTTGAGACCCTCACAGGTATGTAGTGCGCTCTACAAATGCTATGATTGATTGATTTATTGATTAAAATTCATTTTCTTTAAAATTGGGCATAAAAATCTAATACGGTCTTTTTTATAAAACCCACAAAAGAAGATATATGGAGATCAGACTGCTCCGATCCACAGTCACAGGGACAAGGTACCAAATCAGCATGTCTGAACCTCCTCACGGGGAAACCTAACATGAGGGGGATTAGATTCAGCCGGAATCTAATCAAAATAAATCTATGCTGCGCGTTTCTTATATGCTCTAAATATGAAAAAATCCCAGATGGTATCCCCGGGGAGGTATGATACAACATCACGGTAACCTTAGAATAATTTACATTTTGGCGTTCATGTGTCAATTTCGCTAAGAATATTGACCTCAATTTTCCCTTTGATATTGTTCTACAAAGACTCGGGTTGGTAAAAACTTCTTCCAATCCGTGCCATCAGTGACGATCTCACATACCAGGGGATTTTACGAGTATTATCCAGATCTATACAATTTTTATTTATGACCTGGGTCAGGTTCACTGTGTCCCTGCACCAGATCGAGTGCCACATGAGTACCGGGGCAATCTTGATGTTATCAATCAAATACGGGATTTCCAATTCAAGATGGTAGTAGTAATTTGAATATGGGATAGGGACGGCAAACAATTTCTTGTAAAATCTATTCTCCAAAGTTTGGAGTTGGATTACCGGGGCTGTACCCCATACCCCTGCCCCGTAAGTTGCTGCTGTTATTATCTTAGCCTGGTATACCTTTTTTATTGTTGATAGTGGTTTAGACCCTAGTCTTTTTGCAAAGGACCGGATTGCTTCCATACCCCGCTCCATTACTAGCGCCCTATTATTCACCATAGGTGCCCATGAGTGTTTTTTATCGAAGTGGACCCCTTAATATGGGAAGGAGTTTACAACCTCCACTCTTCGTGAGCCTATATTGTAAAATTCTGGGATCTTCTTGAAGATGGAGTTCCTGTGATACGGACAAATACTTTGATTCGTTCACCTTCAGTCCCAGTGAAGACATGAATGCAACGTAGGCCGTTGTTAGACGTTGTAGGGCCACCCCTGTTCTTGCAATTAAAACTGCATCATTGGCGTATGCTAAAATGGGTATTGCAGTGGAGCCAAATTTAGGGACATCTGGGGTTACTCCTAGAAGGGCTGCCTCAACTCAATATGTATATACAGAAAATAAAAAGGGGGCGAGAACGCACCCCTGCCTAACATCTCTTTCTATCTTAAATGGACGTGTTAGCTCTTCCTCTTTACCAAATCTAACACGAGCAGAGGCGTTGGAATACATTTGTCGAATAAAACCGATTATTGCCAAATCCACCCCCAACTTTTCCATTATTTCCCAGAGTTTTGAGTGAATTACACAATCAAACGCTTGGCTTAAATCCATAAACGCCATAAAAATCTGGCCGGGCTGTAGTATATTTCCCAGTAATTAGGGATAAATTGAGGCACTGATCTATAGTACCCCTACCACTCTGGAAGCCATACTGTGATTGCATTAGAATATTATTTTCACCTGCCCACTCTTCCAACCTATTTAATAATAGACGCCCCATAAGTTTTGCCGTGGTGTCTAGCAATGATATCGGCCTGTAGTTCTGGGGGTTATCCTTAGGGCCTTTTTATGAATGGGAACAATGACACTGGTTTTCCAGGAGTCTAGTGGGGTGGTTTTTACTATGGCATTAAAAGTGTTTGTTAGCAGGGGGGCCCATAGATCTTGGTGGTCGAGAAAGAGGTCAATAGGTACCCCATCTGGGCCCGATGTCTTGTCCCTACTGCACTTACTGAGACCCAGTTTGGTCTCCTCAACTAAGAATATCAGTTGATCAGAATGCGCCGGATCAATGGACCCAAAATCAGTGGCAGATGTATCGCCGATAGCAAAGATCCGCTCAAAATGAGCCACCCATGTGTCTTCATTTACATGTGAGACTAGGGAAGGTTCGGTTTTATTTTTAAAGAAGGGTGCATTAATCACCCCCCAGAAATCTTTACTGTTCTTCGAACTTGCTGCCCTGTCAAGAGTCTCCCAAGCTTCTTCTCTTAAAGCGTCTTCTCTTGTTTTCCTCGCCACTTTGCATACTTTCCGAACGAACTTAATCCGATCCCTATCCCTGGGTTGTTCCTTAAGGGCTATAAGAAGGTTTTTGGATGCTTTGGAACATTTGTGATCAAACCAGCGATTTACTGCTGGATTTGATCGTGGTTTAGTGCAAGTTATGGCCATTTTAATCTTCTCTAAGAAGTTCTCAAAATTGGTAGGTACTGATTCACAGTTACCATCTAAATCCAGACATTTTAAAACCAACTCCAAATTCTCCGTCACAAGTTGCGAGACCATTTTTGTCTTATTTACTTGGGACCATTTTAATTGAAAGCCGTTTTTCCTTCCCAATATTGGTTTCTCCATTCTTAGTGTTGGGTTTTTATTTGCTACTCCTAATATCATTAAGGTAAAAATAATTGCATGATCACTATACGGGGAGAATTGAGTATCAATATGATCAATCCTTTCCCTAATAGAGCTTGATGTTACTACGAAATCAATTGTCGACACATAGTCATTACCAATAAAGGTCTTGTCATGATCCTCTGTGGAAGGATCCGTTCGATTACAGATTTCCAGATTCCTCATACAGAGGATCCTATTTAGACTATTCCCATGATCATGATGTTCAAAATGGTAAATTGGCTCCCCCTGCTTATCATCAATACCATAAATTGTATTCAAGTTATATTTACATAACTGCCTATTAAAATCTCCTACCCACACTAGGTTGACAGCTTTGTTCCTCTGGATTTGAGTGAGTTTATTTAACTCAGAGTCTATTGCACCTATCACCAATTGTGGATCACTAAAATTATTATTGTAAAAATGTATTAAAAGCCAGTCCTGATATATATCATCCTCAAGCAATAAAAAATGAAATTGTGGGCTAGGGGTAATACATTTTTTTACCTTAATTGAGAGCGTATTGGAGATTAAAGTTAAAAGCCCTCCTTTAGCTCTTCCTGCTACAGATGGGACGGCATTTGTATGGTACGAGCAGTAACCATCTACATAGATATCTTCCCTAGACCACGTCTTCTGAAAGCATAAAATATCCTGATGCTGCCAGAGTGCTAGCCAAAGGGGGTTTTCCAATTTGGTGGCTATGCCTGCTAAATTCCATTAGTTTGACATACAGATCAAGCTCCTCTGGTCTATATTTGAATGTGTTAGGACAATGTTGTTTAAATGCCATAGGACCCCCTGATTTCACCACCTTCTTAGTTTCTACTTTTGGATCAACACTAGGCAGTCAATCGCATGTCTCCAAATCTGTAAGCGGGGCAAATCTATTTCCTACAGTTAGTCCTAAGAGATCTAAATTGGGCCTATTAGCAGAATTATTTGCCTGATTACTTGCAGTGCTCCTATGGGGGACAATACTCCAAAGAGTTTGCTTAGGAGGGGAAGAATGGCTATAGAAGTACTCCAATGATGAAATAAAAATCTGAGACCTATGTTGGCCAGATTCACGGAATTTGGCCAAACGAGACATAACTACTGCCTCATCATTGAAATTTACTACTATACAATCACCAAAATATGCGTTCCGTGAAGGGCCCACTCACCCCACTCTCCTAGCCATAATAATATAGTGATGCAAAATTCTATCATAGCTGCCGCAATGAATAGTTAACCAATGTAACGATTTGTCCATAAGTTGTTGGATAGATTCCTTTTGACCTTTTCGTAATCTAGGGGCATTTACCAGGATGAGTACAAGTGGTGCGGATGCTGGAGGAAGATCTAAAACTTGATGTACGGGGTGATCGGTTTGAGCAATTGGGCCTATTTCAGATGTGGGGGGAACTGTTAAATCTACTGGGAGGCACCTCTCCATTCTACCCCCCCCCCTAGGCCCCTCCATACATTGTGGTCAGACCCCCTCAGAACCATCAGCGGGGTGCGCCCTTGGAGTCAGGGTAATACCAGATGTTAGTCCCTCTTTGTTCAGTTTGTCCATATTGGGTAGACACTGGGCCTTAGATACTGTTAAATGGCCGCAACGTTGATTTAGTTCCTCTTTCGTTTTCCCAGTTTGAGGTTGCATCACCCCTGGTTGTTGCAGTGAACCAAAAAAGTGTAGACCATTTTTACCATTCTCTTCCCAGGAGGAAAGTCGTTCTTCTATTTTAATCAAGCGGGACACAATTGGCTGGAGTAAGCTAGAAATCTTGTCCTCCAGTTTTTGCCACACTGCTTCATTTTCTGATAGTTGCACACGGATAGTCTCGACTGACTGTGTGGGCATGGGTAGCCTCGCCGATTTTATGGTTGTCGTAGGGTTACCCTTCACATTTCTACCAGTTCTCTTCCTTTTAGGTGCTGGCTGGGTAACTAGAATAGAAGTAGAAGATGGTACTGATTCTGGTATGTTCATGGAAGGGCTACCTAGAGTGGCAGAGGGGGCATCACCTTGGTCAATTCTATCCGGTAATACCCCGCTGGGGACATGGCGGGCTAGCGTATGAGAAGTGTTATGTCTCCCCTCTTCCACAGAGAGTCTGCGCTCAGTCATAATTATCTCTTCGGATAATACATTAGCTGCCCTTGATAGGAACGCATCCTGAGGGTTTACAATGCCCTCCCCAGATTTATCAGCTGTAGCCTTTCTCTTACCCATTGCTGGTGTCCAGCGGAGCGTATATACAATGATTTATAGATATGCAGGGCCAAGTATCAGAGGGGGGCCCAGTCCAGCCTCCTCCGGGCTCCGACGTGCATGCCCTTGGCCCGGGCTTTGTCCGGGTGCGTCCCCGCGCGGGTCTGCGTCGCGCCTATAAGGCGTTGGTGTTGGCCAGAGGGATGCCAGGAATCCGAGTTCCCACAGCGGATCCGGTAAGCGCCGGTGAAATGCTGCTCTGCTCCCAGAAGCGGCTACACACGCTTCGGGTCTGCTTCGCGCCTATATGGCGTTGGTGTTGGCCAGAGGGATGCCGGGAATCCGAGTTCCCACTGCAGATCCAGTAAGCGCCGGTGAAATGCTGCTCTGCTCCTAGAAGCAGCTACACACGCCGCGGGTCTGCGTCGCACCTATACGGCGTTGGTGTTGGCCAGAGGGATGCCGGGAATCCGAGTTCCCACTGCGGGTCCGGTAAGCGCCGGTAAAATGCTGCTCTGCTCCTAGAAACAGCTTGACACGCCGCGGGTCTGCGTCGCTCCTATAAGGAATTCAGGTATGTGGAATTTCTATAGCCCAACACCCAGGACACACATTTTTTGGAGTCAAGGGCAACAAGTTTTCATGTGTATTTTGTCCTTGGGACAAGTAGGCCCAACCCCCTCCAGCACAAACCCTTTTGGCTGCCAGTTTACAGTACCACAGTATGGATCAGGGAAGGGCACTGTCTGCAGTTAAGGTAATATTTTTACCCATATGTTAATGCTGTTCAAACTTGTATTTATGGTTCATTAATTGAAAGCCTTTATTATGAGGGTGAGCGCTCTAAGTAAATGTTGTAAGCTCCGACTGCACTACTGACAGGGGTTCCAGTATAAAAATGTGTACACAAGTTTTCAAAGTTTAGCAATATGAGGCTATGTATAATGCTCCCAGAATTCTCTCTGATTTGATGCAAATATTTGCAGAAGCTTGAAAGCAAGATTGACGATTCTTTGCTTTCAAAATAAAATGTTCATAAAAAAATGAAAGCAGGAAAAAAACCATTTTGCTAAACTACTGTAAACTCTCAGGTACCATTTCTTTGCAGCATCATTTAGTAACATGTGTTGATGCATGCTAGTATCTCCCAAAAATATTCATAATGGAAAATCAGTGTAACCAGTTTCAATAAGATTATGGGAAACAAAAATACACAAGCATTGGCAAAGCCAGTAGGTCTGAAATTGGTGGTCAGCTTTTTAGTTTTGTCAATGTGTGACTTGTTTTTGGCATGGTTTTTGTTAAACCTTATTGGTGTGGGAGCTGCTGGGCCCTCACCGTTATAACAAACATTGGCAAAAGCAAAAGGAAAATGCTACTTACCAGTATGCATCTGTTCTTGGCATGTAGAGCTGCAGAGTTGTACACTGTGCATTAGATCGCCACCTGGTGTTGGGCTCGGATGCTTGCAGTTTGTTGTTGTCTTGGAAGAGTCTTTGTATTCACGAGATAGGTGACTCCTCCTTTGGACGATAGTGCGCATGGGCATCGACTCCATCGTCAGATCGTTTTTCGCCATGATGGGAAAAGATGGAGTCAGTAAGTAGTAAGAGATGTCCATGTAAATGTATCTAATTAAGATAATACTGGAACAGACACAGGTTCCGGGGAGGCGGGTGGGCGTGTACGACTCTGCAGCTCTACATGCCAAGAACAGATGCATACTGGTAAGTAGCATTTTCCGTTCGAGGCATATGAGCTGCAGATTGTACACTGTGCATAGACTGTACAGCAGTGTCTCCCTTAGCGGTGGTTACCTGTATCTGTTGCAGTAGTTTGAAACAATGTTTTGAGAACAGCTTGGCCCACAGAAGCTTGTTGTTTTGCCTGCACGTCAACACAATAGTGTTTGGTGAAGGTGTGTGGTGTAGACCATGTAGCTGCTTTACATATGTGATCTAAGGGAATGTTCCCTAAGAATGCCATGGAGGCCCCTAGTTTGTGTGTTGAATGCGCTTTAGGGGGAACTGTTAATGTGCGTTTAGCTTTTTGGTAGCATATTTGAATGCATTTTACTATCCACCGTGCGATCCCAGCTTTGGAGATGGGGTTACCCTTATGAGGTGGGGAGAAGGCTACAAACAATTGTTTCGTTTTGCGAAAGGGCTTGGTTCTGTCAATGTAATAAAGTAGTGCTCTTTTGACGTCTAGTGTATGAAGAGCTCTATGTGCTACAGAGTCTGGGTTTTGGAAAAGAAACGGTAATTCAACTGATTGATTAAGATGAAAAGCAGAAATGACTTTGGGAAGGAATTTTGGATTTGTTCTAAGAACCACTTTGTTATGATGTATTTGTAAGAATGGCTCTTGTATGGTTAAAGCCTGGATCTCACTTACTCTTCTGAGAGAGGTGATTGCGACAAGGAAAGCAACTTTCCATGTGAGGAACTGAAGTTCACATTTATGTAGAGGTTCAAATGGGGGACCCATGAGCCTGGTAAGGACAATGTTTAAATTCCACACTGGAGAGGGTGGCAGTCTGGGAGGGATTATTCTTTTAAGTCCTTCCATAAAGGCTTTGATTGCAGGAACTCTAAATAAAGACAAATGTTGTCTGTTTTGTAAGTAAGTGGCGAGCACTGCTAGATGTAATCATATGGATGAATATGCTAGATTACATCTTTGCAAGTGTAGTAAATAACAAATGATGTCTTGGATGGAGGCATCCAGTGGATCAATTTTATTATTTTTGCAGTAGATGGCAAATCTTTTCCATTTTGTAGCATAGCAAGCTCTAGTAGTAGGGCGTCTGGCTTCTTTAATGATGTTCATACAGTCTGGCGGAAGGTTAAGGTAACCGAACTCTAGGACTTCAGGAGCCAGATCGCTAGATTCAGTTGTGCTGGATCGGGGTGTTTTATCTCTCCATGGCTGTGCGTTAGCAATGTTGGGGAGAGGCGTAGTTTTTGGTGTGGAACTACTGAGAGCTCTAGTAGTGTTGTGAACCATGGTTGGCGTGGCCATATGGGAGCCACGAGGATCATTTTGAGAGACTGTTGTCTGAGTCTGCGTACTACCAGGGGAATCAGTGGGAGTGGCGGAAAAGCGTATGCAAATCTGCCTGACCAGTTCATCCATATCGCATTGCCCTTGGACAATGGGTGTGGGAACCTGGCGGCGAAGGTTGGGCATTTTGCGTTGTCGTGTGTGGCAAACAGATCTATGTCTGGTTGGCCCCACATGTGGAAAAAGGGTTGGAGAACTTGAGGATGAAGTTCCCATTCGTGGATCTGTGTCTGTCGACTTAGTAGATCCGCAATATGATTGTGAATCCCTGGAAGATGTTCCGCTAGCAGATATATATTCTGTGGAATGGCCCATCTCCAAATGTGTTGTGCAAGCTGGGACAGCTGCAGAGAATGTGTCCCCCCCTGTTTTTGTATGTAGTACATGGCTGTCATGTTGTCCGTGCGGATGAGGACAGTCTTGTGTTTTAGATGTGCTTGGAATGATTTCAATGCTAGGAATATTGCTAATAATTCCAGATGGTTGATATGGAGCACTTTTTGTTGAGTGGTCCATTTGCCTTGAATTGTATGGTGTAGGAGATGGGCTCCCCAACCGGTGAGTGATGCATCTGCTGTTAGTACTATCTGTGGAACTGGCTCGAGGAACGGCCGCCCTTTGGACAGGTGTCGTGTGTTCCACCACTGCAGAGAGCGATGTGTGCGGCTGTCTACCAACACCAGATCTGTAAGATGTCCTTGAGCTTGGTTCCACTGTTGTGCTAGGCATTCCTGTAAGGGGCGCATTTGAAGCCTTGCATGAGGTACGATAAAGATGCAAGAGGCCATCATTCCTATGAGTTGCATGAATACCCTTGCTGGGAGGGAGTGCTGCGGTTGAAATTTGCTGCTTAGGGTTTGTATGCTGGCTATCCTGGCTGGACTTGGATAAGCCAGAGCTTTGGAGGTGTCTACTGTAGCTCCTAGGTACTGA
This sequence comes from Calotriton arnoldi, assembly GCA_963921515.1. NCBI lineage: Eukaryota > Metazoa > Chordata > Amphibia > Caudata > Salamandridae > Calotriton > Calotriton arnoldi. The sequence goes on from CAWUFW010007645.1 coordinate 675,320, forward strand.
AGTGTGTGGGAGGGGTGGAGGTTTGACTTGAGGTAGTTTGCTGCGAATCCTAAGTCGTGTAGCAGCTGGATAGTTTGATGAGTGTGACGAACACACTGGTTGAATGACTTGGCCTTTATTAGCCAGTCGTCTAGGTATGGAAAGACGTGGATTTGTTGTCTTCTGAGGTGTGCTGCTACTACTGCAAGGCACTTTGTGAACACTCTGGGTGCGGTGGTGACCCCGAATGGTAGGACTGTGAACTGATAATGTTGTCCGTCCACCATAAACCTTAGAAACTTCCGGTGAGCGGGGTGCATGGGAATGTGGAAGTAGGCGTCCTTGAGATCTAGTGTTGCAAGGAAGTCGCCTTGTTGTAGCAGTGGAAGAACCTGTTGCAGAGTGATCATATGGAAGTGATCGGACTGTATGTAGAGATTGAGGGGTCTGAGGTCGAGAATTGGCCTTAGGGTCCCGTCCTTTTTTGGGATTAGGAAATACAGTGAGTAAACCCCTGTTCCTTGATGTTGTAAGGGAGCTGGTTCTATTGCATGCTTTTGAAGCAGTGAGAGAACCTCTTGCTTTAAGAGGGTAATGTGTTCTGTGGACATTGGACGCTGTTTGGGTGGAATGTTGGGCGGGGTTGCTGTAAGTTCCAGGCAGTAACCATATTGGATAATTTGTCTTACCCACTTGTCTGTTGTGATGGAATCCCAGACAGGTAGGAACTGTGAAAGTCTGCCCCCGACCGGAGTGGAATGGTCTGGAAGGAGTGGAGGGAAGTCACTGTTTAGGAGCGGGGGAGGTACGAGTGGTGTTATTACCTCGGCCTCTACCCCTATTGTTGTTTCCCCTGTATCCGCCTCTAAAATATCCTCTATTGGGGGATGTGTGAGAGGTGTTTCTATATGAAGAGGAGGCGGTGTCTGTTCCAATGTTTTTGGACGCTCCCCTATAGAAGGAGCGACGAAAGGAACCACGTGTGGATGGAGACTGCAATGCTCCCATGGACTTAGCAGTGTCTGTGTCCTTTTTCATTTTTTCTAGTATGGGCGTCTACAGCCGGTCCAAAAAGTTGCTCCTGATTGAACGGCTGGTTGAGGATAGCTGTTTGAACCTCTGGTTTAAAGCCTGAAATGCGTAACCAGGCATGTCGTCTGAATGGCACACTAGTGTTGACAGACCTAGCGGCTGTGTCAGCTGCATCTAGGGCACACTTAATTGATGCGTTGGTTATGAGTTTGCCCTCCTGAACTAAATCATTTGCTTGGGTTTTGTACTGATCGGGCAAATGTTGCAATAGGGTCTCAAGTTGGTCGTAGTGAGCCCTATCATATCTAGCAAGTAATGCTTGGGTGTTTGCTATGCGCCAGTGATTAGCTGCTTGAGCAGCAACTCTTTTGCCAGAAGCATCTAGCAATTTAGATTCTTTATCCGGAGGTGGTGTGTCACTGGAGGTTTGGGAGTTGGCGCGTTTTCTAGCATTAGACACTACTAGTGAGTCTAAGGGTAGCTGCCCCTTGATGTAGGTGGGATCGTCAGGGGAGGGCTTGTACTTTTTTTCAATTCTGGGATTGAGAATTCTAGTTCTGACTGGGTCATTGAATATGCCTGGGGCATGTTTAATGACTCCTTTTAACATAGGCAGGGTTTGGAAAGTTTTCTGGGACTGTTCAAAAGTGTCTAGAAGGAAGTCCTCCTCTGCAGGGTCTGAATGTATGGGGACACCATGATGTAGAGGAGCCCTATTGACCAGTTGTCCAAAACCAATGTTGTCCTCTGGGGGAGATGGTTTTGTTGGATATGGTTGGGGAGCAGGGGGGTCTGTGGGACCTATTGGATCGTCATAGTCATCCCAATCGTCCTGTGGTGCATCTGTGTCAGGATCAGTAAAAGGATCATTGATGCCTCTCCCACCCCCTAAGTCATCATCAGCAGTAGCCTGTGGTGGTGGTGAATATGGTGGAAGTGTTAGAGGTTGTGGAGGAGAGACAGGTTTAGGAGGAAGAACTGGCTCAGGAGGAAGGACAGGTTGAGGAGGAAGAACAGGCTGAACAGGAGAAGAGGGCCTTATAGGTGAAGTGGCACAGTCTTTTTTCTTGATAGGCACTGCAGGAGTGCCTGATGAGTCCAACTTCCTCTTCTTGTGTGGAACAGTAGCCACACATCCTGTTTTAGGGTCTATCTGCAGCTTTTTTTTCTGCTTGGGATCGAGAGGATCCGGTCGGAAAAGTTCTTCCGGTTCTGTAACCGTTTTCGGCGCCGACTTTTTGGGGTCCGAATGAGGTTTCGATTTGTGGTCGGAGGCCTTGGGAATTGGTTTAAAGTCCTTTGGCTTGACTATGGAGCGGAAATGTTTTTCGGTTCCGAAGGTTTTGGCTTCGGAGCCGATGGTTTCGGTGTTGAGGTGGTCGGTACCGGCTTCTTCTTGGGAGTGGGTTGGTCTCCGGTCTTCGGTGCCGAAGGCGCCTGGGGGACCGTTAGATATGGTTTGCTCGGTTCCGAGCTGTCGAAAGGCCTTTTCTTTGGCTTCGGAGCCGAGCCCGAGGGCGGGGCTTCTGAAGTTTGTTTTTGGTCGCGACTGGGGCCAGCAGGCGAAGTGTTGACCAGGGCCTTGGTTTTTTCGGGTGGAGTTGGGGTAGGGGCAGTAGTACTCACTCGTTGACCAGGAGTGATGAGGTCGTCTGAGTCTGAGTCATCTGCTTCGGACACGATCTGCAGGTCTTCCGAATCGTCCTCCGGAACATAGGGGCCCTCATCGAAGATGTCCGCTGGTGCCGGAGCTGATCTCTGCGCGATGATGTGTTATCGGGCCTGGCGATCACGGATGGTTTTCTTGGATCGAAAACAGGCGCAGGCCTGGCAAGTGGTCTCGTCGTGTTCGGGCGAGAGACACAGGTTACAGACCTTGTGATGGTCACTGTGTGGGAATTTTGCTCCACACTGGGGGCATTTTTAAAAGGAGTTCTTTCCATCAGCTGTAGGCCGAACGGCGTCGATAGGCCCAACGGCCCACGTCGACGACCAGAATGGAATAGGAGAGATGCGCGTCGAAGATTACACGATCGAAAACAATACCGTCGAGTTGTAGAAGGTTTGCGCGTCGAAAAGGTTTGGAAAAATAGGTACCGAACCGGAGCGCAAAAGTTACATCCGAACCCGATGGCGGAAAAAAACAATCTGACGATGGAGTCGATGCCCATGCGCACTATCGTCCAAAGGAGGAGTCACCTATCTCGTGACTACAAAGACTCTTCCAAGACAACAACAAACTGCAAGCATCCGAGCCCAACACCAGGTGGCGATCTAATGCACAGTGTACGATCTGCAGCTCATATGCCTCGAACATAGTTGTTTGGTCTCAAAAAGCACACACTGCCACAATAGTTACTGGCACTGAACAAAACTACTTTGTGTGCCGATATGCTCCTTATGAAACAGCAGAATGCTATCACTCACAGTGAAGCCAGCCGATACAGAGAGAGAGAGACAGAATTTTAATAAACACAAAAGGTCACGGTCAACGCCAGACCAAATTAGGGGCCCAATTATTATAGAAAGTCTCAAAAGTGCACCCATGGTATTTGTCCTTACATTAAGTGCAGCTATACAGCTTTCGTGAATTCCCAAGAGTTTACAGAAGTAGGACAAGAAAAAGTACTCCTAGAAAATATTTGTGAACTACATTTTAGCATGAACAAATATGCATGTGTAGATTTGCTCATGTGTTTGCAAGTTCAATTTCCCTCCAACCACTTTTTCCCAACTCTGGAAGAAGGTTTTCTCTGCCATTGTCAGGCATAAATTTCCAATATTTCTCAGTATGGGAAAAGATTAGAGAAGAGTTGTTGAAAACCCTTAAAACATGCAAGTTAGTAGGCTTGCACAGACTCAAAAGGGCATTCTAACCCTGGAACTATTGCTTACCACTACCTTCAGCCCCAGTGTGTAGATCTGCGGAAACGTGGCAACATAAGGGGATTGCAGGTATGTAAACACTTCTATGGTATGAGCCCTGCATAATCAGAGAGGCTATATCAGAGCTCTTATATAATGAGATTGCTGCCATAATTTGTCGTTGCACTACATGGCACCAAAGGGGCAAGTAGATTTTGTTACAGGACAAGTAGATTTATGAAGCAACCTGCCCCATGGACAAGTAGATATTTGATTAAATTGTTCCGGTTGAGAGAGTGTTCCGGTTGAGAGAGTGCAGTGCGGCAGCTGAGCAGAGTGGAGAGAGCCAAGAGATTCGAGCGGGGGGCCGTAGGAGCCGTGAGAGTCGCAGGAACCGCGGGAGCGGGGGAGTGAATCCCAATCCAAAAAACCTACTGGATCCACCGGAGCTCCACTGGAGCTACGGGAGTACTGCGAGAGCTACTGGAGGTCAGTGTTTGCTCTGCCACAGAAACAGCGAGGCAGGCAGTGCTGTGCAGGCAGTCCGGAGAGCGGCGTGCGCATCAAGATCCGAGTCCTGCTGAGACCCGCAAAAGCTCCTCTACAACCGCAACTGCAGCTGCTGAGAGAAAGCGGAGGAGAGAGCACAGTCGCCAAATATTCTCCCGATTCTCCTGACTGCGGGAGCCGTAAGATTCTGAACTCAGCGGCTGGAACCGCCAAACATCTTTTTATTTTCTTCATCAAAGCAAGAGTTGTGACCCACCGTCACCAGCCGCAGAAGCCGCCTAATACTTCTTTTCCATGGTCCTTCTGGCATATTTGACTGCCGAACATTGACCCCGACACAGTTGGGATAAGGCTGGTGAGCGGTGAGTGGCATACGGCAGGCATGCAGTGCTTAGAGCGCGGATTGCCATACCTTGGGCAAGTGGGCAACGGAGTGGCTCTGGTCTTGACTACTTTAACCCCACAATGTCACCAATTGTGCCGTTGAGCATATAAGCGGGTATCGCGGGTACTGGGCTGTGTTTTGACTCCAGCTGGGCTGCTGCTCCTGGCCCCCAGACTTCCAGCGGCAGTACCGGCTGTATTGACCATAGCTACATAGAAGAGACAGGGTCTGTCACTGCAAGCCCGTTGGGTTAGTTTGCACAGAACTTTGGTTATAAAGCCCAACGCCTGGAATTACCCTGTAACATTGGAAACTAGAAGCTCGTTAAATAGCTCAACTATCTGTAGGTGACTACTGCACCTGTTTAGACTTAGTATGGCTTACAAAAAATTAAGATCCCATACCATTTTTATGAAAAGACTCAGCAAGCCATGCGAATTAACGCAGGCAAGAAGGCCCCCGCAGGCCATGTGGTAGGGAGTGTTGAAATTACGCAATTTTTCCCAAAAATAAACAACAACGGTAAAGGGTCTGATCATAATGAGCAAGGAAGCGCGCATACCCAAGGAATTGCGCAGAAAGTTGGAAACACCACTGAAGTACACTCGATAGATCTAAAGGAAAACTTAACAACATCCAAGGGAGAAAATGTTACTAACTATACCATTCATGAACAGGATCAAAATGTAGGTTTGCAAGACCAGGAAATAACACCTATATTTCAATTGGAACAAAAATTACATCAAATCTCCGTAGCAGACTTTACTCTACCTGACATCAATGTACCTTCCCCGAGTCGAGAGCCCACAGAAATAAAGAATCACTTAACAATTGTAAATAGTACTCCTCAAAAATCACCAACCTTGCCCGGGAATCTTTCCCAATCACCAGAATTCTTTTTCACAAGGCATCTACAATCTCCAAATCGCCAGACCCCTGTTTCTAATGCATTATTCACTTTGCAGAAAATTCTAGAATCAATCCTTACCCTTTTGGGGAACATGATGGACAACTCAGACCAGTTGTTAGATACTCAATTAAGTATGTTACAATATCTTGTAGACAAAAAAAGGAAGCAGTACTGCATCTGTCAGTCACCATCTTGTAAAGGAACCGGAAAAACCGAGTTTCACCACTCCCATCACAAGGATAATCCTCTTAAGGAAACTGCAACACTAAAAAAGAAGCATGCATCAGTCCAAACGGGGAGGAACAAGCAAAAAAAGTTGGAGAACACTCAAGTGTTTTCGCTTAAAAACCTATTTGAGGAATCAGATAAGGAAGAAGTCTCAAACTTGGCTAGACCAAATTACTCAATTTTTGTCAGACAAATTCTAAAGCTGCAGTTGAACAAACTAAGATTTCCACGACAATTAAAAACAAAAAAGAAGTACAAATTCTGATTCTTCGCCAATACCACCTTTGGACATAGCCTCAACAAAAAAGGAAATGCGAATTAATAAGAATGCAAAGAAAAGGCAGAAGAAAAGATCAATAAAGAGATTTGCAAAACAAAAACCACGCATGTTAAAATTCCTAAATTCACCATCTTCGGATCATCAAATAATTGAATGCGACAAATCTTTGAAAAACAACTCAAATCAACCTGCAACGGAGCAGACCGGCACACAAATGAAAGAGATTGCTAGTGCCTTAAATCCGTTGGCAGGGAGTTTTCCGTCTGCCATAAGTCAGGACAAACTGGTTCATCAAGAGCCCACCCACCTGATAGATCGGCCTCGGACTCCTCTGGAACCACAGACCCAATCATGCTTTCTGGAGTTTACAGATCTATTTCCATCAGGAAGCGACCCACTCAATCGGGAGTGAATTACGAACCTTATTCAAAAGATATACCCGCTACAGTCTTTCTCAAGTTCAGAAATGAAATTAGTAATTTTTCCGCTAAAATCAGAAACCACGGTGGCCGTAGTGGAATTTTGGTCTCCAGTGCTCCCGGGAATTATTTTACAGAAAAGAGAAACCCTGTTCAAAAATGGATATGACGTCATAGCAGTCAACCATAAGGGACTTCACAACTGGAACATCTCTATAGAGACCGACAACATGAAAAACCACCTACCTGCCCAAGGCCACAGAGGCTCAACCGACGTAATTAGTATTCCCAACCAAGAACTAACCATCTCAATCAGGAACGGCGAAAGAAGAATTTGGAATAAATCCATTCCTAAGGAGGAGATAACAACGGATGTAAAGCACTGGTCCTGGATTGCGGATACTTTAAATGGTAATAAACAGGGAAGGGTGAACATACTCCCTTTTTAGCCAAGGCTTGAGTATTATCTCCTGGAATATAGTGGGGATAAGCCAGGAAAAACTCGCAAAGATTCTGGAAGACGACCCAGGGATCGTGGCATTACAGGAAACCTGGTCAACTACAACCTTTTACGTAGACAAGTTTATTGTATATGATATTCCAGCAGAACCAGTTAATCGGGGACACGACAAAGGTAAACTCGCAGTATTTCTGAGCGAAAACTTTTTTTGGGACCAGGAAATTATCCCCATGAAGTCACTGAACAGCCAATGTATTAAGATCAAGTGCTGGAAGGAGCCAGTGGGTACCCCAAATGACTTACTCATTTTTAATCTATATATTCCCCCTGGCTCCAAATTAGATTCTCTTATGTGCGAAATACTCCAGGAGATGGAAGAGGTGGTAGAAAACCAAGGATTCCCGCCAATCTTCCTAACAGGCGACCTTAACGGGAAAATCTCCAATGACTTACTGGAGAAATGGGATTATGGTCAACAGGAAGAGGCCCGGTCAATTTCTATACCTACCTTTCCCGCAGGAATTAAAGCTGATAAACGTGGGAAAATAATACTCTCCTCGCTGCCAGCTATTAATGGAGTCATCTTAAATGGTAACATAGAAGGAGATATACCGGCAAATTGCACAAGAAAAGGTATTTTTAACTCCTCAATATTAGATTATATGATATGCAGCCAGGATCTGTTCAGGAGAATAATGCACTTAAGCATCAATTTTCACCAGGGTAGCGATCACGCAATTTTAAATCTCTCCACTGGTCTAATAGTGAAATGCAGCTCCACGTGCTATAACATGTTCCTACAAAGTCCAGTTTTGGTGAACCAGGGGCAAGGACGCCTCACCTGGAACACCCGAGTACTCGACAATGTTAGAACAGGGAAGGCATTAGTGCACATACTTACGATCATAGATCATATGGATCCAATAGAAAAGTTCGAAGCCACTTTAAAGAAACTGGTGGAATTCTTGCAAGACATCTCTAATCAGCGTAGCTCTTACCCAAGAAAATATAAAAGGAATAACTTGGACACAAATGCAATAAAACTTAACAAACTAATTCGGGCGCAATTTTTATATTTCTCCGAAAGTAGACAAAAGGAAATCAAAACACTTACAAGCCGTCATCGGAGGGTAAAAAATAAGCAAAGAAAAGAGCAACAGGATAAGAAATGGATGGATATCCAGATCGCGGTCAAACAAAAAAACATGCGCGAATACTGGGCCCTCATTGCAAAAGAAACAGGAACAAAAAAACCTTTACAAACTGCACCAGTCCCTCCAAGAGAATGGGAAGGGTATTTAAAAAGTCTATATAAGGAGAACGAGAGGGTAGAAAGTACGAAACCTCCAGCAGATAATATAGGAGAAATCACCTTTGACAATTTCGTTCCAACATCCTCCCAAATTGATCTCCTTATAAGAAAAGCAAGACCATCTGCAGCAACGGGCCCAGACCAGATATTAATAAAGGTGCTCCAAAAGAATCCAAAGGAATGGAGCCTGTTTCTAGCTCCTCTCTTTTCCTATTGCTTCGTCACTGGCGAAATTCCCAGTTCCTGGAAAGGAAGTATAATCATCCCAATTCATAAGAAGGGCTCCCGGCTTTCCCCTGACAATTACCGACAGATCGCCCTACTGGACGCGTCAGGAAAGATCTTCGCGGCCAGCGTTCTGGAGCATCTCAAAGAATGGGCTTTCTCAACTGGATCCATCCCATTAAATCAAGCCGGGTTCCGGAAAAATCACTCTGTACACGACAATATAGCTACACTTCAAGCAATAATTGACACATATGTGGTTTCAAAACTTCAGGTCGTCTACTCTGTCTACATCGATTTTTCAACAGCGTTTGACAGAGTGGACAGACCAACGCTCTGGCGAAAGCTAAAAAAACTGGGAATCCCAGAAAACCTGCTTCGTATAATTGTCTCATTACACTCCGAAACTTGGTGTCAAGTGTTACTGGGGCAAGAGAAGGGCCTAACACTTCCAATCAAAACATCGAATGGATTAAAGCAAGGGTGTCTCTTAGCCCCATTACTATTTTCCCTGTACATAAGCGACCTCCCTGATAGCTTAGTACAGGTAAACAATTTTCCCCCGAAAATAGCTTTGTCTAAAATACACACCCTGTTGTATGCAGATGACATGATTATCCTTGACCTCACTCCATTTGGTCTCCAAAGGAATCTGGATGTACTTTCCACATATACTAAAAGGAATTTCCTAGTTCCAAATATAACAAAAACCAAAATAGTCCCCTTCCAAGGAACACAAAAACATATAAACTATAACTGGACTTTAGGAGGGAAGCCTCTGGAAACAGTGGAAGAATACACCTATCTGGGGCGTATCTTTACTCAATCCTTAAAAAATCACTCTCACCTGCAACACTTGGCACACAAAGCGGACGTTCACATCGGAGCACTCCAAAGACTTTATTCCTCTACTGGGTGCAGGCATTTCTTACCCCTCCTGCAGGTTTATAGTACAAAGATTCCACCTGTTCTTACATATGCTCTAGAACATATCCCCATAAGTCAATGGCATCCATTACAACTTAAAGAAAGCCAGAGTCTTCGAAAACTAACCAAAGTGTCTCAAGCTGTACCCGCGCAAGCCCTGCGCCTTGAGTTTTCTCTAATTAGCATATATGCCAGGGGAATTACTAATATAATACGATGGGCATATAACATCTTACACGCCGAACCAGGCCCTCTAAGAGCACTACTAAGATCGGAAATCTTTGACCAAGGTTCTTCAAAATACGTTTTTTTTCAAAACCTTATGTTTGCACTGAAGTTATCAGAATGCACAGTTGATCTGTTGAAATCCTGGACCCCGGCACACTTGAAACTTTTTTTTAAAACATTCAGTTTTAAGGATAAGTTATGATCTTGATACTTTGCATTGTTCAAAATTGGTACTTTACAAGGCATATGCTGACTCAGTGGAATTTAAGCAAAGGCAACAATATCTTACTTTCACCTTAAGACATGGCGTCCGGCGATGCATGTTTTTATTACGGCTTGGGACTCTCCCTTTTAAATCCCTAACCTGCAACTGGACAAAGAACAAAAATGCCAGTAGCATATGTGACCTCTGTCAAGGAGGAGTCCAAGACTTGACGCATGCACTGTTCCTTTGTCCCAATCCCACAGTAGTCGCTGCTAGAAAGAGGTTTCTAAAGCCAATTCAAACAAAATGTAATTGTGCAAATGTACAGAGTTTGATTTCTCTTTTAAAATCACCTCCCAATGAATTCGTCTGCTATAATTTGTTTAAATTTTTAAAACTTTTTATAAATTTGTATTAAGACGAATGATTACAAAAGTTTTTCTATTTATAGATGTAATTTCGTTATATTTTTATATATTCTATTTGTTGTTCTCAGTGGAGAACTAAATCAAATACATTTTGAATTTGAATTTGATTTGATTAAATTCCACACCCCTGGGCGTTGGTGTTGGCCAGAGGGATGCCGGGAATCCGAGTTCCCACTGCGGGTACGGTAAGCGCCGGTGAAATGCTGCTCTGCTCCTAGAAGCGTCTACACACACCGCGGGTCTGCGTCGCGCCTATAAGGCGTTGGTGTTGGCCAGGGGGATGCCGGGAATCTGAGTTCCCACTGCGGGTCCGGTAAGCGCCGGTGAAATGCAGCTCTGCTCTGCTCCTTTAGATGCTTCCGTACAAAAGATCATCTGTTATTTATTACACCTGCAGCAGTCAGGATTAGCGTACACATCCATCCGCTTACATCTCGCTGCAATAGCTGCGTACCTACAAAATAGACAGCACTTGTCTCTGTTTAGAGTACCAGTTATCAAAGCCTTTACGGAAGGATTAAAAAGGGTAATACCACCAAGACTTCCACCTGCCCTAGTGTGGAATCTTAACATAGTCCTTACACGATTAATGGGTCCACCTTTTGAACCAATGCATAAATGTGAACTGCAATTTCTTTCATGGAAAGTCGCTTTCCTCATTGCAATTACCTCACTGAGGAGAGTGGGTGAGCTACAGGAACTAACCATAGAAGAACCTTTTTTCCAGCCTCACAAAGACAAAGTGGTTCTTCGTACTAACCCTAAATTTCTCCCTAAAGTGGTTTCTGCCTTTCATATCAATCAATCGGTTGAGTTACCTGTTTTTTTTCCTCAACCTGATTCAGTGGCAGAACGGGCTCTACACACCTTAGATGTTAGAAGAGCATTGCTATATTACATAGAAAGAACAAAACCATTTCGCAAAACAAAACAACTCTTTGTTGCTTTTTCTCCACCACACAAAGGCAATCCTATTTCCAAATCAGGTATTGCTAGATGGATCGTCAAATGTATTCAGACATGTTATGCCAAAGCAAAGAGAACTTTAACAATACCCCCTAGAGCGCATTCCACTCGCAAAATAGGGGCTACTATGACTTTCTTAGGAAACATTCCCATAGCTGATATCTGTAAAGCTGCAACATGGTCTACACCGCACACATTCACCAAGCACTACTGTGTAGATGTGTTAGCGAGGCCGCAAGCTAATGTAGGCCAGGCAGTACTTAGAACACTCTTTCAGGCAACAGCTACAGGTTAGCCACCGCTTTGGGAGAATACTGCTGTATAGTCTATGCAAAGCATGTGATCTACAGCTCACATGCCTCGAACGGAAAATGTTACTTACCCAGTAAGCATTTGTTCTTGGCATGTAGAGCTGTAGATTCACATGCGCCCACCCGCCTCCCCGGGTACCTATACCTGTTGCAGTTTCTTACTCATATACATACGCATGGACATCTTTATTCTGCACTTACTAACTCCATTCTCACCCTGGGCGGGAAAACAATCTAACAATGGAGTCGATGCCAATGCACACTATCACTGAAAGGAGGAGTCACCTTACCTCGTGACTGGAAAGACTTCTTAGAAGAAAAACAACTTGCAAACATCCGGACCCAACACTAGATGGCAGGAGTATGCAAAGCATGTGAATCTACAGCTCTACATGCCAAGAACAGATGCTTACTGGGTAAGTAACATTTTCCTTTTGCCATCTTGAAAATCACCAGACACATTGTATTTTAGGCATGTTTGCAGTAAAGCCATTAGTTGGGGAGGGGCCAAGAGGCACCCCACCCAGTAGCTAGTACCAGGCATAAACATGATATCTCCAGGCATCCACTTCAGAACACTTTCTGGACCTGTGGAAGATCAGAAGAGGGATCTATGACCAGAGAGCAGCCCGGAAGGACTGGATCTGCTCCCTTTTGTACCCAGGACAAAGAAGAGAAGTGGATTCTATGGGTCAACGGGTTGACCTCCTATGTGGCTAAAGGGAGACAACAAGCTGCAAAGGGTCTTTTTCTGGTAGTACCCAACCAGTTGCAACTGGACCTGGACTGGACCCTGCTTTTGACCTCTGCCTGACAACCTGTGAGTCTTTAAGTGCCCCTCTTGAGGCTCAGGGGGCCTTAGAAGTGTACTCCTGTGCCTAGTTGGTACGTAAAAGACTAAAGGCCTGATTTATATGTTGGCAGTACGTAGACTCTATATTGATAGCGACGGAGTATACACACCGCTAACATCATGGTCTGCCTGCCCCATTTAATTGCGGGTGGACCTTAGGTTTGGTTATGGGGGTGACTACTCCATCACTGCCATAGCCAAACCTCTCCAACGGCCTGACAGAGTAAGTGCAGTCGGAGAAATGGCTACATATCCGCCCACCCAATCAGGGTGGGAAGACAAGTAGCCATTGTTTTTTTACTGTCCATCACCGCCAGGCAAACCCTGGGGGTGAGGGACAGTAAAAAGCAAATAATGCTCCCCTCACCTTGGGAGAGGACTCCCATGGCAAGGGGAGCATTACTTTTTTTATTTTCAAAAAGAAAATCTAATTTGGAGATTTTCTTTTTGAAAATAAAAAAAGAAAAATGTTTGATGCACGGTTGCATCATGCTGATGCAGCCCTGCACCAAACAGCGATATGCATTGACAGACACTGCAGTGACGGCGGTACCTGCCAATGCATTATGAATGACTGCCTGCTTGACTGTCATTTATGAACTTGGCGGATGACCCCTCTGCCATGGGTAAATTACTCCACCCCTAAGCCAGAACAGCTGGCCCTTAGGGCATGATTTATATTTTGCCAGATGGCCCATTGTTCCACGGAAGCCAAACCTATGGTCTGTACGGAATTAAATCGGGCGGGCGGACCATTATGTTGGTGGTGTGTAAACTCTGTAGTTGTTGCGACAGAGTATGCATACTGCCAACCTACAAATCAGGCACTAAGTCAGTAGGTAAAATATTTGACCAGGATGAACCTGGTTGGTGTATCCGACCCATGCTCCATTGCGGTCAGCCTCAAATCACACCTAAGTCCTGTTCTACCCCAACCATTGACTATCATCAGCACTTATTTATTTTTTATTTTTAGAGTTGTATATAGCGAGAGACCCAAGCGGGCGACAGAGCGCTTTACAGGCATAACGAAGATAGTCAAAAATACAAATGATAAGAGGGATACATGTACATAGTATATGACATGAAGACAGTAGTTACATAGCAAAAATTAAACGAAAATGCTGATATAGGCAAAATCCAATACGGTATTTGGGCAGTGTGTAGAGGGTTGGGCAAAGGAAGAGACATCTCAGTGGTATGGGCGAAGTCTTGATAGTGTGAAATGGTAAGCAAGCCGAGCAGTGTCGAGCATGAGAGGTGGTGCTGTCTCAATGTGAGAGGAATCTCTCGACAAATAGAAGTTTTACTTCCTTCCTGAAAGTGGATGTGGACAGGTTGCATCTAGTCACCATAGGGAGAGAGTTTCAGATTTTTGGGGCCATTCCGGAGAAGGATCGATTGTAGGTTTTCTTTTTGTGTCTTACGTAGTAGGAAGCTTGTGCTTCTAGAGGATCTTGTTCCGCCAGATAAGGACAATTTCTGGGTCAGGTAAGATGGGGTGTTGTGGTGTAGTGCTTTGTGGATCATACAGGCAATTTTTAGCTGGATCTTAGCCTCATAGTGTAGCCATTTCAGAGAATGGAGGTCAGGGGTGATATGATCACTTTTTTTTGAGCCAGTGATGAGCCTTGCTTCAGCGTTCAAGGTAGCCTTCAGCACAGCAAAATTGATTTTTGGAAGGCCCACGAGGGTAGTGCTGCCATATTTTAATTTCGATAACACAAGTGTTTCAACCGCTGTTTTGAGATCTGCTGTGGGAAGGAAAGGTTTAAGTTTCCTTAGTGCATGTAGTTGATGATTAGCTCCTCTGGTGCAGAACTGATGTGCTTTGCATGGAGAGTGCATTGTCCAAGGTTATTACAAGGGATTTTGCTGAGTCAATAATGTGTGGTGTACAGTTCAGGGCAGTAAGATGTGGGAGCCAGTCTTTGATACAGGGAGTGATAGTGGGCAGTGGGATCAGTAAAATTTCTGTTTTGAGGGCACTGTGTTTGAGATGGTTAGGGGTCAGCCATTGTTGCTTTTTTGTCAAGGTATTATTAAGGATGCTGATGTCATCGGGAGATGTGATTTTCATAGAGTTGAGTATCATCCGCGTACATGTGATAAGAGGTGTGACAGAGCTTGAGGATTTCAGTTAGAGGCTCCATGTAAAGGTTAAACAGTGTGGGTGACAGAGTAGAGCCTTGGGGGATGCTGAGCGTCACTGGCGACTGATCAGAGAGAACGTAGTTGATTAAAAGTTGCTGAGATCTGTTGTGAAGAAATGAGAACAATTTTAGCACGGTACCAGAGAGACCCATCCTGTGTTCTAAAAGGTTCAAAAGGGTTTCATGATTGACCGTGTCAAACACAGCTGACAGGTGAAGTAAGATTAGTAGGCAAGATTCATTCTGGTCGCGTGAGTGTAGAGCATCATCAACTATGTGGATCAAGGCAATTTTGGTGCTATGACCAGGTCTGAAACCCGACTGGCATTGGTTGAGAAGCTGGAAATCTTCGATGTGACTTTGTAGCTGTAGGTGCACTCATTTTTTCCAAGAGTTTGGCCAGAGTGGATGTTGGAGCTAGGACAGTAGTTGTTGAAGTCGGACAAATCAGAGTTGTTTTTTTAAAGATTCGGGTAACCTGGCCACTTTTGAGGCAGTCAGGTATGGAGCCTTGGGTGAGTGAGGCATTGATAATCCTAGTATAATCCTAGTCCATAAGGGGAGCATGAGGTGAGTGAACTCATTGAGGAGTTTGGAGGAAGTGGGTCATTGAAGTGGTAGGAGTATTTCAGAGAGGACAGAAGTTTAGAGATATCACTTTCATCGACGGTTTTGAAACATGACCAGGTAGCATTGTTTTTTGGTGTGAGGGGAGGGTGTTTTGTGCATATGTCCATGTCAGACGGGATGGGTGTGGGGGGATTCACACAGTAAGAGCCTCAAAGTGCTCTGAATATTGGTGGTGATTAACCTTGTTTTCTCATCAAAGAAGGAGGCAAAAGATCTGCAGTTAGGAGGGAATGTGCATTCTGAGAATGTAGCATTGATTTTCAGGCTCGTTTGGTTTTTGACAATTTCGAAAAGATATTTTGGTCGAATAGTTGCTGTATCTAGTTAATTTTGAAAGAACGTTGCTTTTGAGTTTCTGATGTACCTACTGTAGGCGTTCTATCTTTGTCGTAGAAGTTTGACGTTCGATAGAGAAGGGGGTATGTCGCCATGCTCTTTTAGCAAGTCTGAGGCATCGTCGTTCCACATTAAGGTTATGGTTGAGCTTTTTGCCGAGGCTCTCTTTAGTTGTTTGGGGGCAATAGTGTCCATGATTTTAGATATGGAGTTGATGTAGTGATCAGAGAGGTCCTGAGCATCAAAAATGGAGAGGGACAGGAATAAGTTGCAGTTACCAATAGTCAACATCGTGAGTGGGTTGACGTTACGGGTGTCTCTGACCCAGTGTTTGTCCTTCCTAGGTTGGCCCTTAGAGAAGGATATCTTGACAGTTATGAGGAAGGTGATGCAGTGGTGGTCAGTCCAGTCACTAGGTAGGATAGATTCAATTTGTATGGTGTTCTCTTTTGCAATGAGTAAATCTAAGGTGGCCCTCTTGTTATGTGTCAGGCTGTTGCAGGCTTGGATAAGGGTGAGGTCCTGGAGCAAGGATTTAAAACTGTTCACAAGAGGGTCATTAGAGTTGTTCCAATGGATATTGAAGTCACCTAGAAAAATCAGGGTATTACACTCATCATTGTTAGAGGAGATAATGTTCATGATCTGCTCGATAAATTTGTGTTTGATGCCCGGAAGGTGGTAGAACGTGTGAAGGGAGCATGATGAGTATTCATTGGTGGTGATGCTGATCCTGTGGTATTCACAGGAGGGCAATGAGAGAGAATGTGTTTGTTTTATAGAAAGCGTGGACCTGTAAATACAGGCTAGGCCACCCCCGGAGCAGCCTGAATGGTCTAGTCTGATGATGTCATGGCTTGGAGGGACTAGTTGAGGATTGGGGATGAGGATTAGTTCAGCAAAGTTTCAGTGAGTATAAGGATGTCAAGGTTGAGTATAAGGATGTCAAGGTTAAGTATAAGATCAGATATGTCAGCCGTATGTGCTGAACGTCAGTTTAGTAGCGAGCATTTAAGGGATGATTTGGTAGTATTAGTTGGAGTATGTGAGATAGGTACTTGTTTTAGGTTCACTTTATTGATGTGCCTAGAGCTAGGGTAGGATTCCCTGAGAGGGTGAGTGATAATAGTCTGAATTTTATTTTCAACAGGTACAACAAAGGCAGTCGGAGCATGGTTATAAGTGGCGAGGAGACATAAGATATCATTATTAAATAGCTGTCTGACTAGCCTATTGGGTCGGGAAGAGTGGTCATGATTTGGTTTGTAACGCATTTTAGATTGATGTGCCCAGGTATAGGCAGGGCTGGCAACAGAGAGGGGTTTGTGAGTTAGTGTGATGTGGTTCTGGGGATGGTATGTATGTAGTGACCAGTTGTGTTCCAGGCTGGAGGTGATATGAACAAGTTTACGAAGTTCAGATTTCAAGGTGTCAAATATAGGGTGAGCATAGCGGTTCCTACTAGGCTCCTGACTGGTGGATGAATTGCGGTGAGAGGAACTAGTCAGGTCAGGACAGTTGTGGGGCAAACGTAGGTATGGATCACAGACAGAGTTGTGAAAATATCTGTTTGATAGGGTGTGGTGAAAGTACTGCCTCTATTTATGGGAGTGTTGGTACGTGGAGGTTTAGAAGGTTGGGAAGGAGTGATGATGTCATGTGGCAATGTCTGTAGTGTATATGAAGTAAGAAGAATGGTGGCCTGCAGTGAGAAAGAGGTGGGCACAGGAGGGGGGGATGGGGGTGTCACACAAAGGGTGGTCAATGAGCAGTTGAGAGGGTGGGGCAATGGCCGAGTCTAAGTTGTGCTTGATGGAGAAGAAGAGATCGACAAAGAGTTCCAGGCTGTGATCTGAGGATTGGATGAGCACGGTGCTGTTATTGTAGATGTAGATAGCGGTGTCCGCCTTGTACAGAGGTAAGGACGCGATAGTGAGTTTATGGCCATGTGGGGAAAATATTTTTTTCTCTACTGAGCATTGCAGTTTGTAGAGAAGATGAGGTCCTTCAGTAAGGTGCCCTTGTTGATGTAGAAGGAGGAGTCAGTGATAAGGGTTTCTTTATTTAGATTGAGAATTGTTTGTTTTTGGGGCGTTTTGGTTAAATTAGGAGGGTAGTTTATTTCGAAAGAGTTGTTTCCTGCAGTGGATAGTAGGGCATTCAGTTTGCTGGCCTATGATGGATCCATGTTGGTTGGTGTAGGCAGGAGAGAGGAAAGGCAAGCAAGAGTGAAAGCCTTTTCCAAGATGGCTGCTCTTTTTGAGACAGGAGTGGGGCTATTTTAAAGGGAGGCTGGGGAGTCCCTTTTCTATTTCTGATTCTGAGCAAGGTGAGGAGAGTCCTATGTTGGTTTCTATAAAAATTTATGTACAAGGATCTAGGTGAAGCAAAGGTGCCATCTTGGGTGGTACAAAGGAAAATAGAGTACAGTAATCACAAGTCAAGTCGAGCCAAAAATGACATATAAACAGGGAGAAACACTGGCTGAAAAGGGGATCAAGAGGACTGGGAGGGTGAGTGAAGGAGCCAGTCAATAGCAGTACGTGGAGGAGACTCATTCATTAATAGCTATGAGTCGTAGAGACAAGAAATTAATTCCCATATGGAACGCATCTAGAGCGCCGCCCTACAGGGGTCTCAATACGATCCGCAGCGGGTGTAGCGCAAGGGCCAAAAGCTGCCGCTGAGCAAACAAAGTGTGGGTCTCGAGCTGGAAGTTCCCTTGCGCAGATCTGGAAGTTGTGAGATCGCCTCCGAGAGCAGGGAGACACACAGGGGCAGCACTCGGAGATCAGAGGGACAGATTAGGCATGATGCGAGACAATGACACCTAGGGTAAGCAGTGCTGGTCAGTTTCCAGTTGGGAGGCGGACACCGGGCCCAGACATACAGCACAACCCAGTGAGCCTCGTCAGAAGATGGCGGCGGGCTCTCTCAGATAGGAAATGATTAGGTTGACTGTAGATCAGGCCGAATCACAGCTGGTGTGCAGCCAGCGAGCGCAGCACTCGGCCATCGGGGCACGGACGCCACACAGTGAGTCTCGAATCGGGTGGAGGGCGCCGGATCCAGGCACACGCTCCAACTCGATTTGTGAAGACTCCAAGATGGTGAACTGTTCCACGCCACCGATAGACCCCCCAAACTCATGCAGATGAGACAAGACCTCCTGTGGAAGACACCAGGGGATCCCACTGGGTCGCGGGTCATCAAGGGACTCTGTTGGGGCGCATCCCCATCATGTTCACCGCAATCAGATCAGAAACTGGACAATCCCATCCGATCCGCCAGGAATCCGAGTCAGGAGCCTCGGGGACAATCAAAGGTGCAGCCTCCAGGGACCAGTCTGGAGCCAAATATGAATGAGCTGTAGCAGGAGGGTAGGCAGAGCAATTGCAGCCGGCGGGGGAGGGGGAGAGTGATGACCGGCTAAATCATGGATATTCACTGGAAAGTGATCCCAAGCGTGGGAGCCTTATTGAGGCTCGACATTCGGATGGCCATCTTAAATCTTACTTTTTGCACTTATTGCTTCTTGGCTCTATTTCTATTTAGAATGTTATAAATTCATATCTCAAGTTCCCCTTATTGGATTTTTTTGTCATTTTGTTCATAACATTTTAATCTGTCTAATTTGGCTTGGGATTTTTATTGTCCTGCATTTCGACTTTATTACTGTTTTGGTACCGCATAAATACTGCGGTTAGATGTCCTGCACATCTAACCTGGGCTTCTATTGGAATTCTATAACGCATATTAGCAAGCCCATTATCGCCGTTTTAGCGGCAGCTTCCTGTCGCTAAAACGGCGATAATTTTATCGCCGGTCTTGCTAATATGCCCCCCATTGTTTACCCTACATGTCGTTTGTGGCCTTAAGTAAAAAAAGATTTCCCGTAACCCACAAGGGGAAATAAAAATATCTTCTCCCTACAGCATGCTTTCCTCCTCAAAATAATTCATCAACAATTTTGACAAAATGTTGCACCTAAACCGGAGCAGACCTACGTGGCCACCAGTGTACAGTGCATTCTTTATCTAATTTAAATCGCCATTCTTTTCATTGCAGTAAACCATTCCTTCTCAGAAAATCCTCCTGAACCCATTATCCTCCTGAACCCATCAAAGCTGTTACAGCAACCAAACACTCTTCGTCCTCTTGTTCACCCATTTCTTCATGATACTGTATTGGAGATGGTAAGATGTTAAAAGCCCTGATGTTCCCCCTGCTCCTGAATCTATAACACCTCAAAAGCATACTGTAATAACTTCGTGCTTAGTTTTGCCGTCCTTGGGATATGGTTTCAAATGTGTAAAGAATGCATTGGGTGAAAGTGATCGCATTTTGTGGACCACCCTTTACAGAATGCACTCTTATTTTGCAAACTGATCTATGTATTAATAGGTCAGTTCACATAATACAGATTCATAGTGGGTCTCAGTTCGAACCTATCTCACAAATCTGAGTCCTGCAGGTGGGCGCTGTAGTGACCAAACGCGTGGCGCAGCTGCAGGTATTTATAAAATTGAGTGTGGGGGAGTGTAAATTGAGGTTGGAGGTCAGTAAAGGAATACATAGAAGGACTGTGCCACACATCACCCAGCAATTTGATTCCAATTAAGTCCCAATATCGAAAGCCTTTCAGCCGCGCCGTGTGCTCCAGCCAGCATCCCCTCCAAAGAGGGGTTTGTTGGGTCAGGATCACATTCCAGCCAGTGAAACGGGGGGCTGCCCTCCACACTAGGAATACCACTCTAGTGACCTCTAGGAGTGTGAGAGGGAGCGGCTGGCCATATAAGTGGTGCATCACCCCGTCTAGACCAAGATCTGACAACTCAAATTGGTACACCGGGTTGTTCCACCCGCTAGATAGCCAATCATTAAGAACCAGGAGATGAGATACCCAGTAATACAAGCGGATGTCCACTGCACCAAGACTGCTGTCATATACAGAGCAGCGACCCTTGGTCTGAGAGATCCTGGGATGGCAGCCTCTCCACAGAAAAGTCTGAAATGTCGCCGCCACCTCATTGAACCATGCAGCGGGAATCTGAAGTGGGAAGTTCTGCAGGAGATAAATGAAACGGGGGAGTATCATCATTTTAATCATTGCAACCCTGCCCAGGACATTAAGGGAGAGATTTTGCCATGGTTCTAGGCTTGTTTTGGTCTTTTTAAGAAGAGGTGTAAGGTTAAGAGTGTGTGCGAGCTCCAGCAAGGTCGCTATGTGGACTCTTAAGTATTTGAAGCTCAAGGGGCGCATGGGTATATCGGATTGCCAATCAAGTGAGGCTCGGTCGCCTTGTAAAGGATGAGCAGTGACTTCCTCTTGTTTACTCGGAGTCCGGAAGCCTCCTCAAAAAGTTGAAGGATCCAAAGGGCCTGTGGGCCACATGCCGCAGGATCGGTGAGAAACAGTGGGACATCGTCGGCATATAATGCAATCTTATCCCCAAACGCTCCATTCCACCTACAGCCCCGGATCTGTGAATCACATCGGATTATTCAGGCCAAGGGTTCAATGACAAGAGCAAAGAGGAGTGGAAAAAGGGGGCATCCATGCTGGGTCCCACGTCGGATTGTTAATCCACAGAAGAGCACACCATTGACAAGGACTTGGGCTGTTGGTCGCGAATTTAGAAGAGCCATCAGGGTACGGAAGCGAGGACTGAAGCCCATTTGGAGCAGCACTGTGTCAAAGTAACACCAATCAAAGGTGTTGAAGGCTTTTTCAAAGTCCACAAGTAATAGAGCCATCGCCTCACCAATATCGGTGGCATGGGCTAAGGCTACATAGAGCAAACAGATACAGTGTCTAGTGCTACGGTTATACATAAAACGACATTGATCAGGGTGGATTAAAGATTGGAGGACTAACTACAATCTAGCCGCTAAGATCCTGGTGTAAATCTCAATGTCTATGTTGATTAAGGAAATAGGGCGATAGGGGGCACTGCTTGTCGATGGTTGATCTGATTTAGGGATGACGACGATGGTTGTGAGGTCCAACTCTGGGGAAAGGATCCCTGCCTCTCAGATTCTGTACAGAGATGAAGAAGTCACGGAATTTAGAATAATATTCAAGAGGGAAACCGTCTGGACCTGGAGTCTTATCAGTCTTCAGGTCCCGGATGGCCACCTGAATTTCATCTTCTGTAATTGGTGAATCTGCGGTCTTTTGCTGAGGTCATGTCAGATGAGAAAGGGGCACAGCAGGGAGCAGTGATTGAGCCAGTTCAGAGCTTGGCCGCAGCTGATAGGCATATAGGTTTTCGTAGTAAGTTGCAAATGTTACTGCCGCATTCATCTCCATTTGTGACTAAGGGCCCTGTGGCTTCTTCGATGGCAGGAATAAGTCGGATGCTGGCACACGTATTAGAGAACCTATAGAGGAGCATACTAGTTTTATCCCCATGTTCATACACTTGTTGAATAGAGGCATGCCAAGATTGGCGGGCCTCATAGAAGGCCAGGTGGCGCACTGATGCTTTACCTATCTGAAGTTGTCAGGTCACTGCTTCAGTCGCATTGTCGCCACCTCATATTGTAACCTGAGTAGAGAAGTCTCAAGCTCCGCTATGCATTGATGTCTATCGCAGTCTTTACGCTTAAGGTATGCCTTGGCTATTCCCCGAATTTTCGGTTTGCTGGCTGCCCACAGTGTACCAACCTTTTGATATGTAC
The DNA here is from genome assembly GCA_963921515.1 of Calotriton arnoldi. Classification (NCBI taxonomy): domain Eukaryota; kingdom Metazoa; phylum Chordata; class Amphibia; order Caudata; family Salamandridae; genus Calotriton; species Calotriton arnoldi. The sequence goes on from CAWUFW010007645.1 coordinate 697,646, forward strand.
CTTCATTAGTCTCAAAATAGGAATTCCTTGGACAGGTGGTCCACAAGCCTGTCATCCATGAGGAACTATGCGTTTAGTCGCGACATGGGTCTTTTAAGATGCTGCGGACCCTTAGGGGGAGCATCGATGGGGAGTGGCCTGAAATGCAAAGGAGAAGCCCACCTGTAGGAGCTACATCTACGGCAGGCAGAAATATATAGTCAATGCGAGGAATAGTTTTTGTGGCTGCAGAGGTATGGGTATAGGTTCTGTCCCGCGGATTCCACACCCGCCAAATATCACTGAGTCCCAGGGAATCTGCCCAGGAGTTAAACGTTTTGGAGAGGGTCTGACGGTCACGCGAGGGAGGATCCAAGATGACCAAGTCAGGATTTAAAAGAGCATTAAAGTCCCCCCCTAGAAGTTGTGCCCCGTATGGTAAACTGGCAATCTCCCCGGTCAGGTCTCGGAGGGTCCGTCCAAGTAAGTGGGGAGGTATACAAGTGCTTAGTAAATTATATGGTTTTCCCTCTGGAGTACCAGCCACCGCCAAAAAGCGACCCCGAGGGTCATGGAAAATCTGAGTAACCATTAAAGGAAATGTTTTATGGAGGAGAATCACCACCCCTCTGTATCCTCAACTAAAACCGAAGTGGTAAACCCGATCATAACGAAACCTGCGCAGAAAGGGGAAGAGGGTACCTAAAAGACGTGTCTCTTGTGGTAGGACAATGCCGTGCTGGTGGCATTTGAGGACCGCAGTATCCTTGATATAGTCTAATAGGCCACTTACGTTCCATGAAATGGGGCTAAACTCCACGGTGAGATTGGCCTGGGGAGTCAAGGGTCAGCAAGGTAGTCACCCACAGACAGTGGAGCAAGGGACATAAGGCAAGCGCAGGAGCAATCAGAACAAAGAAAAACAAAACATAGCAAACATAATCCCTGTTGATACCCCCAACAACAACAACCACCACTCAAAACTTCTACCTGTGAAGCATCTGTCGTCCAACATGCTTCAACAACATAAACAGTAAGCTTGTCGGGGTATTCAAGGCGAACCTCCTCCTAAGTAGGATTTATAGGTAGGAGTGAGAATATAGATCATGTGCCCAGGGTCCATACATTTCAAGAAATAGGGTACTGAGGGATTACACTGTGTCTCCGAGGAGGTCCCCTCAATAGATACATATGCGTTGGTGGGCTCTGGAGCGACCACAGGTATTGGGGAGATGTGGGGTACCTCATCCTCCAACTGGAAACCCCCGGGATCAGTCTCCAAGGCAGAGTGTCTGCACCGCCCCCTCTTACCCTTGGATTTGGGGGGGCTTCAGGTCTGGGAACGGGTGACAGCAGGGGTGACGGGCTAGATCTGTTTGGAGGGCACTGCCTGGCGACTTGTCTCTCTGAAGGGTTTGTTGTTCAGTTGCCAATATCCAAGCTGCCTCTGGAGTTTCAAAGAAGTGGGAGCGCGATCCATGAATGACCCACAACCATGCCGGGAAGAGCAACATATATTGTAGCGACATCGCCTTGAACTTCTGCTTGACCACATCAAAGGACTGCAGCTGCTGTTGCGTTGATTTAGTGTAGTCCGGGAAGATCATAATGTGGGATGATTGAAAGTGAAGCTTGCAGTGGGTACGTGCTTCTCAGAGGATGGCATCCTGATCACGGAAATTGAGTATTTTGGCTATGACAGAGCGTGGAGGGGCTCCCCGGGGAGGGCGTTGCATCTGGGTTCGGTGTGCCCATTGCACCACGGACCATGGCGACAGAGACTCTCTTAGAACTCATGATTTAAGCCAATTTCCCACAAAGGTCTCAGGATGGTGGGTTTCAACCCCCTCAGGGAAGACCCCAAAGCGTAGCTTGCACCGACTGGAGCGATTTCCCGCATCTTCAGCCCTAGCTTCGAGGGTGCATATGGTTGAAAGCAGTGTAGTCATCTCATCCTTAATGTCTGTTGAATCATCCTTGAGTTGGATACTCGACTCTCAACCTCTGTGACCCACCCAGCCACACCACGGAGGTCTTGACGCAGTAGGGGCATGTCGATGCGACCTCTCCAATCTTAGATTTAAGGGTCTCCCACGAGGCCAGGATAGCTTGCAAGATTTGATTTGCTTCAAGGGAAGCCGAAGGCACCGGATTCTGTTAACCGGTTGGAGACCTCTTGCTGGAATCTGGAGGGCATACAGTAAACCTGTCTATTTTGGATTGGGAGCCTGGCATAGGAATCTGGTGTTTCCGCATTGGTATAGTGCACTTGAGCCAGAAGACTGAGTCTTAAGGAGGAAGGAAGAAGAGGTTGTGTGAATGTCAATGTCGCAGTAGGGATGGTCTGTAGCAATGCCCGCACCCGACCTGCTTACCCATGTGAGGGCCAGCACATGCAGCAAGAGCAGGGGCAACAGCCAGGCAGACAGAGGAAGCCTCTCAGCCGGGGGCCACAGGTAGGAGGGAAGTAGTGTTGCCTCAGCCCATGGCAGTCACCATAGGCTGCGCTCCCGGTCCTGGCACCCCATCAGCAGTTTCAGGAGGGGTTTCACTGAAGTAGTGTCTGGCAAGCTTGCCCCAACGGGTTCACCGGGGCAGCACGTGCAGCTGGTAAGGATGGTGATCTGACGGTTCAAGGCCCCACTCCAGGGAGAAGAGGATCTCTTGTCTCAGTAAGATGGCTGGATTAGGGTCTGATCACAGGGCAGCCAATCACGGGGGTCAGTACATGTAGAGTGAGAACTGTACCATGCGGGTTCGTAAGATCTCCGAGGACACAGGCCTTCTTGGTGAGAATAGCATCGGCAAAGGGGGATATATCACCACTGGTGGTCTCAAAAGTAGGGGCCCACCATTCACAGCCATCATCTCTGGGCCCCTGGTACCCCCCCCTGCAGAGGGCTCTCAAGAGGGCCCGGGGGGGGGGGGGCGTACACAGCCGGGGCAGGGAATGCAGCGTGCGGCCCACGTCGCCTCCCCTCCCACACTCACCAGGAGCAGCGTCAGGCAGTGTCCACTTCATCGGGCGCCACGCGCCGCCTGGAGGTCCTCAGAAGGCTTCCCCTGCGGTGTCCCAATCGCTGAGTTATCCGCAGGGTCCAGGACAGGAAGGGCGCAATAGGCGCGATAAGTTTGTCTCGTGGCTCGCAGGCCGCTGCCAGCGATCACCCTCTCTCTGACACCCTGTCAGCCAAGCCCCTCCAATTCTGGAGAGATGAACTCCACGAGGGGCCGTCGGGGCAGTTAACACTCAATGACATTGGGGGCCACCTTTGGCTCGCTCATATGTGGGCGGATAGTCCAGGCAGTTGGCTCATGGCTATCCGTAACAGGCACCATGTTTGAAAGACATATGGCAAGGCCTGCGGTGGTCTTCATCTTCCTCATGGGCCTTGACAGGGAGGTTCTCAGCCCATAAACCGCAGGCAGGGTTGCAGGAGGCATATCAGGGGCTCGTAAATGTATTATAGGGACCCAGGGCGGCGGATGCAGTGGGATGAAGGAGAAGGTCCAGGGAGCGTCCTTAGGACGTGTCCACCATACCTATCACATAGCAGTTTTTAAACTAGCTTTGCTCCTGTCCTAAGCTAGGCCTTTGAAGGAATGTGAATATGGGATCTACATGAATTTTCTGACCTGGGCCCCATAAAACTTTCTGACATGCCTGAATTTGCTCTGTGATATGGTCCTGGTCTTACAGGCTCAGGTTATTACCTTTGAACTCTCTGATCTTTTCCTCTAACTTGGCATGATGGGTGGTGAAGCTCTGCAAACTCTGCCCTCCTTCAGGGGAATCATTCTCCAAAACTAGAACCTTCACATTTTCAGCCCTGTGGATGAAACAAAAATATTTAATATACCAGATTTTCAATTATTGTAAATTGCAACAATGGCATGGATCATAAATAGTGATGGAATATTGAATAGAAAGAGTGAAAGCCTTAGAAAGAGTGAAAGCCTTATTAAATAAATTGCTGCAATTTGAGATGTTTATGTTAATATCTCTGGTGTCAGTACCACATTTTTAAAATGCAGGAGATTAGACCAGCATCACTCCCTTCACTTTGTGAATATCTGTTGATCTTATTTCTTAAAGAAAAAAAGCAGGACTGTTTAGCGTAGTGATGGGCGATAAATTCTGCTGTGCCTGCGGAGTTCGCAGAGTTTTGCCCACTCCGTGTTCTGCTTTCAAAGCAGAGTTCTGGCAAACCTCCGCCAACTGCCACATGGCGGAGATAAATTCGCGAGCGTGAGTGAGAATTTGCATCCCCTCGCAGGATTTTGACCGCTAGAACAGCACCCAGCTCGATTTCTCAACGCAGGTGGTCGTGGCACGTTGCGACCGTTCGCGGTGAGAAAGCTGCCGCTCTAGTACAAAATCTACTTGAGAGGCAGAAAGAAGCAGCGCCCTCTGGCATGCGCGTGGTGCAGTTTGTGATCCCGGTGCAAAAATCAGCTTGAGTAACGCAATGTGCTGGATTCCACCCGCTCGTGGAATTCTGCTGCAACTCACTGAGTTTTTATGTAACTCCACGGAATTCTGCGGAGTGAAACTCCGCGAGTTCCGCCCACCCCTAGTTTAGAGTCAAATCTCTGAAATACATTATGTGCAACTCAGTGAGCCTTGATAATATGTTTATGTTTCGTAACAACCTGCGTTCTCCAGGCTCTCAGTGGTCTTTCTAAATCCTACATAGTTTCCCTTTTGAAGGCCCAAAGACCATGGTATACTAATCCATGCAAGTGTCTTTAGGCTTAATTACCAAAGGCTGTTTGCATCTTTATTTATTAATGTAAAATCCTAATCTTGACTCACAAAATCATGGTTGAAGGAATTTTAGTGTTTGTAAGTCTCACTTACAATTGTGGAAATTTCACCCAGTATAGCACAACCCCCATGTTGAATAGGTGAACATAGGTTAACAGCCACAACTAGTACGCTTGTGGGTACCACACGCAGCTTGTAGGTAGTTTCCATCCTTGTAGCACATGTGAATCTGCTTCTGTTACAGGTAGGAGAAAGTGTGTTTTCAAAGTGGAAATTTTGTTGGTGATCTCAAAGGTATTAGGCAAGGCGGTTTGTCCACAGGGAGAACCATTTTCCTTGCAGAGAGAAAAAAAAGAGAAAAACACTTATATATACTCATTTATATCTGACTTTTTTTTAGCAATGCAGAAATGTTGCCCTGGTAGAAATCCTACCTGGGTAAGATTTCATATACAATTACTCTATGTAGTTCTCCTGTTCTACTTCTGTGATTCTTTGCCAATTCCTAAAAAGTTAGAAATCTACTCCAATGCGGAAGCAGCACCACAAGAACAGATTTCTGAATGCAACCATGTGTTACCAGGCTTTGTAGATCTGTAGGAGCCACACCTCTATGAAGAGTCACTGTGATGCACTTACCAACACTAGAATTACCACTAAATAGGAAGTCAAGATGTCCAGGATACTAGAATGATCATTATTAAAATATAATGCATGGTTATATAAAATTCTCTATTATGGGAATCTCCATTGAAGTCACAGAGACGGAATGTTCCCGGCCGGGCACGGGATCCTAAAGGACCTTTAATGAGCGGTTAAATCTCTATAGAGTATTGTTTCTTTAAATACTTGTCTATCTACAGCCAATGACCAGAGTATTTTGATTTTTTTTAAAAGCAGGCCAACTGCAAATGTACATAGACCCAGGCCAGAATTTGAGTGTTTAGTCTGCAAAAGGAAGTCCTTTTTAAAGGAAAATTAACAAAAAAAATGTGACTGGACAGCAACTCTCAGAAGATGAAAATGTTATACTGCAACTGTAAGTGAGGAAGCATCACATCTGTTCCATCATGCTCCGTGATGGCAATTGGCCAATTAATTCCTTTTTAGGTTTTGCCTGCACTGCGCTTGCACTGTGCTAGTAAAATCTATTGTATTTAATATAAATCTCAAAAGGGGCTTACATTCTGCCCTTACTTTTCATTGGTTTGTGTGCTTGCCGTTTACTTTTTCTCCGTTTCTATTGGCTGTAGCATACTATTTCCTGTTGTTCCTCCTGTGTTTCTCTTATCAGTGTTCCATGGCCCAAGTACTGTTTTAATCCGCTTTTGTGGAACTTTTTTAATGTTTTGCCTTAACAGCGCTTACGCTATGCTTGTTTACACAATCTCCCCGTGGCTGCACACATTTCAAGCGTGCTTCATACTTCTAGACATGCACCCCTGCCCTCCTACCACTCTCGGTTGTGTTTTTGTTTGCCTACCCCCTGCGCTGTCTGTTGTCTCCTAACCTCTCACCCTCCTCCCATTTCGGTTGTTTCCCCGATCCCCCACCCCAGTGTCTGTTTAATTTGGGCCTTTTCGGCCTCACTGCAGCATACAACCTCTCAACCCAGGCACAGCAGCTTGACCTCCCTGCCGGTCCTCCCACAGATTCTTATCATCATCCCCAGAGAGCAGCAGCTGGAGGGGGTACACCACACCTGGACATGCACAGTAACCCTGCCTTTATTTACTCCATGTTCCCCTTAACATACACACCTCCTGGTCCACGTTTGGGGCACAGGACTTTTGAGAAGATATTAGCCGGCATGATGGCGCCACTCGGGGGACAGTGAAGGACCAGCAACGTATTTGTGTTTCTCCCCCTTCCTGATTCTGGACTCCCTCACCTCAGGGCTTGATAAACCGTACTGACACAAGAGTGAGCCTATCATTCTCTGTGTAATTGGAAGCAAGGGTGAAAGTACCACCAAGCAGCCTTTGTGTTGACACCCACCGGTTCTCTTCGTAGATATTTTTTTTTTTTTGCTGATGGCATGTGGTGAAGGAGGGTCTGCCCTGACAGCTCATGTGGACCACTGGTGCCTTTGCAGGGCCTGGCGTGCATCCTTCTCATTATCCCACCACCTCCAGAGAGGATCACTTCCAGGAGGGATTAGGTTACCCCAGAAGCAGGGATTTGCCCTTGATCTGCCTGTCAACCCTTTTAGCCCTCTGGTGTGTAATACTCGTTTTAGCAGACTTTCACTCTTTTCTAGCATCTTTTATCATTCTACCTATTTAATTTCCATTCTTCTGGGCATTTAAGCTTCAAGGAGCCAGCTCCTCAATCCCAAAAAGTGGATGCTTAGGAGTTCCACTGACAGGGGGAGAAGATATCCGGTGCATTTCAACAGTGAGGCTTTTTGTGGTTTTCCAATCCCTTGCTCGTGATAATTTTTGCATTGAAGCAAACACTGGTTTTGACGCTATATTTGGCTGCTAACTTCAAGTGTTGTTCCCTAATATTCATTAGTCTCTAAAATGGGCACAAAACCATGTGTAAACATGATTTATGCATGGATTTTTTCCCTCCCGAATCACACCAGTTAGGTCTAAATGATTACGCAAGAGTTTTATGTAGCATTTTAATTCAATAAAGAGAACCTTATGCTTCTGCATGCATTATTTTATTGAAAGATGAGGTTTGTTGTCTGGTACTATGATGCACTACTTTCATCTATTTAGGATTGAATTGCTGTTTGTTATGAACAGGCCACTGGACTTATACATTAGGGAAAAACAAATTATCTGGCATTGTTGACTAAATTATGCTACAAAAAGAGGCTAATTCTGCCGTGTAATGCAGTACATTTTGAAGCAGTATTTCTCCATTTTGTCATTCTTACACGTTAGCACTGTTTGGGCAGAGGTTTCACCTTAATAATATGTTTAACACCTAAATGCAGCAGTCAGCATCTGCATTTGCACAACAAAAGGCCTGACCCTGCATGGCAAAACGTGTGGTCGTGTTTTTAGTAGTTTTTGATCCGTTTGATCTAGAAACATGTTTTGTTAAAATCTGCAAATAATGCAGAAGATGATGAATTATGTGGCCAGTGCAGCAAGTCAGTAATTATGTGCAAAAATCCACAGTTGCAGAATCGCATAATCCCAGTGGCCCTGGTTATAATAAAGACATGGTTTTGTTTTCAGATAATTTTGTAATGGCTACATTTAAAACTTAACCAAACTAGCACAGTGGGTTGAGCGCCTGATTCAGAGATTTATGTGCAACATTTAAATGCCTGGTTTGAATGGCCTTCAGCCTTGCATGTTTGAGAGGTTTATAAACTAAGCACCAATATGCCTAGCATCAAGAGCATCCAATTATTTAAGGGGCAAGATTAATTTTTGGCATGTGTAGTAGTGTCTATATATATGATTAATATTCTACAATATAACAATTATAGCTATTGTTACTGCATGAATTGCAGGGGCTTAAAGCCCACTAATTAATGGCAGTGGCATAGCTAGAGCTTTTGCCGCCCGTGGCGCTCCCTGTGTTTGCTGCCCAGGGACGGCCGGTGCAGGTAAGAGCAAGGGTGGGGGTGTTTAGATAAAAAAAAGAAAACCACTTACCTTGCGCTCAGCCGGCCAAGTGGTTTTCTTTTTAGAAGTGCTGCCGCCCCATAATAGTGCCGCCTCCCACTAGCTACGCTACTGTTTAATGGAATGCTATTATCAACAGTTACTTTTCATAATACACAGGAAATGCATAATACCAGAGAATTATGGCTTTCAAACAAGAGAGAGGAAGCCTTAAAACCTGTTTTTAGGTTTCGCCTGCACAGCGATTGCGCAGTGCTTGTGAAATCTTTTGTATTTAAAAGAAAAATCTTAAAAGGGGTTAGAGCCTGCCCATTACTTAGCTTTACTTATCACTGGCTGTCTCCCACGTCACTCTAGTTTCCTTGCTTACTATTGGTCAGCACCTCCTCCTCGCTTCTGTCTTCCTCCTGGGCAGGGCAGGCTCTAGGGCAGTGCGATCGGTGCCACCACACCGGGCGCTGACTTGGGGTGGGGGCGTCGTGTTTATTGTTTTAAAAGCACCTGATGCCACATTCCTTGTCCCAGCAATTTTCAAGCATCAATAAAAATTTCAAGATAACTCCGGTGATTAATGTTCTTCCTGGAGAGAGACCGGAGCTTTGTCTGGTACTGGAAGTTTTGACTCATCCTAGTGCAGAGGGTTAATATGCCTGCTGCACAGAACGTGTTCCATTCAGATCACAAAGTGCATTTACTATAAGTAGATCAATCGGTTATTGCATTTGTCAGAGAGATCCTTTTGTTACTTGCAGTTTACAAGTTTAAATCCTAATATAGAGAAGGGAGCTATTAACTGTCGTCAAAGAGCTGCATGCAAACTGCAAGGAATATATTACAGCTACATGTTTTTTGCCCAGTCTTTCCTTATCCTAATATTGCAAAAAGGGTTCATTTGGGTAGAAATCAATTCTTCTTATTAAAGAAAACCCCTAACAATGGTGTTACAATTTAAATTCTGAATTTGTGCTTTTCCAGACCAAGGACTCTTAAACCATACTGCCTACCAGAATGGATGATATGTGACTCCTCCACCTTGTAGGCCTGTGTCTTAGCTAAAATTTCCTATACAGTGATTAACACACCTATGATTGTCTCCGTGCAATGTATGTGTGATGTAAAGTGTTCTGACACCTTAAACTGGTATGAGTGGCGCTATAAAACTAAATGAATCTAAGAGACCGTGGTTATGGAGACTTGGGGGGCATTGTCAAATGGTGGTAGTGAGGGAATCCGTGGCGAGGTGGTCCTTGAGGGGGGTGGGCGCCAACGAACATTGCCGCACAGGGCGCCACCAGTACTAAAGCCGGCTCTGCTCCTGGGCTTTGAATCGAGTATTCGTCCTGCCGTGGATCCTGGCCAAAGTACTGCTTCCGGTGGTCAGTGTCCTTCTCTGGAGGGTCCTGCAGTGCAGACACTCTTTTCTTTAAACTTTTCGACATGCACTCTTTCAGTGCATGTCTCTATAGCTTCTCCCCTTCACCCCCACTTACTGTAAAAAAAAAAGCGCTATAACGCGGCCAGTTTAACTTTAAGCCATGTTGAACAGCAGCTCAGCTGCTGTGCAACATGTGAAAAAACATTTGTATAGGCGAAACCTATTGGATGTTCCAATGCTTGTTATTTTATGGCACAGTAGGATCCTCAATCCCACATGAATTAGGAATTTCACACGGTCAACTGTAGGTTAGGAGGACAGCTTTTGTTTATAACTGCCATAAAGATTAGTTTGAGGAAGAAGTAAGATGTTACTTACCCAGTAAGCATCTGTTCTTGGCAGTGGTGTAAGAAAGTTTAAGGGGCCCCCTTGCAATGTACACGGAGGGGCCCCCGCTCCGGATTTAATCCGGAGCGCTCAGGCCTGAGTAGTATGAACTCGGGGGCCCCCCGCACCGCGTGGGATGCGTGGGCCTGTGTTACGTCCCTGGTTCTTGGCATGTAGAGCTGTAGATTCACATGCTTTGCATACTCCTGCCACCTAGTGTTGGGTCCGGATGTTTGCAAGTTGTTTTTCTTCGAAGAAGTCTTTCCAGTCACAAGGTAAGGTGACTCCTCCTTTCGGTGATAGTGCGCATGGGCATCAACTCCATTGTTAGATTGTTTTCCCGCAGAGGGTGAGAATGGAGTTAGTAAGAGTAGAATAGAGATGTCCATGCGTATGTATCTAAGTAACATAATACTGCAACAGGTACAGGTGACCGGGGAGGTGGGAGGGCGCATGTGAATCTACAGCTCTACATGCCAAGAACAAATGCTTACTGGGTAAGTAACATTTTCCATTAGAGGCATGGGAGCTGTAGATCACATGCTTTGCATAGACTATACATCAGTATTCTCCCAAAGCGGTGGCTAACCTGTAGCTCTTGCAGTTGTCTGAAAGAGTGTTCTAAGTACTGTCTGGCCTACATTAGCTTGCAGTCTCGCTAACACATCTACACAATAGTGCTTGGTGAATGTGTGCGGTCTAGACCATGTTGCAGCTTTACAGATGTCAGCTATGGGGATGTTTCCTAAGAAAGCCATAGTAGCACCTAGTTTGCGGATGGAATGCGCTCTAGGGGGTACTGATAAAGTTCTCTTCGCTTTTGCATAACATGTTTGAATACATTTGACAATCCACCGAGCAATACCTTATTTAGATATAGGATTGCCTTTGTGTGGTGGAGTAAAAGCCACAAAGAGTAGTTTTGTTTTACGAAATGGTTTTGTTCTTTCTATGTAATATAATAATGCTCTTCTAACATCTAAAGTGTGTAGAGCTCGTTCTGCCACTGAATCTGGTTGAGGAAAGAACACGGGTAACTCAACAGATTGATTGATGTGAAAGGCAGATACTACTTTAGGTAGGAACTTAGGGTTAGTGTGAAGAACCACTTTGTCTTTGTGGAGTTGAAAAAATGGTTCCTCTATGGTTAGTGCCTGAAGCTCACCCACTCTCCTCAGTGATGTAATAGCAATAAGGAAAGCAACTTTCCAAGTGAGTAATTGCAGTTCACATTTATGCAATGGCTCGAAGGCTGGACCCATTAGTCTGGTAAGGACAATGTTAAGATTCCACACTGGAGCAGGTGGAAGTCTTGGTGGAATAACTCTTTTGAGTCCTTCCATAAAAGCTTTGATAACAGGTACTCTAAAAAGGGACAGATGCTGTCTATTTTGAAGGTATGCAACTATTGCAGCGAGATATAAGCTTATGGATGTGTAAGCCAATCCTGACTGCTGTAAGTGTAGTAAGAAACTGATGATATTTTGAATGGAAGCATCTAACGGGTTGATATGGTTGTTATTACAATATATAACAAACCGCTTCCATATAGCTGCGTAGCAAGCCCTTGCAGTAGGCCTTCTGGCCTCTTTAATGATGTTCATACAGTCTGGTGGAAGGTTCAGATAACCAAACTCTATGATTTCAGGTGCCAAATCGCTAGATTGAGTTGTTTGGGATGTTATGTTATGTTATCGTGTCTTGTAGAGCGCAACGGCTGCCCCAGCGAAGGGGTGTCCCGGCGCTAATGCAGGAAAGACTGACGGAACATGCGAAACGGCAAGCACTAAGATGCAGAGAAAAGGTAGGTCTTAATGGCCTTTCTGAATGCTAAGTAATTAACAAGGCCACGAATCTGCCCAAGGAGTGAGTTCCAGAGAGTGGCGGCTCTGAAACGAAAAGAGCGGCCACCAGCCCTAACTCTGCGTGTCCGAGGAACCACCACCCAATGCTGACCCTGTGAGCGGAGGAGTCGAGTAGGGGCATATGGCAGCAAAAGATCAGCTAGAATAGGGGGCGTGGCCAATTTTAAAATCTTGAAAGAGATACATAGGGTTTTGAATTCAAAGCGTCTGGCCACGGGTAACCAGTGGAGACGTCGAATTGCGTTTGACACAGAGCAAGATTTACGCAGACCTAGGAGTGTTCTTGCTGCTGCATTCTGTGCCCTTTGCAGCCTCGAGACCTCCGCTTTATTGGACCCTAGATAGAGCGAACAGGCATAATCAAGTCTCGACATAACCGTCGTTTGAATAATGACCTGACGTGTAGATGCGTCAAAAAACCCAGCAAGGGTCTGAGCCCTCGTAAGAGACCGAAACAGGTCCCTGCCGTCTTTTTGTTTGGACTCGATAGTTTAAAGAAGAGTCCAGCCAAACCCCTAAGTTTTTACTGCCTGCTTTGGAGAAGGGGGGTACCTAGGCTGGCTGGCCACCAGCGCTCACTCCACCGACCATGGTCCTTTCCTACTAGCAGTACCTCTGACTTGTTGGAATTCAGTTAGAGGCAGTTGCTGTTCATCCACTCGGCCACTGCCGCAAGATCGCCCTGAAACTTAAGGGCGTCTTGCTCGGTGTTATTAGAGAGTGCCACCACCAACTGAGTATCGTCAGCGTAGGAGACCATGGTCAGTTCCCTGCTGCTGGCTACTGCTGCTAAAGGTCGAACATAGATATTAAATAGCAGGGGACTGAGGGAGGAGCCCTGTGGCACTCCTTGCTTCACTGGATATTCACCAGAGGCAAACGGGGGGGCAGTTACCGTAAACGACCTCTCATGGAGAAATGAAGCAAGCCACTCCAGAGCCAGGCCCGTAATTCCAACCTCCGCGAGGCGTCTTAGCAGTATATCATGAGACACAGTATCAAACGCGGCGCTTAGATCTAACAAGATCAGCGCCGACGTTTGGCCCTCATCCATTGCTGACCAGAGGTGTTCTGTAACAGCTAGGAGAGCTGACTCCGTACTGTGACCCGACCTGAAACCATTTTGGGAGGGATCCAGTATGTTATTCGCGGCCAGAAAATCCAACAGAAGCGAGTTCACATAGGCCTCTGTGATCTTTGCTGCCCAGGGAAGCAAGGAAATAGGGCGGTAGTTTTCTGGTTTAGATGGATCAAGCGCAGGTGTCTTAAGTAACGGAATAACTTTAGCCTGTTTCCAGGCCCTAGGCACAGTGGCTGTGCTGAGAGACCCATTTATCACCTGATTCAGGGAAGGTAGAATAGACGGAAACATCTTCCTGAATTGGTCAGGTTTAAGCGGGTCAACGGGGTTCCCGATTTGATCCTGCTGCAGAGAGCTACCAGTTGATCGACCGAGATCGGCGGAAAGCTGTGGAGACTACTAGCCTGTTGACAACAGTGAGCCATCGGCACGTTACTATGAGTGATCGAGAAGGACCTGTAGATGTCATCCACCTTTTTCACAAAAAAGATGGCCAGGTCCTCACACTGTTTATTGGACTTAATGGTCGACCCTGCCATAACTTGCTGGGATTGCAAACTGGCGAGTATGGAAAAAGTGCTCTTAGATGGATTAGTGCTCTCGCGGATTTGGTTGGAAATGAAAACTGCACGTGCCTGATAAAGGGCCTTATGGTACCTTTTTATAGCTGCCCGATAGATAGCTTAGCAGTCGGACTGAAGTCTCTTCTCCATATCCGTTCTAGTCTCTTACAACCCTTGCGCATATCAGCGAGTTCATTCTTAAACCATGGACGTGTTTTGGTTTTACGATTGACTGACCGTTTCATGGTGATTAGGCTGTCCAGTGGATGCTCTATCCACTCAGAGAATACCCTGTGTGCCTCATTAGGGTCCTCTGGCAAATTTGGGCGAGTAGCCAAGAGGCAAGCATCCAGGTGATCCCAATTCAATTTATACCACAGCCGTTTCAGAGAGGTCAACTGCCTCTTAGTCATCTTAGATCTGGATGTCTTATGTCTCCATGGCTCTGTGTGAGGAGACTGGGTGTGAGATGTAGTTTTTGATGTGGAACTACTGAGAGGTCCAACAGGGTAGTGAACCAAGGTTGACGGGCCCATGTGGGAGCTACTAGGATCAGTGTGAGGGACGTTTGCCTGAGCTTCCGAACCACTGCCCATACTAACCTCACTTCCCGAAACCTACAAAATGTTATCCTAGAAATCAGAAACATCTTACAACTTGCAGAAAACTCACTCTCTAAACTCAATCATCTTCAAAACTCCCTAGCTGCAGCCAACAACATAATAAACACTATCCCATTGCCTCTGACTAATCGACTTTTACGTACACGCGAACTCCCTAACTGACTTACAGACACGGAAATCCAAACTCTACTACTTCTCTACGATACCCCTACATGCCCCATCACAAATAAGGAAGAATTCTCTATTCTCCCAGTCACCACCGACCCAAATAGAACATCCCAACCGAATCACAGAACGATAAACCCGAACAACCTTCAAACAATAACCCCTACCTCTGAAAACTTCGAACCTTACTCAGAGAATGCTTCAAACCAGTTCTCATGCCTCCTTCTAAACTGCCGTTTAGCCCCAAAACATGCCTCGGACATCGCTGACCTCATTCTAAACTTGAAAATGGACATAACCATCCTCACGGAAACCTGGCTCACTGACTCATCCTCCCCATACCTAGACCTTCTAGTCCCTCCAAATTACAACATCATAAGACTAGACAGATCCCACAAAAAGGGCGGAGGCATCGCCTGCATACATCGATCCGACATCTCCATCGCAAAGTTTCACTCCGAACCCCTGGATACCTGTGAATACCTAGGAATCTCCGTAAAATCCTCAGATAACCACTCACACAAACTACATATACTCTACCATCCTCCAGGTAATAACGCAGCTTTCACAGACCAACTTATGGAAATCATCACAACGAACTCGACCCCTCGCTCCAATGACATATTCCTTGGCGACCTCAATCTCCATTGGGAAAACCCCCTAGACAAGCAGGTCAACGCCCTCAAAATCTACTTAGCTGGCCATTCCCTGATCCAAGCCATCTCAAAGCCCACTCACTCCAAAGGAGCTACACTGACTGGATCATCTCTAAAGAGAAAATGATTGAATCTATCTCGATCACCCCTTGTGATTGGTCAGACCATCACATTATTACTTTCCAAATCTCCTCCACCAAAAAGAAAACTTACTCGCAGCAACTCAAAACCAAACACTGGATAAGAGACACGAAAAACCTCAACTGGAACAACCTAGCTTCCCACTGTGAGAAAGCTCTCACTCCTCCCAATAACATGTCTGACGTCAATGACCTCACTGCTCACTACAACTCCACGATGACCAAAGTCTTTGACCAAGTAGCCCCACCAAAACTCAAGAGAATACCGAATAAAGACAAAAACCCATGGTTCAACGGAGCCCTGAATGAAGAGAGGCGCAAACTAAGACTAAATGAACGGAAATGGAGACAACATCCCTCCCCCTCCAACTCAAACTACTTAGGAAATCTGGAAACTCCTATAACAAAAGCATTCTACAATCAAAAAAAGACTTCGACAGATCAGAACTAGACAATGCCAAAAACAGACCGAAGAAACTCTTTGAAATGCTAAAACAACAATCTAACAAATTGGCCAAAACTGCACTCTTGACTTCGACATCACAGCTTAGCAGTGAAGAATTTGCCTCATTCTTCACAGCAAAAACCAACACCCTCCAACTCGAATTAAGGACAGCAGCAACTAACTCAACCACCCCAAAAAACACACAAGCTGAAAATCCTAAACAACTCGATCTACCTTTGCCCAAAAATAACTCTCACTGGTCTACCTTCAAACTTTACGATCCCAATGACATCACTGAAACATTAGCAACTATCAAACCCAACAACCACTTCAATGACCCTGTCTCCTCAAACTGCCTACCCATATCTACCATATCATCACCCCTCTCTGGACTAAAATAATCAATGCCTCACTAGCGCAAGGTCACATCCCAGATTGCCTAAAAACTGGTCAAGTCACCCCTATCCTAAAAAAACCGACAGCAAACACCTCCGACCCTAACAATTTCCGACCTATAACTAACATTCCCATGCTAGCCAAGGTCTTGGAAAAATGTGTTCAGCAACAACTGAACCAACACATCTCGAATTTCAAACTACTAAATGAATGCCAATCGGGTTTCAGACCCGGCCACAGCACAGAAACAGCCATTCTGCACATCGTAGTCGACACCCTCCTCGCTCTTCACCATAATAAAACCTGCCTACTAGTCCTGCTCGACCTCTCATCAGCCTTCGACACGGTCAATCACGACAAAATACTAAGAAGACTAGAAATGAGGATGGGTTTATCGGGCACAGTCCTTCAATGGTTCATATCTTTTTTGGAAAACAGAACACAATCATTCATGGTAAACAAAAATCTCTCCCCCTCTTCACCCAACCTTCTAGGAGTACCACAAGGCTCAACCCTATCCCCCGCACTATTCAACCTCTATGTCGAAGCTCTAACCGAACTATTACAGCAGGCGAATATCTCATACCACATGTACGCGGACGACACTCAACTGTACATCAAGATCTCCTCTGTGGAAGAGATAAAAATGATGAATCAAGCTCTCGAAAAGACCGTCCAATGGCTAACGACCAACTTCCTCAAGCTAAACTCGCAAAAAACTGAATTTCTCTTAATCTCACCCCATAAAAACTCTCTGGAGATAAAAGAATGGACCAAGATGATCACTGCTCTGAATTGCACGCCGACTCTGGTGGACTCCACCAAATTGCTTGGAATTACACTGGATAAGAACCTTAACATGCAAACACACATCAACCTGATGGCTAAAAATGCCCGCTTTCACCTCAGTTATCTCAGAAAAATGAAACCATTCATTGAGAACAACGACCTCAAAACGGCAGTGCAGGCCTTAATCATCTTGAGGTTGGAGTACGGATGTACCACCCTTGCGGGGCTTCCAAAAATCTCAACAGCCCCTTTAAAAGCCTGTCTCAATGCAGCAGCACGACTCCTAACAGGATCTAGAAAATTCGACCACATCTCGCCACACCTGAAAGCGCTCAACTGGCTACCCTACGAAGCTAGAATCCACCTAAAGATGGCTTGCACCATCCATAAAGCCCTACACCACTATACCCCACAGTACCTATCCCAAAAACTTACCTTATCTGGAGGAAACAGACATTCAAGGAGCTCCGACAATCTACTCCTGAAACCCTCTTGTTTCAGCAAGAAAAAAACGTCTGACAGAGCATTCTCCGGAGCGGCACCAAGAATATGGAACTCGCTACCGTCGTACATCAGAAAAATCTCTTCCACGCCACTATTCAAAAGGGAAGCAAAATCATTCCTGATGTGCAAATTCCTCCCCTAACTCGGCACATTCCTCACCATATGGTACCTCACCTCCTCACCAGCTCTCACTGAATTGCATGGAACTGAACCAGTCTACGACTCCAAATTTGTTCCTCCACTTCTCTTAATGACATCGTCGCCCCGTTGACTTACACATGCCCGAACTTTTTCATACTACTCCGAACAAATCGTCTCCCTATTTGTGTCTGCTACCGGCCGAACGTTTTTACAAATATTTTGTTACCTTGTCTGCTCTGTCTGTGCAAAATGTTTCTACAATTACTCTGTTTCTTTGTAAAGCGCTCTGTTACCCTTTCCTGGGTCTTGTTCGCGCTATAGAAAACTCTAAAAATAAATAAAAATAAAATGAGTGGGAGAGGCGGAAAAGCGTAGGCAAGTATCCCTGACCAGTTCATCCATAGTGTATTGCCTTTGGACAATGGGTGTGGATACCTGGAGGCAAAGTTTGGGCATTTTGCGTTTTGGTGTGTGCGAACAGATCTATCTGTGGAAAACCCCACATTTGAAAGAATGGGAGGAGAACTTGAGGGTGAAGTTCCCACTAGTGAATCTGTTGTCTCTGCCTGCTGAGAAGGTCTGCAATTTGATTGTTTACTCCTGGGAGGTGCTCTGCCAGGAGAGATATATTGTGATGTATTGCCCACCTCCAAATGGCTTATGCAAGGCGTGACAGCTGGAGAGAGTGTGTCCCCCCCCTGTTTTTGTATGTAATACATGGCTGTCATGTTGTTGGTGCGGACTAATACAGCTTTGCCTGCAAGGTGAGTCTGGAAGGCTTTGAGCGCTAGAAATACTGCTAGCAGCTCTAGATGATTTATGTGAAGTTGCTTTTGCTTTTGACTCCACAAACCTTGAACTGTGTGAGTATGGAGATGAGCTCCCCAACCAGTGAGCGATGCATCTGCTGCTAGCACTGTCTGTGGAACTGGGTCAATGAAGGTCCGCCCTTTGGATAAGTTTTGTGGATTACACCACTTCAGAGAGCGATGGGTGCGGCCGTCTAACAACACTAGATCTGACAATTGACCCTGAGACTGACTCCACTGACGTGCTAAGCATTCTTGAAAGGGACGCATGTGAAGTCTTGCATGGGGAACTATCATGATTCAAGACACCATCATTCCCAGTAGCTGCATATATACTCGAGCTGGTAGTGACTGGTCGGGCTGAAACTGGGGGATTAGAGCCTGAATATTGCAGATTATGGCTGCATTGGGACAGGCTAGAGATTTTTGAGTATTGAGAGTGGCTCCCAAATATGTTCGTGTGTTGGAAGGTTGGAGATGGGACTTCAACACATTGACTGTGAACCCCAGATCATGCAGTAATTGCAGTGTTAATTGAGTGTGCTGAAGACACTTTGGGTAAGAGCTGGCTTTGATGAGCCAGTTGTCCAAGTATGGGAAGACATGAATATGCTGTCTTCGCAGGTGAGCAGCGACTACTGCCAGGCATTTGGTGAATACTCTGGGAGCAGTGGTGAATCCGATTTTCTTTTTGGTAAACCTTTTTATTCGTTTTTCCATGTACATACAGAGTGTACATTTTATAATGTCATTGATAGTCATGTAACATTTGTCAAGTTATATTGCCATTATAACAGAATAACATCAAGATCCTTATTTGTTCTGGTAGGCCTCTTGTTTCTAACCATGTATGGATGCTTAGCGAGAATGGGTCTCAACCCGGCTCGTTAATTACCAGGGCCTATTCGGTGCGTCTTACTGCTCTTAAGGTTGGTTGAAAAGAGTTCACCTGTTTGAACCAACTGGGGTGAATTACTCGGGAATGGAAAGGAGGGGGGCTGGGAATAAGGGCATTGGTTGTTGCTGGTCTATTGGCACTGGGTATTGCTCTCACACCGGGGAACGTATGGGAGTGGGGGGGGGTTGGAGCAGTGGTGACTCTGAATGGAAGCACTTTGAACAGGTAGTGTTGTCCCGCTACCACAAACCTGGGATATTTGCATTGAGCGGGATGTATTGGAATATGGAAGTATGCGTCCTTTAAGTCTAGAGTAGACATAAAGTCGCCTTGCTGTAGGATTGGTAGCACTTGTTGAAGATTGACCATATGAAAGTGATCTGAGTGAATATATTGATTTAACTCTCCAAGGTCTAATATAGGTCTGAGAGAGCCGTCCTTTTTGTGTATGAGAAAGTATAGGGAGTACACACCAAACCCTTGATATTGTAATGGTACGGGCTCTATAGCTCCCTTTTGCAGAAGAGAGTGAACCTCCTGTTTGAGGAGATGTAGATGCTCTGGTGACATTTTGTGTGAACGTGGAGGAATGTTTGGGGGATTGTTGGTAAGCTCCAGGCAATAACCAGATTGGATAATTCCTAGGACCCATCTGTCTGAAGGTATTGTATGACAGACAGGGAGGAATTGAGAGAGACGTCCCCCGACAGGTGTGGAATGTTCAGGGGGAGGGGAGGCAAGTCACTGTTTGTTTGTTGAGGGGGAGGTGCGGGGTATGGAACCTTTACCTCTTCCCTGGCCATTATTGCTTCTAAATCCGCCTTGAAAGTAACCTCTTGAAGAGGATGACTGACTGTTGCTTTTATACGAAGTAGAGGTGTTGTCTGTAGATATGTTTTTGGAGCCCCCCCCCGTAGAAGGAGCGACGAAAGGAATCCCTATTGGATGGGGACTGTAGGGCTCCCAAAGATTTTGCAATGTGTGTGTCCTTCTTCATCTTCTCTAAGGAAGTGTCTACAACAGGACCAAAGAGATGCTCCTTATCAAAAGGTAAGTTTAAAATTGAAGCCTGTACTTCGGGTTTAAACCCTGAAATTCTAAGCCAGGCGTGCCTTCTTAGCATGACACTGGTGATGATTGCACGAGCCGCAGTGTCAGCTGCATCTAAAGCACATCTAATAGATGTGTTTGAAATTAGTTTTCCTTCCTGAACTAGGTCGTGTGCCTTAGACTTATGTTCATCAGGTAGAAATTGGAGCAATTGTTACAGTTCGTCGTAGTGCGCTCTGTCGTATCTAGCTAAAAGAGCCTGGGTATTGGCAATACGCCAGTGGTTGGCTGCCTGTGCAGCTACTCTTTTTCCTGATGCATTTATTAGTTTAGATTCCTTGTCTGGAGGAGGGACATCCACGATGTTTGTGAGTTTGCCTGTTTACGGGCATTTGAAACCACTAAGGAATCCAATGGTAATTGACCCTTGATGTAAACTGGATCTGATGGTACTGGTTTATACTTTTTATCTACCCATGGTGTAAGAATTCGTGTGCGAACCGGATCTTTAAAGATGTCGTCCGCATGTCTTAGCATGCCCTTAAGCATAGGCAGTGTGTGAGTGGATCTTTGGGAAGAGCTTAGTGTCTCAAAGAGAAAATCCTCCTCAAGTGACTCTTTATGAAGCTGAAATCCATGTAATTCAGCAGCTCTATTTATTAGTTCTATGTACCCTACATTATCATCAGGTGGAGAGGGTTTTGTAGAGTATAGATCTGGAACATTATCTATGTTTGGATCTGTGTTATAATCATTCCATGGATCAGGATTATCATCATCTACCCCGTCCCCTTCATCCTGGTTATCAGGTGTTTGTGGTCGTGGTGAATTTGTGGGTGTTAGCAACAAATTTGGGTTAGGTGGGGAAGGAGGTGTTAGAGGAGGAGGAGGAGAGGGGTTAGTACCAACATTTTTTTTTGTTCAGAGGAATGTGGTAAGTGTCCTCCGTTTCTGGTTTGCATTTTAATGGCAATTGTGCGTGAATATGTCCAGTTTTGGGATTGATGACCTGTTCCTTTTGTTTCGCGTCCGGGTTTGAAGGCGGGACGTCGAAAGGAGGCTCCTTTGATGCAGTAGGAGCCGTTTTTTCTTTCGGTGCCAATATTTTTGGAACCGAGGTTTTCGGTGCCGAAGTCTAAGGATCCGAAGATTGTTTCGGTTTCGGAACCGAAGGAGTTGGCTCCGAAACGCGTTTCGGTTTCGATGCCGATTGTTTCGGTTCGGTGCCCAAATGCGGCCGACTCGATCCCGAGCCGAAAGGCTTTAATATTTGTTTTGGTGCCGGGCCCGAAGGCGGGGCATTGGAAACGTGTTCTTGGTGCCGACCTTGGCCCAAAGGCAGAGGAGGGACCAGGGCCTTTTTCTTGGGCAGAGGGGAGTTTGGGGCAGGGGAAGATCAGTACTCATGGTACGCTGACCCAGCGGAATCTCTTCTTCCATGTTGGAGTCGGCTTCTGACACGCAAATGAGCTCCACTTCTTCCTCGGCTCCTTGCGCTTCATAGACGTCTTGTTCGGAATCTTCTCTGAAGAGATCCGGAATGGAGCCGCTGTGTTGTTCTTGCATTTTGTGACATCGAGCCCTACTGTCACGGAGCGTCTTGGATCGGAACGATTTGCACGCGTCGCAGTCTTGTTCGTCGTGCTCCGGGGAGAGGCACAAGTTGCACACTTCATGCGAGTCAGGGAGCGGGTACTTGGCTCGGCACTCGGGACAGAATTTAAATGGAGTCCGTTCCATCGACTGCGAGGTGGCCCGACGCGGCTAGGCCCGACGACCTTCCCCGAAGTTTCAGATCGAAAGTGATTTTTCTGAAACCAATATGATACGTGGAGAATGGGAAACACGATCGAATAACAATACCGTCGAGGGTAAGTGAATTGCGCACCGAGGGGAACCCGAGGAACGGTTTGAACCAGAGCACAGCAATACATGTCCGAACCCGATGGCGGAAAAAAAACCAGTCTAACAATGGAGTCGATGCCCAAGCGCACTATCACCGAAAGGAGGAGTCACCTTAACTTGTGACTGGAAAGACTTCTTCGAAGAAAAACAACTTGCAAACATCCGGACCCAATACTAGATGGCAGGAGTATGCAAAGCATGTGATCTACAGCTCACATGCCTCGAACCTAGGGTTACAAGTAACTTTTTCACCTCCATCATGTGTTCTGCATTGAAACTCATAAATTCTGCACAGAATAAAAAAATTATCCCACGAAAAGGCAGCAGTTAGCAATGGCAATAAAGAACTCCACCTAAGAGAAGGACAACATTCTCCAAATAGGTTGCACAAAGATGCTTGGCCAACTTGGGCATTGCTCTGAAGTGCAAAGCTAGACAGACGTGCCTACAAAAAGTAAGAATCTAACTCCAGATGGCGGCGTAGAAAATATCTGTATGGATATAATATCTTAGCACACTCTCCCCATCAAGACTGTAGAGTGTTGGAGGCATGGTATAGGCAGAGGAAAAGATGCCACTTCATTGAACATCTCCGCCAATCAGACAATCAAATGTAATCCCGGCCTTGATCTAACGTAATTCGAGCTTTTAACACCGAACCCAGATTAATGAAAGTAAAGGAAGGATTTGAGCCCATTTTGCCTCGAATTGACAGCGTGTAAGGCAATAATGTACACTCAGGCCTATGACAAGTGAGCGGACATGAACTGGCCATTCGGTGAGAGTCTCAACAACCTGCAAAAACGTAATATGAGTAAACAACCCTTAAAGGAACAACATCCACCAGTTTAATAAGTAATTGTGCTTGCCTAACAGGGTGGAATAATCTTGTTGTTTAAAGTCTTTGCTCAAAACGGTATTATTGAAAGGATGACTTTCCAACATACTCACCAAAGATGGCAGCCATATGCGGCGAGGACGTGATATGTGCAACAGTTTGATAAAACTCTTGCTTTCGTACCAATTACTGGTTACCTGAATCCGAGAGTCAAGTCAAAGGTCGTAAAAATACATTGACATACATCGAACTCACAGCCACTAAAGCGAGCTCCATAACCTGACAGCGCAGAGCAATGAGGGTTTTCAAGCAAAGTGCCGAACTTCAATGTAAATAAAAATTTGCAGTACAAGGACTACCTGCTGAATAAACTATTATGCTGCCCGGGAAACAGGATGCATGCATGCATGCATGTAAATATGTACATATGTATATATCTTCTATGATAGCAACATTGGGGCTAATCAAATTGTGAATTAGACTATACGTCAGTTAACAATTCAAAAGATGTATTCTTATTTAACTGGGTCATAAGAATTCAGAAGTATTTTTACAGCCTAAAGTTATTTAAAAGTTTTTTGATGTTTTTTGGCATGAGTCACTTTATTGGTGCAGAGACAGAATATTGAGTACAAAATATTGAGTTGCACAAATATTGAGTCATTAATATTGTGGGTCAGGAATATCTACAGCAAGAATATCGTGGTCAAGAATATCGACTTAAGGTAAGTAATATCGATTATAAAAATATCGAAGTGTTTAATGTCGTTTGCAAAAATATAGTTCTCAAAAATATTGTTTTTTATTATTGTTATGTATTTTAGTATATATTTTATATGTATGTGATGTATGTTTTTTTGTTTAAGATGTTTGTATTTTTTATATATGTGTGAAATTTTTAGTAGTTATTAAAACAAATTCTTTGAATTTTGCGCTTTTAGTTCCGTGGCGGATTATGGGTTTATAGGGGAATAGGGTGGGAAGTAATTTAATTATATTACATTTATTAATTTTTTTTATCTGAATTTTGCATTTTTAGTTCCGTAGCGGGTTGTGGGCGTTTATAGGGGAATAGGGTGGGAAGTAATTTAATTACATTAAATTTATTTTTAAAAAAATTATTTTATTTTTGCATTTTTATTTCCATAGCGGGTTGTGGGTTTATAGGAGAATAGGGTGGGAAGTAATGTAATTATATTTAATTTTTTGATTATTTTTTATTTATTAATATTTGTTTAATTGAGATGTTATAGTGTTAAATGTGTAAAGTAATTAATTATTAATTAATTAATAATTGGTTAATTAATTTGAATGAATTAATTGGTAATTAATTATGGGAATTGTGTAATTAATTTTAGGTGTGTGTTGTGGTGTTTATAGGTGTAAATGGTGGGAAGAAATTTCTTTTTAATTTATAAATTAATAATTGGTTGTCAATTAATTTTAATTAATTCATGTGTAATTAATTTTGGTAATTGTGTAATTAATTATATTTGTGTGTGGTAGTTTTTATAGGTATAAAGGGTGGGAAGTAAATTATTTTTAATTGATGAATTAATAATTAGTTATTAAATAAATTTAATTAATTGGTAATTAATTATGGTAATTATGTAATTAATGTTATGTGTGTGTTGTGGTGTTTATAGGAGTAAAGGGTGGAAACTAATTTGTGTTTAATTCATTAATATATAGTTGTTAATTAATGTTAATTATTTGATATTTATTTTGGGTAAATGTTTATTTTTTTGTGTTTTGTTTTTACTTTTAAAGAGGTAAAGGGTGGGTATTAAATAAAATGTTATTTAATTATTAGTTGTTAATAATAATAGCTTTTCTTTAAAAAAAATATATAATTGTGTTTTATTATTTTATAGTTTAATTTAGGTGTGTGTTGTGGATATTAGAGTGTTAAAGCTAGTGTACTCAATGTTTATTTTTGTTATTAATAAGAAATTTTATAATTGATTATTAAATGTTAATGGAAATAAATGTAATTAAAAATGTTGAAATGTTTTGTTATAGATGTGGTGTTATAGGGTATGAAATAAAATAAATACATTTATGTTTTAAATAATTTTTTTGTTTGTTAATACTTGCTACTTTTAAGTAAAGATTGTTTATAAATGTATTTATTAATTTATTTTATATATAATTTGTAGGTTTTTGTTATATGTAACTAATATAATATGTGTTCTTTTTATATGTTTAATTTTATATTTTTTAAATATTGTTTTTTATTTTTATGATTTGTTAAATTTTATAATATTTTTGGGGTTTTTTCAACTGTTCGAGTGTTATTAGTAATTTTTGTTTCTCTGCTATCCAACACTTTCCCTAATGTTGCACTCACTGGAGTGGGGATACAGATTTCTACCCCTCCGCTATCCAACACTTATTCTACTGTTGCATTCAGTGGAGTGGGAATAGTAATTTTTACCCCTCCGCTATCCAACACTTTCCCTAATGTTGCACTCTTTGGAGTGGGAATAGTAATTTTAACCCCTCCGCTAGCCTACATTTTCCCTACTATTGCACTCACTGGAGTGGGAATAGTAATTTTTGCCCCTCCGCTATCCAACACTTTCCCTACTGTTGCACTCACTGGAGTGGGAATAGTAATTTTTACCCCTGTGCTATCCAACACTTTCCCTACTGTTGCACTCTTTGGAGTGGGAATAGTAATTTTTTTCCCCTCCGCTATTCAACACTTTCCCTACTGTTGCACTCACTGGAGTTGGAATAGTAAATTTAACCCCTCTGCTATCCAACACTTACTCTACTTTTGCACTCACTTGAGTGGGAATAGTAATTTTTATCCCTCCGCTATCCAACACTTTCCCTACTGTTGCACTCAATGGAGTGGGAATAGTAATTTTTACCCCTCCGCTATCCAACTCTTTCCCTACTGTTGCACTCACTGGAGTGGGAATAGTAATGTTTCCCCCTCCGCTATCCAACACTTTCCCTACTGTTGCTATCACTGGAGTGGGAATAGTAATTCTTACCCCTCCACTATCCAACACTTTCCCTACTGTTGCACTCACTGGAGTTGGAATAGTAAATTTAATTATTCCGCTATCCAACACTGTCCCTACTGTTGCACTTATTGTATTGGGAAATGTTAGTTTAATTTTTTTTTAATAGTTTAATGTTTTAATTTATTATAGAATGTTTTATTTTTATTTTTAATTATTGATATATATATATATATATATTTTATTAGACGAGGCCATTATGGAGACCACCGGGACATGGTATTTGCCAGTTAAGGGAGTAATGGACTGTCAGCCTATTTGAGGCGATTTATTTTTCTTATTTGAGCGGCATTGTCAAGTGAATAAGACTATCGACTACTAGTCCCATCATGCAATGTGTCCTATTTTTTCAACTCACCTGATGGTAATTAATAAAAAGGAGATATAACGAACTGACTAGTAACCCAGATTGGTTATTTAATGCTGCCGCCTTTCCTGTGAACAAGGACTACATCAGTCTGAAACGTATAAGGCAGAATACATATAAAAATGATGGAACGAGCTAACTTGGCTTGCTGTTGTATATAACGAAAGTTACCCAGTGAGGAGTGTGCTTTGTTGGGGACAAGTGTGGTTTCTCATATTAAACGGCAGTCCGGCAGTTAAAGCGCACCACCGCCTTGGATGTAATGGCGGGTCTCTGGCTCCGTAACGACGAGGCTATTATGGAGACCACCGGGAGATGGTATTTGCAAGTTAAGGGAGTAATGGACTGTCAGCCTATTTGAGGCGATTTATTTTTCTTATTTGAGCGGCATCGTCAAGTGGACAAGTGTGGTTTCTCATATATTTTATTTTGATATAATTTTAAAATTAAAAAATTAAATAAAGATAATAGTTAATAAATTAATTTTAATTAAATATATGTATATATTATAATGTTTGTGTGTTTATATTTTTTTAAATTAAGTTTATTTGTTATATTTAGTTAAAATGTATATTAAATTTAATTAATTTTGTTAAAAATAATATTAGTATTTAATATATTTACTATATTATTTTATTTTATATATATTTTTAAATCGATATTTTTTACATCTATATTTTTTACCTCAATATTTTTGAGTCGATATTTTTGTACTTACCTGTTAAGGTATGGGAGTCGATATTTTTGTAGTCGATATTTTTTCCTCGATATTTTGAACATCGATGTTTGTTACACTGATATTCTATCAGTGAACCCACTTCATCTATATATTAGCACTTTATCTATATACAAGAACTCTAAATTAGCTAAGGATAATTATAAAAAATAACCATATGGGTACTGTTCTACAAAATAAGATTTAAAAAGTAATAACTTGTATCTGTGTCCAATCTGGTAAAAGCTATTATTTAATAGCATTAGCACTTTAAAAATTTAAAGCGGTGAGACAAACGTATTTATACAATAATGTTAAAGAAGAATGAGCTACACTGCTATTAGGCTTCCGCATTTGAGCACTTTAGTACACTTTTTGCAGTTTGTTGGCACATTGCACTTTATAAGGAATTGTTTTTATCATTAGGCATCAAGACAATATTTTGCTTTACATTGTTTGCATTCAGAGGAAATCATTTTAGGAGTAGTTCCTGTCTCCTATACATTCTTTTCATCTATTATCAATGATGTTCATCAGATCTATGGATTATATACATATGATATATATCTACATGTGAGCCTTTGTCCGATGGGATTAACTGGAGCCAAACCTCTTTGAATGCATACAGATAATTACAGGCAGCACCATTGACATACAATAGAATGAGGAAATGTTCCGAAAATCACATGTGAAAATCTATATTGGTGTGCTGATACAGAGATATATAAATGGCTACAGTGTATCAAGGGACGTTACGTAGGCGCCACAAGGGTGGATATGAAACTGGCTTCACACAATCACAATAGTGAACTATCATTGAATGAAATTGCAATCTGTACAAATGAATAGGTTTTTACCAACTGATAGTTTTAATGTAGTTACAGTAATTCTCCCCTATTTTTCTACTGAATTTGATTATTAATAATGCAAACAATTAAATTAAATATTTATAAAGAGACAATAATTGTTTAATGGATTAGCAAAAATAATCAGTGAAAATGACAATTCATCAAAGTCTGTTGCCTATGTCTATCACTAAGAAGCACACGTGGTTAAGTTAAAAGATTGTGAGCATTTGCAGCGCGTTAATGTGATCAAGACCGTGTGTAGGCGGTCGAAACGGGTCATGGACAATGCATTTGCCTTTGTACACCTAATGGATTAAGGCAATAAAAGTCAATAGTGCACCGTGAAGGAGTCCGTGCCTGCTTCGTCAGTGAAGTATGTTCAATGAAGGATTGAAGTTTTGATTTCATCGGCACAGAAAACGGCTGTTTCTGGCTCACGGACCCCCTCCCTGGAAGCAGGTTGTGCGCCATACAGCCGACAGCGTGTTGGTAGCTATCCGGAAAGAGATTAGCAGCGGCAGCCCCGTCAGGAAGAAAAGCACCCGGCGTGCGGTGGTATTGGCAACGTTTTGCGAGTCGGAGGGCCCACGAGACCCAGCGAAAACCAACGGTAAGACGGGGCTAGGAATATACAAACCGACAGGTGGGGAGGTGTGCGAGTAGTAGGTGCTGGGCATATAACAACAGCACCAGATCTGTAACATTGTCATCCATAACATTAAGAATAATGTCCGAATAAGACGCGCTGTGTGAAAGGGAAGCCGCGGCAGAAGCATTATTTCTAAATTTACCGGAAGTTACCACCAATAAAAAGAATGGGACACCAGCTGACACTATGGGAGCGAATGATGCGAAAACATTATTGAGGACACTAGAAAAGAACATGAGAACTGAGCTAATGAAATGGTGGGAAAACAAATCCCTGGAAAAATATCGTGATGTAGGAAGAGTGCCCCGAAGATTACACATCATGGTGGCACCCAGTTTCGAGAACCCAAACCTGCTCATGCTCAAGGAATGGGCAGAGAGTAACTTCGAGGTGTCCATGAGACTAGTACTCATTTTGATTAAATATGCAGAAATTGATCGTGCCAAAACACTGAAGGAAACTGAACACATCAATGGTTTGTTGGATAGATCGGATCAAAAGGATTTGATCACGAGAAGCTGCAAGGACATAGCAGATCGCCTGAAAAAACATGAGGATGACATTAAGACCAGAAAGGCTTTTAAATTTGCGTGACAAAAAGATTTGAAACAGGACAAATTTTTACTTTCTCCAGAAAATTTGATACTGCCAAAAGACAATATCTTACCAGTTCCATTGCAGTGAGCCAGAATGCTGCCAGTGTCATCCACACAACTGAAGGTACATCTGCCTCTGATTTAAGTTCTATACAGAGCGAAACTGATTCGGAAGATGGCAGGGATCTGGCGAAAAACAATAGGGGCACAGATACCGTAAATTTCACGTTGGCAGAGGAGCTGGATTTTTTTAAGGCAGGACCGAAGGCAAACGTTACGCCCACCAAATCCACAACACAATCAAGGTGGAGAAGAAACCAAAGATAATGGGCGAGGAGGAAACTCAAGAGCCAAAGCCAGCAAAAAAATGCAAGGCAAAAAGTGGAGGAGAAAGTAAAAGCCAATGATAATACTGTCATCAATCTAACTGACAAAGTTAACTAAAGTGGAAACACAACTGCTATTCCTGGGCCTCACTTTCTGTCCTGAAAGTAATTTTAATTACAACCAAACCAGAATTGATGTATTCAAGTTCATAAGAAACCTCAAGCTAGTGAAATTCTTCAAACTAAAAAATGCGACAAACCAGCCACCCAAAGAAAGACCGATGCCTGATGTGGAAGCACTGAAAGCACTACAAGCACTTGTGGATAAGAATGAACCACACAACATGATCATGTCTGCGCAACAAGCAATGAGTAAAGCAGGTATTGATATTTCAGGAACACTCGGAAGCCCGTTCAAACCAGCCTCAACATTTATGCCAATGATGCCCAGGGATGCGGTGGATATCTTCAATGATCGGGTTATAGATGAATTAAAAAGGCTCAATCGAAGAATTAACACAGATAACAGGAAATTGAAACATCGGGAAAGGCAATATTACAACCTAGGGGCCGATTCCGATTCGGGCCGGAAATCTCTCTGACCGAGCCGGACCCGGAGAGATTTCCGCCCGAATCGGACCCTAGCAGTCCGACCGAGCAAGTACGATGCATTCGCATGCAATCGGACTCGAGTCGGTCAGACTCCCATTGAAGTCAATGGGGGCCGGTCGTACAACGCGTACGCGGGCTCCCATTGACTCAATGGGTGCGAGGCGAACAGGGGTGCCCCCTACAGCGGGTATGCGTCGATGCGTACGTGCCGCACACGCACAAGTAGGGGGGACCCATGGGTCCCCCCTGTGTGCGACTCGCACGGCAACACGTACAGGGGGGTCCGACACGGACCCCCAAAGTCCGGCTCCGACAGCTCTTTCGAGCCGGACGGCGCGAGTCGATCGGACTGCTCGCGGTGCGCATCGTACTTGCCCGGCCGGGGAACGTCTCCATCACGTGGTGCGATTCGAGTCCGTGCGCATCGGTCGGTGCGGTTCGAACCCGTGAACGAGTCGGTCGGCGTTTTCGCGTGCGCTCGCATCGTACTCGCTCGGCCGGACGCGCGTTCGAATCGGTCGGGAAAGAGGGCTCCGAATCGGATCCGGTTAAGCCGAATCCGATTCGGAGCGCTACCGGCCGAGATCGGAATCGGCCCCCTAATGCAAAAATTGAGCAACAACAATGAAATCATTGTAAATAAAGCAGATAAAGGCAGTAATGTGGTACTCTGGCCTAAGACGGAATATCTTAAGGAGGCCTATAGGCACTTAGATGATAAAGGATGCTATAGGAGATATTCACCACAAGAAGTCAGGGCTGTCAAATCTGCAGTAAAAGAAGATCTGGCTCAGTGGAGACGAGAAGGGCTAATTTCAAAGGATGAATTTTCATTCATCAGCAATGAATTCCCGGTGATACCAGCGATTTACTTCATCCCCAAAGTGCATAAAGGGACTACACCAATATCAGGGCGGCCAATCATCTCGGCAAGAAAGGGCCTTTTTGAGAAAAACTCTCAATATGTTGATTATTTTTTGCAAGAATTTGTCACAAGCTTACCATCATATATAAAAGACACTGGAGATTTTCTCAAGAAAATGAATAAAATGGCCTGGAATGATGAATATATCTTGATAACAATGGACATCACCTTATTATACACAAGCATTAAACACAAGGATGGGCTAAGGGCGGTTCAACATTTCTTAAATAAGAGGCTAATTTGTTTTTACAATCATAACCCAATGCTGCTAAAATGATCAAATTATGTCTCATGAATAATTATTTTTTGTTTGGTAAAGAGATTTTTCAGCAATTGAAGGGGGGCCCTAGGGAGCCTGCTTTTCCCCTAGCTACGCGTACTTACACGTGGGTTGGTGGGAGGAACAGGTTCTTAAGGTACACCAGAGTCAGGAATGGAATAATCATGTGGTGAGTTGGTGGCGTTTTATTGATGATGTTTTTACTATCTGGAGGGGATCAGAGGAAAGTGCTGCATTGTTTGTGGAAAACATTAATAAGAACACATTGAATCTGGAGTTTACAGCACATATCAATAGCCAAGCAATCGGGTTTCTGGATGTCCATTTATATCTTAAAAACGGTCAATTGGAATCAAAACTGCACAGAAAAGAAACTGCAGGAAACTTGATCCTTCACGCATCTAGTTTTCACCCTAGACAACTCATTAGAAGTATTCCATATGGGGAATTTCTCAGAATGCGTAAAACCTATAGTTCAGAGGATGATCTGGTGGTGTGTCAAAAGGAGGTATCTGATAGATTTCTAGAGAGAGGTTATGATCTGGATATCATAAATCAAGCAAAAGCAAAAGTCAATGCGAAACCCAGGGAATCTATTCTCTTTAAGGTCCCGAGCAGTACTCAACATAACAATGTGAGTGATCCTATGGCTCTAGATAAATCTGATAACATCAGGCTCGTCACCACTTATAGAAAACAGGAGAGGCAAATAAGATCAATTGTTAATAAACAATGGCCCATAGTTCTTACTGATATCACATTGGGTCAAGTCCTCCCTGAGTAACCCACCCTGACGTTTAGATGAGCCCCATCCATGAGAAACTCTTTGGTCAGTAGTAGCCCTGAATTGGGATCCAGCTCCAACTGGCTGTCCCCCAAAAATGGCTTTTTCAAATGCAGCTCATGTCGAGCATGCAAATTTGGTGTTAGCATGACCATCTACAAGTCAGCATTCAGGAAAAAACCAGTAAATATTGGGGGTCATTATACAAGCAGGACTGAGTTTGCTGTTTATGTGCTTGAGGGCCCATGTGGCCTTAAATACGTTGGCGGCACTAAGCTACAGGTATTCAGCAGAATATTACAGCACCCCAGGGCCATAGTAAACTCTGATCCATCTTACCCTGTTGTCCGACACTTTAAATTGGTCCACAAAAACAATTTTAGTAATCTCAAATATTTTGTGATAGGGGCAGTACCAATTTTAAGAAGAGGAGGAACCAGTGACAAAGGGGGTTATTAGGATGGCGGGCGGACTTTAGTCCGCCCGCAACCCTAGCGGTGCTGGGACCGGCCGCCAGACGTGCGGCGGCCCCACACCGCTAATTAGGATGCGACCTCCACCCTGGCGGTCACATTCCGCATTGTTGACATTGCGGCGGGTGCTGCTGTAAGCAGTACCCGCAGCAATGCCAAAGTGCCATGTTGTGCGTTCTCATGCACAAGGTGGCAGGCACCGCGCGGTGCCTGCCACCTTGTGCATGGGAATGGAGGGGGGTACCATGGGTACCCCCCAAGTGCACCCCCACCCCTCCATTGCAATTCCCCGCCAGCCTTTCCATGGCGGCGAAGTCGCCATGGAAAGTCCTTTGAGACCCAGCATCCTAATATGGATGGCGGTGCCTGCTAGGCACTGCCACCATATTGAGGCCCTGTACTGCCCGGCCGGCAATCGGAACGATTGCCAACCGGCGGATAAGCGGCAGACGCACTTTGCATCCGCCGCGATACCCCCCGCCATAATAATATGGCGGGGGGTAAATCAGGTTGAGATGGCGGGCGGATCGCCACAGCCGGGCCGGCGGTGGCTATCCGCCCGCCATCGTAATCACCCCATAAATGTTGAGGCAACTTGAATCTAAATTGATTTTCGAGCTGGACTCTAAGATTCCGAACGGGCTCAACACAAGTGAGGACTTACATAATTTTCTATGATAATTTTCTATGATAGCAACATTGGGGCAAATCAAATTGTGAATTAAACTATACATGAGTTACCAATTCAAAAGATGTATTCTGATTTAACTGGGTCATAAGAATTCAGAAGTATTTTTACAGCCTAAAGTTATTTAAAAGTTTTGGGATTTTTTTGCCACGAGTCACTTTATCTATATATTAGCACTTTATCGATATACAAGAACTCTAAATTAGCTAAGGATAATTTTAAAAAAATAACCATATGGGTACTGTTCCACAAAATAAGATTTAAAAAGTAATAACGTGTATCTGTGTCCAATATGGAATAAGCTATTATTTAATAGCATTAGCACTTTAAAAATTCAAAGCGGTGAGACAAACAAATTTATACAATAATGTTGAAGATGAATGAGCTACACTGCTATTAGGCGGTCGAAACGTGTCATGGACGGTGCATTTGCCTTTGCACACCTAATGGATTAAGACAATAAAAGTCAATATCGCACCGTGAAGGAGTCCGTGCCTGCTTCGTCAGTGAAGTATGTTCAATGAAGGATAGAAGTTTTGATGTATATATGTGATCAAGGTCACATGAGGGGACCGAAATGCATCATGACATGTAACGAGCAGCAATAAAATACAGCACCAGCAACATTGGAGTCCGTGCCCGTTTGTATCGTCGAGTGTAGGAAGGCAGTGGGAAGTTTCATTTTATGTGTGTGTGTGTGTGTATATATATATATATATATATATATACTATATATATATTCGAGCAAGGGTATTTTTAGGGTTTCCGGTGGTTAAGGGTATTTGGGTGGCAAGGGTATTTTAAGGGTTTAGGGTGGGTAGGGGTTTTTGGGTGGCAAGGGTATTTTAAGGTGGGTAGGGGTATTTTTAGAGTTTAGAGTGGGTAGGGGACGATAAGGTAATATATATATATATATATATATATATGCATATATTTATATTTATGTATTAGTAGCACATTGTTTCCACTGTTGCTCCAGCCAAGAGTGTGGCGTCTCGTGCAACGGGCGTGGAACAGCCCGTAATATATGAAGATACCACTCTATCTTTCAAATCTCCAGAACACTAAAAACATAGGTCCGGCTCTAATTTGCAAGTGATTTAATGTGCCGCAGCCAGAAAGCCCAACATGTTTCAGAGATCTATTCCTCTTGGTCACGCGACGAAACAGATTTGTCCCGTGACCAAGGGGAATGGATCCACGAAATGCATTGGGCTTTCTCACTGCAGCATTTTAAATCATTTGCTTTATACTACTTCCCTGAAAAATACTTAAATTTTTGTTGTAAAGGCATGTGTGGTAAAGGAATATACGTGGTAAAATTTGGCGTGGTAAAGGCATGTGTGGTACAGGCATATGCGTTGCAATGAACGCGTTGTAACGGCATGTGTTGTAATGGCAAGCGTGGTTCAGACAATTCAATTCAATTCTTTATTCGATCATTTAAAAAACGATCATAAAATCACAGAATAAATACATGATAAAAATTCATAATCAATAAAAACAATGGATAGTTCATGTTTCATCTAAAAAAATCAAAATAAACAGCCCCATTTAAAGTGCAGACAATTTAGCAAGCGACCAGCCCAAGGGTTCTAGCAGCCCCCCTCTTCCTTTTTCTCATGCAGGCCCATAGGAACTTAGCTACTGAAAAACATACCAAGGGATCAGATAACATTTTTAAAAAATAAAGTGCAACTCGGCATTGATTAAAATTTCCTTCCTTTAAAATTGGCTTGAGGTAGAAGTTTCTTTCTTTCTCATAGAGCCTGCAGAATAAAACTAAATGCAGTTCCGTTTGAAGTGAGAGGTTGTCACATGGGCACAAGCTTAAATCTGCATGATTATAGGTTTTCTCCGGATATCCTAACATCAATGGAATCATGTTCATGCGAAACCTCAATAATATAAATCTGTGTTGTGGGCTAGTGACATTTGCTAAATAAAAGTACCCTCTCTCTGTCAGTGGTGGGTTCAGTCGATAGGTAGCAACTGCATATTTCTCTTTGTGGTGTTCCTTTCGTATATAGTCCGCCATTGACAAAACATGTTCGAAACCTTTTGCTTCGAAACCCCCCTGCAGGTCAGGGGGTCCTTGAATAGTTCAGGAAGGCCTATTTCCTTCAGGACTGTTTCTACGTAACCAAGCCACCTTGACATTCTGCTATTATCCATATTCAGACAATTAATTATCATTTGTGTGAGTGGCACTGTGTCCCTCCGCCAAATTGAGTGCCACAAAAGAATTGGAGCTAGATGAATTGCATCTGTGATATATGGCAGGCCCAATTCCATGTGTAAAATATAATTTGATGAAGAGGAAGGGAGACCCACCAAAGACTTAAAAAAGTTATTTTCAGTGGTTTGGAGTATCTGCGTTGCTACCGAGCGTGCGTGGTTCAGTCATACATCCGTGCTGACCCGATATGGCAGAATACCCTCACTACGGAAAGACTTTTCTCAAAGTCCTTTTCAAATGTGTGTTATTTTCCGTAGTTCCAACAGTCACCCAACATTGTGACCATAGTCGACAAAGATGTAGTAGGTGCAACAAATTGATGAAGCCCCTACATGTGTGATTCTGGAAGCTGAGTTGAGGGCCGTAAATGGGCAGTGAAGCACACTGACCTCATGCTCACTGCAACGAGTTCTCTAACATGATAGCATGGAACAATTTAAGTTATTCAAGCTATTTGATGATATTCTCCTGTCACAGTCTAGTTGTAGAAACAACTTGAACACCAACAATAATGGTCAGTATGTTTTGGTGATTCACTCTGCAGATCTATTGTGTTTCTTTGGCCAGTTAATCAGCATTCTCATCCCATCATGAACTCCAGGAGTGTCTAAACAAGTAGATAATGTGCTCGATCAACAACACAATTAAGGGGCAAACATCAAAATTAAGGCTAATATCAAACACGCTCATGTTTTTTGCTTACTATACACAGCAAAAATACAGATCATTCAAGTTCGGTTGTAGGAGAAAATCACCAAAAGGGCAAACAAAGAAGAGAAGTTGAACTTAAAATCTAGAAAAGGCAAATCGCCTACTCCTAACTCGCTAATCAAAAGCAAATCTAATGCCAACGGCACTATAGACATTATTCTCAAGAAACTAACAGATGTTTTTGAATTAGCAGAGAGTACAAAAGTCAACACTGGATCTCATGCAGCTCAAAATATCGGGAATAAAGAGCGATATTTGACTGTTCCCAGAGAGAAAGACAAGAAAGAAGAGGTAACCTGCACATTTTTGGATTGCTGAAAGGTATTGAGCATCAGTCGGGTTCCTGAATTAGCCTTCTAGAAGCATTGATTCCCAAACTCACAGGCCTAATATTTATGAAAGATTTCAAACTTGACAGAGTTGCTTACTTTAGATCAGCCCCAGCCTTAGAGAACATTTGATACAGGTAAGTAGTTTGCAAACAAGGTTTGCCATTTGGTGTATAATCTAAGAATAGGTGCGCGGCCAAAAAGCTATATTATGGGAAGGAAAGAGAATCAGCATTGCTCGGGATTACTCTGAAGAACCTGTAACTACAAGTAAGGGCCATCTGGCACTAATACCAAAGTTACAAGCTCTAAATATCCCATACTCCTTTGCAAGCCCTGCAAAACTCAGGATTACCTACAAAAGGTCAACAAAGATTTTCAAGGACTATAATAATTTGGCAGCCTTTCTTGAAACCTTGCTGGACTTAGAGATGGGCACAGCTGCTATCCATCCACCATGACCTCAGAGATTTAGGGGTCTGCTTCCAAATGGCCTTGCATGTTTGAAGCATCAGATGTTTACCTGAATGCTTTCAGTTAAGGTATGTGCTCTTTGACAAGTTCCGTTTGATTACAACCTTTGCTGATTCGCTACTAACCTGCTGGCTTGTCAGTTCTTCTACCAATTTTATGGTAAGGTTACTGATGAGCGTGCAATATATAGAGACTTTTACATAGTTTGTTACAGTTTATTCCATATGGCAGTCAGTGGCGGCTGGTGACATTTGAAAGCGGTGAGGCGTAAAATTGTCATACTGCACCGCAGCGAGCGAGCCAGAACAACCCAAGGGAGTTCGAGGGGTTTCCCCCCCCGAGAAAGGTTTGAAAAAAGAGTGGACAAATGGTGCATTTTTAAGCAAATTTGAGAAAGCAAGAAGGTTAATAAAGCAATAGTGAAAGTGCAGTTATTACATTAATAAAGAGATGTCATATAACATAGGCAGCTGCTTATTCAGTATAACCACAGAGCTTCATAACAGACTTCGAGATACAATGCATTGCTGAGTAATATCAAAGGAAGCATTTTTTTATTAGCCACAGTGCTGTACCAAGACTCCAAGAGGCAATATGGAAACATGAAAAAGGATCAAGGTGCTGAAAAATAGCCTTGAACACAAGCTTCCCAGCCCAGGACATGAGCTCAGCAGCACCCACATGTTTAACGGGCATACCTGCCTCGCCCAGGGAACTGGAAACCAAACACAGGGGAGTATTACATGTTTAACACGCCAGAAACCAGCTCCCCACCTTAAGTCTTCATGCTGAACAAATCAAACATTCACCCCCAGTCACAGATCTCGGTTAAATCCATTTTTTTTGCAAGCCACGCCATTCCAGGTTAGACCCAGCCATATGCAAATCAGTCTTGACGCTGCTTTCCATGGGAACAGTCCAGCCCGAACTGCCAGTCCCGGTCTTCCCTGCACCTGAAACAAGCACCCTAGAACCAGTTTCGGGGTATCATCTCTCATCAGCCAGGCTTGCTTGTATCTGGTGGGGGTAGTGAACAAGGGACCCACGCCTGGGCATACCCGTCCCACTTAGGGCAAACATAGCAAACAGGCAGTTTGTGCTGGACTGTTCCCATGATGAGCAGGGTCAAGACTGATCTGCATATGACTGGGTCCAAACTAGGGTGGCATGGTGAGCAAAAGAACAATGGATTAAACCCAGATGTCCTGACTGGGGGTGAGTAGTTGAAAGGTTTCAGCACTCCGTCCATCATCTTGTGTTTATTACAGAAATCGCAGCACTTGGTCTCTCTCTCTCTCGTCTTCCCTGACTCCTCTTCTCTCTTCCCCTATCCTTCTAACTCTCTTTCTTTCTGTCTCTTTCTTTCTTTATGCTCCTCTCTCCTGCTCTATCTTCATCTTCTATTCTTTCTCTTTATCACTTCTGTCTCTCTCCTCTCTTCCTCTTTCCTCTTTCGTTCTTTCTCTCGCTTTCTCCACCTCCCATTATTTACCTGTCTTGCTCTTGCTTACTCTCTCTGCTTCCTCACTCTAGTCGGCCCCTTTCTCCTTTCTTTGTGGTTTGTCTTTTCTTTTCCCTCTGTATCTCCCCGTCACTCTTTCCATATATTTCTCTCTCCTCCAAGTGTTCACACTTTTTCTACTCCCCTCTTCCACTACTAAGGACGTGGAATGTAGCTTGGGACTGGTGCTGTGAGATTTAGGAGCCAGGGCTCTGGCAGCATGTGCTTTTAAGTTGCCTGGGAGGAGACCGTAGCGGTAGAGCAATGGTTCCGGCAGCCTGACCCAAAATATTTTTTTTTTTTAACACAATGCCTAAAATCAAATGGAAGCCTACTGTGCAAGATCTTCAGTGACACTGGACATGGTATGTTGCCACTCGCACAGGTTCGTCAGCCACACTTTAGGCTACTTTACAGACAGAGATGGCATGCTGCCTGCTACTAACCAGGATCTCAGAGGGTCCGGAGATATGTCATCAGGCCACAGGCTGCTCGTGACCTGTTCTACGATTCATGACGTCTAATCAGCTCAGTCCAATTGTCTCAAACATCACTGATTTGCCACCTGAGTCCGGCTACCCGCCCTGATGCTCTTCAATTGCCCATACAGCACGAGCGTCCCTCTCTCAATCACACTAGGTGCTATATTACTGAAACTTTGCACTGCTCTTAAATCAACTGGACAAATCCAATTTAAATCACTTTTGCTGCCTGCATAACAGGTAATGACCCAATCCAGTTACACACTATTCTGTTATGTTATCTAATAAGAGGTGCAAAACAAAGTGCAAAACAGTTTGCTCTATGTTTCTATTACAAAAGATTGTTCATCTAGCATTCTAGCACGCATTTAAAAATGAATTATAAGCAATTCTTGTCTGATATAGAGATTCACAATCCCTTGGTTTTAAAAAAAACATTTTTCACAAGTATAAAAACGATATATGGACTAGATCGACATCTGTTTGCACCGTTCACTATTGCTGAAGCAGCAAATGGCGAGTATGATGAGTTTGCACTGCTTTTGTGCACCAGAACACATTTTCTATAACGTGGCAACTGATTTAGAGTCCGGGGGTCAGTTTCGACAACAAGCTGTCTTATCACTCAGGTGAACATTACAATGTAGTCAAAGCAGCATTCTTTAACCACTGCACCCCCACCCCTTGAGATCTTCACTATGCTTTGCATCCCCCCTATGTAAATGCTGCCTTTCCAGATCGCCTGATTCTGGTGGTTCTGCGGACTACATGCATCCACCGTAAGGATCACTGTTTGACTCTGAGCTCATAGTGCCCAATGAAGGTGGGGACATTCAGTTTTCAGATCGATAGAATGAGTATCATAGCGATGGATAACAATAACCAGATTAATTGTCAATAGCGCCAAGAAACCCCTTGTGAATGTGCGTTCTATAGCTACATCACCAGTAGTGAGGCTGTCATCCAGCAAGGCCTTCCAGTCAAAATGTTAGACAGCAAACGAGGCATAACTATGCGACATACTCGTTTCTAAGTTTAAAAAACTGAACACATCATCCATTTTGAGCTGCTGCTTCTCCAGTCCGATTACAAGGTAAGCAGACAGCGGAGTACAAAATGGCTTGTAGAGTACACACAAAGCTGTGAACGGCCTTGCACCTGCCCATCAAAGCATTCCGAGTGAAGCAGGCGGGCTAATCGCGAGAGGGGGGGGGGGGGTCGTGCGGGGGTGGGGGGCCAGGGAGGTTAAAAAATAAAGTTTAAAAAAACATTGAAAACTTACCTGACGTGACGGTCCGCGCCGCCTCTGCTGTGTGCTCCTGGCCCGGGCCGGGGTCCGCATTGGCGCCTTGTTCGTGAGTGGCTGGTGGCAACGGCAACCCCTCTCAGCCAATCCAGACGCTGCTCCAGCAGCGCCAGGATTGGCTTGAGCAGGGACTGTCCCCGGCCATAGGAGACCGGGGGCTGTGGCCACTGGCCAGTAGAAACCCTCGCTCGCTCTCCTAATGCAGGGGGCACTGCAGGCTAGTACTAGTCCGCATGTTCTGGCTGGTCAGAAAAATGACCAGCCCAAACCCGAACATGCGCACTGGGCCTGCCCTGCTGCTCAGCTGCTGTCAGTCAAACAAGGAACAAAGTAACAAACCCAACCCTGCAGTGCTGCCCCACGCCCTTCAGCGACGCGTCCCGACTGACTCCGGCCGGCCCGATTTCGAGTCAGGACGGTGAAGTTAACAACATTCTTCCTCGTTAACTTCAAGAATGTGGCCATGCTGTGGCCATGTGGCATTAGTGGGGCAACGCCCCAACGCCCCAATGGACGCACCGCCACTGATGGCAGTTCATAACCCCAAAGCCTAATCGAACCTCATAGCATCTTCACTGACGCCGCTTTTAACCAAATCTAGAGTTATCAAAAACTATTTCTGCATGTCTTAACGGCATGTTCAAACTAATCGTAAAATGAACTTTCCCTAGCTCTTTAGCAATATCGTAAATTCACTTTCCCATTGCTTATATGATAAGGTGCACTGTCATTTGATTTTTTAGTAGAGCGAAGAAGCTAGGACATTCTTGATATATAACCACACCCAATAAGCTTGAATTTTCATGATTGAGCTGATATCAGACTGTTGTAATTACTTACCTTCATTGGATCAGTCCATTTCCCCTTTCCTTTCTCCCCTCTTGGAACGTTTCCCACTCAACTGTCAGATGAACATACAGCTGACTCCAGCTGACTGGAACCTTGTGATGGAGTAAGAAGCATATTAAATGTCTCCTGTTTAAACTACTGCCCCTTAGCCGTGCGTCGCTATGGATTTTCAGCCGCTGGTTGTCACGCTGACAGGCACAGCAAATTGTCACGCCAAGAAGCCTGTTTAGGTGGAACGTTCGGCAGACAGTCAGCCGCTTTTTTTTTTTAGACTAACGCTGACAGGCACAGCATATTGTTTTATCTGTTCTATTCTAATTCTATTCTCACAGTTGGAGCCAATTGTGCTGAATTTGGGTCAGTACCTGTGCTGAATTTGGGGGTCAGTACAGTGCAATTTTCAGTCAGGTAGCACTGGTTTCCTGCATCGTGTTTCCTTTTGCCATACAGGAGGGGCTTATTTTGTAACCACGCCTCTAATACACTAGCATGTAAACCCTGATTGGAATTTGGCCCTGTTTAAATCCTTTGTGCAGTTGGGTAGAAGTAGGGGAAGTATTATAATTGAACGTACTATGTTATAGTATATGTTCTATCTAAATGTTCTATTTAGTTTCTAAATGTACTTAATTTAACATCTCATTTTGATATTAATCTGCATTTTATAGTAAGTTTATCAGCCACCTTGTTCTCCTAGCAGATATTTTTTCCAGTGCATTATGATGGCCGCAGCAAGCATGTCGCACCCTCCACCTTTTTTAAATGAGGCAGAAGAACCAAATCCTCCATGGAAACAGTGGAAGGGGTTATTCGAGTCCTACCTCATTGCTATACGGGGTGAGAAATTTACTGCGCTTCACAAGCAACATATTTTACTTCACACAAAAAAAGGGTGGAGGTGCAAAAAACGTTTGATAATATTTCTGAATCGCTGCAAGAAGAAGAAGACAGTGAAGAAGAAGTAGATGTCTACCAAGTTACTTTTGACAAACCAGACCAACATTTTGGGCAGAAAATTAATATAGTATTAGAGAGGCATACAGGACGCAAGGTAAAAATGAAAAAGGTAATACATATGTTGCAGCATTGAATGGATTTGCCAACACCTGTGGTTTCGGGCTGTTAACAGATTCTCTCATTAGGGACCAGTTAGCACGGTGCACTGATAACCCCAAAATACACGAAACCCTTTTAGCGGTCAATCATGATTTAAAACAATGTATGGACATTGCTATAAGTGTTGAACATACTGCTGATTACATTAAGGAGATGTAGATTGCCAATGACACCAGACTAGAAGTTAACATAGTTAGCAAGCAAGATAGTAAACAAGAGAGTCAGTTAGCTTTGAGTGAGAAACCTAAATATTACAGGTGGGGCAGTATGGGTCACCTGGCTAATAATGTAATATGTCAAGCCAGAACAATCACGTGCCAGAAATGTGGAAAAAGGGCACTTCATCAGGGTTTGTAGAGATTTACGCTACAAACCTGTTCTTGCGGTGGAATCAGGAACCCAAGAAGAAAGTAAATTAATTTTTTCAATTACATGATAACACTGAAAGAGTTAATTTTCCTTCTTGTGAAATTACACTGGACAGTAAGCCTATCAGGGTTTTTGCAGACTCCTGTTCGCCTTACACATTAGTAGATAAAGACTTGTTCTTAACCCTATTTCCGAACAAGCAAAACGAACTTGAAGTACGGGACATCAAACCAGTAGGATATAATGGGGATCTTGTACGTTGGAAGGTATGATCATAATGAAAATCAGTTTTTGGGGGTTTTTTGTTCAATAAATTTTATTAATTTAAGAAAAAAGATATAAATAATTAAGGGGCACATGCATCAAGCTAGGCAATTGCGATTCCTTAATAGCTATTATTAAGGAATCGCTCTTAACGAATCGCAATTGCCTATGCATGTAGAAATCGCTCAATAAATAGCGATTCCTAAACATTCCTTAATTGCTACTCGCAAATTGCGAGTCGCAATTAAGGAATACCTACCCATTCATTCCTATGGGCCAGGAGGCCCATAGGAATGAATGGGAAGATATTCACTATTAGTGATTCTCTATTAAAGAATGGC
Organism: Calotriton arnoldi; assembly: GCA_963921515.1. NCBI lineage: Eukaryota > Metazoa > Chordata > Amphibia > Caudata > Salamandridae > Calotriton > Calotriton arnoldi. Next base: position 740,895 of record CAWUFW010007645.1, read on the forward strand.
TAATAGCGGGAGCTATTTCAAGGGTGCCAGGGTGTCAAAAGGACACCCTGTTGCACCCTGAAATCTGCATATGAGTACATCTTGCACACACACATGCCCCAAGGGCATGTGTGTGTGTAAAATGGAAGTTTGAAAAATGAACTTTAGTGCATTTTTCAAAGTTTTTGCAAATTACCATGCAGTTTAACTTCATGGTAATTTGCTCCCCTATTAGCGAAATCGCAAATTTTTAACTTTAATGCATTGCATTTAAGGAATCTCAATTTGTGATTCCTTAAATGCAATTGCAATTTAAGGAATAGCAATTTTGCGATTCCTTAAAATGCGATTTCTGCATTTGGGATGATGCATCCCAAATGCAGAAATACTGGTCGGAACGGGGCAGATTCTGAGAATCTGCCCGTTTGCGACCAGTATTTCGGTTGATGCATGTGCCAGTAAGATATTACAACATGCAATACATTCATATAGAGATTTGACCAATAAAAAGTACATAAGAAGAATGAATAAAAGCAATTTTATAAATAATGGATATATACGAATACCCTATTGTATTAAAAAGATAAACATAGAGATTCAAATATTTCATTTGTATTACATTGGAGAAAAAATAAATCATCACAAAAAGACATACAAAAAAAAAAAACACCAAAGAAAAGAAGGATAAGAGAGCAAAAGAGAGGGAAAAGAAGAAAAAGAAGAAAGATACATACAAGAAAAAGGAAGAAAAAAGAAGAAGAGAGCGGGATTCCAACCTTAATGGAAGAGAGGGATCAACTAGAGATCGTAAAAGTATATTGAGCTACCAGGCCCTGAGACGCTAACTGCATATGTCTATCAAGTGATCTCCAAACACCAGAAGAAAGAACAGGAGTATATTGTCTTTCCTCCACTGAAGTATGAGCTCCTCGAAGAAACGATACCCATGCCCACCAAGTGTGATAGGAGAGAGAATTAAAGGATTTCCATTCCGTCAAGATAATCTTAACAGCTATTGATAGCAGCAAATCAAGGAGTTGTAAGTCTAACTGGTCTAAAGGAAGTGGAGATGGAGCAGCCCAAGGTCCCAATAGAACTAAAGGCAAGGAAAGCTCAAATTGGATATCAAAGATTAACAATAAATGTTTATGGATCAACTCCCAAAACGGTTGAAGAAGGGAGCATTCGAAAAACATGTGTTGATATGTGCCAGCAGCACTCTTGCAGCTCCAGCATCGATCATCATCTTTAAGTTTGAGTGAATACAAACGAGCTGTTGTCCAATGAAGATGATTGATAGATTGAATAAGAGAAGGAGCAATTTTATTACGTAGTGAAAATTTTCCAATGATTTTCCAAGTGTCCAAATTAGCTTGCTTAATCTCCACAACGGCCCCAACAGCGCTGGGATGCCTGGCTTCACCTTGGAGGTGCCCAGGAGTGGACATTTCACAGGGAAAAGCCAGGAAGGGTTCCACAGCGGTATGCGTACAGCGCCGGGACACCCCTTTGGGGGTATAAGTGTGCTTTACAAGTACAAATTTCAATTTCAAGTGTCCGGTGTAATATGCTTAAATACGTCAGCATCTAAATGATGTATCCATTTACGCTGCGTAACCGTCAATTGTGAAGGCGGGGTGGTGAACAAGAATTTATATATCCTGGAAGCCACATGCCCTGCCTTATGCCACACTTGTAAAAGAGAAATAGTATGTGAATCCGGATGATAACTCCCCTTGGACACAGCCACCTTTATTTTGAGAAAAGAAGTAGAAATCAATATTATTAAGATTGTGTGATGTAACCAACGATGAAAAAGGTAAAGGCTGATGATGATCATCATAAAGATGTTTGACCAATGTGATACCTTTGCCAGCCCAACAAGACCTTGTCTCTACGTCAACCTCAATCTTAATTTTGGGATTAAACCACAAAGAAGACCATCAAGATTTATGAATACGCAAGGAAACCCTCCTATTAATTACTTGTAATGCAGACATGGTATCGGAAATGATCCGTCCAGAGAAAGGTAAAAGTAATGTAGATGCAGTCATCAGAGCAGAGGTAGATAGGGGGAAGCCAGATGTTGCTCAATATATAACCACGGTGGAATATATCTAGAATCAGAAGAATACCAAAGCGCACCCTGAGACGCTAAGAACGCCACTTGATAAAGATTCCAATCCGGGAAATTGCACCCACCCATATCATAAGACGTCCGTAATTGCTTATACGCAATTCTAGCACGCTTATCACTCCATAAAAACTTAGAGGAGATCACGTCCAGCTCATGAAAAAAAGATGAAGATAACTTGATAGGGAGCATAGAGGATACAAAGTTGACAATAGGAGTTATCATAATTTTCAAAGTTTGCAGACGTCCCCACCAGGAGATAAACTTAGGCGACCAGGTCTCCAACAATTGCTTAACTTTAGCAATGACCTGAGCCTCATTATATGAGACAGTCTGTAATAAGTCAGGACAGAACCAAATCCCTAGATACTTAATCCGCTCCGCCTGCCATTTAAAACCAGCCTCCCCCATATGAGAAGAAAAACATAACCGATTAATAGGGAACATTTCGGTTTTATCTTTATTCAGAGTATACCCTGAAACCAGAGAAAAATCTTTAATAATATGAGAGATAGCCGGAATTGCCCTTTCTATGTCCTCAGAGAAGATAAGCACATCATCCGCATACGCGGCCGTTTTAATGGTTTGTGTACCAAATTGAAAGCCCCGAATGTCTTGATTCAAATTAAGTAGACGCAGAAGCGGATCAATAGATAATAAGAACAGAAGCGGCGATAATGGGCAACCCTGCCGGGTGCCCTGGCCAAGACCAAAAAAAGCCGACGTAGCTCCATTAATTCTAATATTAGCTTTAGGTTGCGCATAGAGAGACATTACCATTGCAATAAACACGTCCCCCAAATTATGAGACTGGAGTACAGCTTGAAGAAAGGGCCAGGAAACCTTGTCGAAAGCTTTCTCAGCATCAAGGGCGATGGCTGCCGACGGAGAATTAGCCAACTTTGCTTTCTCTATAATATGACAGAAAGTCCGGATATTATCCCTAGCCAGCCTTCCCTTAACAAACCCAGTCTGGGAGGGATGAATAAGTGACGGAATATGGTGTTCCAAACGTTTGGCCAAAATTTTCACGAACATTTTCGCTTCCATATTCAACAGAGAAATGGGACGAAAATTTTTAGGATCTAAATCGTCCTTCCCCTCCTTAGGGATAACCACTATAGTAGCCTCAGTGGCCGAACCCGATACCCTCAATGAAGATCAGTTTTAAAGGGAGGAACACAATGGGAAAGGTTTATGTAACCAAGAAGGGTTCTAATCTTCTTGGGTGGTGCAATCAAAAAGAATTAGGCCTAAAGTTAGACCCTAATAGCTCCAATCAAGTGCTTCTAGTTGATCCCTCAATGTGTGGTAACAAAGTGTGCAGTGATTTCCCAGATGTTTTCTCTGATGACCTACGACTACTAAAGAACTACCAGCACAGTATCAAATTGAAAAATATGCCAAACCAGTTGCCCACAAGGTGAGACCTATTCCCCATCTTATGCACAATCCTTTAAAAAAAGAGTTAGATAGATAGCTTGATTTGGGGTTCATCGAACCAATAGAAAGTTCCCAATTGTTGGCTCCTATAGTTATAGCTACCGAATCCTCTGGTAAGGACATAAGGCTCTGCATTGACTTAAGGGACTTAAATGCCAACCAATGGGTGGACAAACATCCCCTTTCCCGTATCCATGAAATACTAATGTTAATTAAAGGAGCCAGTTGTGTCAGGGTTTTAGACCTCTCATCTGCCTACCATCAGCTGGAGCTACATCCAGCATCACATCATCTCACATCCTTTGTAACCCCTTTAGCAGCCTACCAATACATACGCATGCCATTTGGGCTTGCTTCAGCAGCTGCCGCATTCCAGTGATTATGCAACATGTTTTGAGAGAGATCCTTAACACAATGTATTTCCAGGATGATATTCTGGTTCATGGTAAAGATGAAAAGGAGCATAGCACTATTCTAAGAGAAGTTTTATCCTGATTAAGGGAGGCAGGGCTCACCATAAAGAGAGAAAAATTTCAAATTGGTGTAGGATCAGTGGAATATCTTGGTCACAAAATCTCGCAGTATGGCATTGAGCCCAAACTGAATATGGTTAAAGCCATAGAAACAACAGAGGCTCCCGTTAACACAGAAGAACTGAAATATTTTCTATGACTCTCTGAGCACTATTCTTAGTTTGTACAAAACTATGCATGCATAGTAGAGCCACTACGTAATCTCTTAAGGAAGAACGTGCCATCTGTATAGGATAAGGAGTGTTCTAATGCTTTCAAGTCAGTAAAGCTAGGTATAATCAATACCCCATCACTAAGTAGATTTGACCCCAATAAACCTACTGTTTTAATGACAGATGCCAGCAATAAAGGTTTAGGAGCTAGCCTAACATAAATGGTGGAGGGCAAAGAACAAGTTGCGTCTACAGCAGTGAAGGGTTCGGACAAACATTATTCGGCGCTCAAAAAGGAGGCCTTAGCATGCTCTTGGGTGGTGGGACACTTTAAATTCTTTCTGTTAGGGGAATTCCATTTACTAACAAGACTGACCACAAACCATTAGGGTACGCTTTCACCACCAACGTTTCAACCAAGATCACACCAAGAATATTGATCTGGATTTTAGGGTTAGAAGGGTTCAACTTCAGAGTACAATATGTTCCTGGAACACAAAACGTTGTAGCAGATTTTCCCTCGTGTGCTCCTCTGGACTGAATCACAGAGGTTGCAGAGGCAGAAGAGAATGATGTTGTACTAAAGTTACTTAGCGTGAACAGGACTGAGTGGGAAGATTACATGAGAGAGGATGAATAGGTGAGACTGTTAACAGTATATATACAAAAGGGGTGGCCAGATAGTAGAAATTAGATTTCTACCAAACTATCAAAATTTTGGGAGGTACGTTATGAACTAAACATTCAATGTGATGTGGTGTACCATGGTGAGAAGATAATTCCCCCAGAAGGAACAAGAGGAAAAATCTTCGTATTAGCTCACAAAGGTCATTCGGAACGGAGCCTCACAAAAAATAAGGTCCGCTTCAAGTATTGGTGACCAGCAATGGACACAATGGTGGAAACTATGGTGAAGGGATGTCTAGAATGCATTAAAAAAGTGACAAAACACACCGAGTAAGGAAGCCTCCTCTTTCCCCGGTGGAGGTTCCAACACACCGTGGACAAAATTAGCTTTAGACATTATTGACCCATTAAATCTTAGAACTCTAAGGGAAAGTTTTATCCTAGTATTGATTGACTATCATTTGCGTTGGATCACTACAAAATGTGAACAACAAATAAATACAGAAACCCTAATCAACTTTGTCAAAGACATTTTGGGGAGGAGGGTACCCCTGAAATCTTAGTAACAGACAATGGTGTACAGTTCACCTCTGACCTTATGAAAGAGCTTCTAGAGGATCTTCAAATTAGTCATCACAAGACTGCCTAATATTGTCCCCAGGCTAACGGATTAGTGGAAAGGATGAATAGAATGGTGAAAGAGTGTTTACATAGGGCAGATGCAACTGGTGTGTCAGCCAAAACTGCCCTTCAAGACACTCTGTGGGATTACTGCACAGGGCCTAATTGTGTCACTGGGGTTTCTCCTTTCCTATCCTTGAAGAGCATAAATCCTAGAACTATAATAACAGCTTCATGGTTAAGGGAAATGAGAATGGGTACGGTGGACAGACAGAAAATATTGAGAGAAATATTCATCCACCAAAATAAATATAAAACCAGATATGATTAAACACACATGTAAGAGTCCCATTGGTTTAAGGAAGGGGACTTAGTGCGCATAGATCTGCCCAAACCCCACAGGAGAGAAGATTCCAGGTTTTCGGTGCCTTTTAAAATATCCTGAGTAGGGAAGAACGTTGTAATATTGGATAATGGCCAGATCTGGGAAATGGATAGAATAATATCACATAATCCTGTTCATGCATGTTCACAAAACAGAGTATGGGTACAAGAGTGCAAGGAGGGAAAGATCAGGAGGGTGATAAGAGATCTGGAAGAGTGAGTTCTACTCTTTGGCTTAAAGATTGGACCGCTCCTTTCGCCCTACCCCGACACTCTGTACTAACCTGTAGGACTTTTTTGAGTCCAGAATTCTTGATATCTACTCCACATTTCCTCCCACCTCCCTGCCGCTCTCAGACTCGCACGCCTCGCTGTCTGTTTTTGCCCCACTTCCCCTTGAGGAAACATTAGTTGAACTACTGAGATGCACATCAGGCTCTCCAGGAGACCCTTGTCCCGCCTGCCTTTTTAGTTCACTGGAACACTGGTTAAATCCAATACTTAACCAGATTTGGAACACCTCCCCGGAGACAGGCATCTTTCCTGCGGTTTGGAAACATGCCTTTTTACTCCCGCTCCTTAAGAAACCAGTGGCGGATCCTGAGGCTCTTTGTAATTTCCGACCTATTTCCTTGCTACCTGCCCCCACCAAAATCCTGGAGAGGTTGGTGCATAAGCAGCTGGCAACCTACATAGATACCTACGGCCTCCTCCATGCATCCCAGTCGGGCTTCAGAGCGGGCCACAGCACCGAGACAGCGCTACTAGAAGTCTCTGAATCCATTCGAGAATCTATGGATCAAGGCGCCTTGGCTATGCTGGTGCTATTGGACTTATCAGCAGCTTTTGACACGGTTTCACACTCCATCTTACTCAGCAGACTTCACCAGGCAGGAGTGTGCGGTACAGCATTATCCTGGCTCCGATCTTTTTTGGAGACACGTTCCAAACCAGTGTTTCTTTGTCCGTTTTTTTCATCTACGAAACCGCTAAGGTGTGGGATGCGGCAGGGATCGCCACTCAGCCCGCTGCTTTTTAACATCTACCTCGCTCCTCTGGCCACACTGATTGAAGCCTGGGGCGTGAAAGTGTTGTCCTATGCAGACGACACGCAATTGGTGTTTGCCTTTAAAGATCACTCAGTGGAGGCATCTCACAATTTTAAGGCATGCCTAAAAGACATCCTAGGCTGGATGCATAACAACTGCCTAAAATTAAACACTGAGACAACGGAAGTCCTGTTTTTCAGCCGTGTGCCCCCTCCTCCACCCAGCCTGTGGTGGCCGTCAGAATTGAATCCTCCTCCACCCCTCTCAGAGGCTGCCAAGACTCTGGGAATCAGGTTGGACAAAGAGCTGTCCTTTTCCGCCCAGATACGGCATATCTCGTCCACCTGCTTTTGGAAGATGAGAGCCATTAGGAAATGTATACTCTTCCTGACAGAAGTTCATCGGAATATGGTAGTCCATGCGTTAGTCACGTCCTCATTGGACTATGCAAACAGCCTATACCTGGGGCTCCCTGCATACTTTCTGCGCAGGCTCCAACCTATTCAAAATGCTGCGGCCAGACTAATCAGGCGGGTACCTCTGCGCCACCACATCTCTCCACATTTGAGTCAAATTCATTGGCTTCCTATAACCAGAAGGATCGCATTTAAAATCACTGACCCTGGTATTTAGAGCCACCAGAAACCTGGGACCGGGGTACTTCCAAAAAAGGCAGCAGCTGCACCAGCCAAATCGTGCTTTGAGATCCAACAATCAGCGACTCTTGAAAATCCCTCGATATCGTAAAGAGAGACTGGGTGGCAGATCATTCACGGTGCAGTCTTCTAAACTTTGGAACTCCCTTCCTCTCCATCTGCATTTACTTGAATCAGAAACTGAATTCCGGTAAGCTTTAAAGACCTGGCTCTTCAGGCAGTAACCGCTGTCTCACTCGCCTCACACGTGAACTATCCACTAGCGCCGGGACACCTCCTCCGAGGTAGCTGTGCGCTCTAGAAAACTCTCATTCATTCATACTGGACTTTTGTACCACTGCACTGCTGTCTCATTTTAAACGATGTACTGGACTTCTGTACCTATATACTGCAGTTTCGTGTTTTCTCCTAAATCCTTTACAGTGTACGTTTTTCACCCATTATAAGACTACTGTATTTTATACGCTTTTCCTATAGTTCTTATAATTGCTATGTAGTTTTCCCTTTATTGTTCCATACCCTTTAATCTTATCAGAAGGTTATATTTTGCTGTTGTCTTCTTTCTTTTCCTTATGTTATGCTGACAGTGATGCCTTTGTTACTTTTCTTTACTCCCTGTTGTAATTACTTACCTTCATTGGATGAATCCATTTCCCCTTTCATTTCTCCCCTCTTGGAACGTTCCCACTCAACTGTCAGATGAACATTTCACAGCTGACTCCAGCTGACTGGAACATTGTGATGGTGTAAGAAGCATAATTAATATCTCCTGTTTAAACTACTGCTTCTTCACTTTGTATCACAGGCGTTAGAATTTAGAATGGCTCATACAAGTAGTTACATGAGATATGCTTACTTACTTGTTTGGATACGTTTACCTACTTCTGTTGAGATAGTGACACATCATGGCCTTCCATCTGCAGGATTATCTCCTCAGTGATAAGAATATTCTTTTGGGCAGCGGAATTGTATATCTTCTATACTCCAAGAAGTACCTTAGGTGTGAAAGGGCAGTGTGGGGCAGAGTAAGGGCTTGCGGGTGGGTTCAAGGGTGGTGTTTCTTATTTGATTATGATTACTGAGTTATATTTCCCTCAGATTTTCTTTTCTGCGCTCAGACTGCTATCTATCTCTTTCTGTAGCTCTTACACTAAACCTGCTGGGAAAGTGAACTTTGATACCAAAGACTAATTTTAACACTACTAAATAGCTTACACTAATACATTTACCTCACTGTTCAGATTCCTGTTCATACACGTCTCTACACCGTACTCTATGCATCTCAGTTCATTCACCTTTTAAAAAACATAGGGCCACATGCATCAAGGAAAATACCGGTCGCAAAGGGGCAGATTCTCAGAATCTGCCCCTTTGCGACTGGTATTTTTGCATTTGGGATGCATCATCCCAAATGCAAAAATCGCAAATTGCGATTGCATTTAAGGAATCACAAATTGCGATGCCCTGAATGCAATGCAAGATGCCATTTAAATTAGTGATTTCGCTATTATGGTCCGCTAATTACCGGAAAATTATACCGGATGGTAATTAGCGAAAACTTTGAAAAATGCACTAAAGTGCATTTTTTAAAAGTTCCAGGTTACACACACACACACATGCCCTTTGGGGCATGTGTGTGCGCAACATGTGTTCACATATCAATTTCAGGGGTGCAACAGGGTGTCCTTTTGCCACCCTTGCACGCTTGAAATTCCATGCGCAATTTGCGAGTACCTATTGGGTACTCGCAAATTGCGCATGCAATTTCTATTGATTCCTATGGGCCTCAAGCCCATAGGAATGAATGGGCAGCAATTCCTTAATTTGCAAGTCGCAATTAAGGAATGTTTAGGAATCGCTATTTTTTTTAGGGATTCTTACATGCATAGGCATTTGCTATTCCTTATTAGCGAATCCTTATTTTTCGCTAATTAGGAATCGCAAATGACATTTTTGATGCATGTGCCAGATACTACCCAAATGCAGAGCCAAATGACACAGTCACTCAACTGGTAAGAAATCGGACATCTTCCATTCACATACAAATCGGTGTGGCGTCTACCACCTCATTTAAACAAATCAGCTACCCTCCTGCTGGATCCTAAGTTTACACTAGTTCATAAAACAATCCTCAACTGTTGGAAGGATATAAGCAGGGTCTCAATCCATGCATGGTGGGAAGTACTGATATTCACAAGAGGTACGCAAAAATTATGGCGCAACTAGCCCTGAGTCTATTTCAATAAAGTGTTATGGGACAATATCAACTCATATTCTAACAAAAATCAAACCTCATTGACTCATTTCATGATACCACTTTGTTGGTCTCACTCTTGACAGATTGTAGCACTTGAAATGGTCCAGTCTGGTCTAATTGACCAAACCTTCTTGCTCTCTCTTCTCTATCTCTCTTCTCTTTATCTTTCTCTCCACTGTTTTGTGGTCAGAATGAACCCTTATGGTCCCATCGAAGTTCATCCTAGCATACTTTCTCCACTGTCTCTTCAGTGTATACAATTTGCAAACAATTCAAGTAATACTGATATAATAATAAAGTAATATAGTAATTTGAGAGAACATGATTTAACCAGCCTAATATCATATAATGTATTATATAATATCAGGCTGGTTAAATCATGTTCTCTCAATTTACTCTAGTTAGCTAAACGCAGGGAAGCTGTGGGTCAGAACTGTAACCAGTATACTATACTCCAATTTCTATTTGCTTTTTGTTTTTATGCAAAATTAGTAAAGTTTATTTGAAATTGTGCCTCTTTTGGTAGGAAAGAAGCAAGGATTGGCTCTCATGACTACCCTCTTACTGAGAAACACTGTGTACGGTTCCTGGAAAGAGAACGGTCACTCTCCAAGCTCATGTTGGTACCAGCAGAAAAACAGCCTTTCAGGAAGGATGCTAAAGAGAGTGTTTATGCAGGGGTTCAAAGGATGGGCATGTATTCTAAAGAAGATTATATTTAACTACAAAGGAATAGATAGCCTTGTAAGAGAAAGGAGTACTTGATTCATATTTTTATGACTAGGATGTATGTTGTGTCTTGATTCTCCCCTCTTCTTGTACTTATTCTCTTCTTCCCTACTGCTCAGCCAGGATGAGTGTTGGAATGTGTGAAGAGGTCACGGAATGCTTGGTTGCTTGGTTATGAGTGGAGTGCCAGTTGATGGATGCAGGCTGAGCAGCAGAGAGGCTACTCCTGGTGGGGCTACCATTTACCATCTTACTTACCATCTATCTTCCTTCTACTTACTTGGAACTGGATTTAATAAACTACATCTTTGGAACCTACTACCTGGCTACATTTGGACTTCTTTTACCTTGGACATTTTGGCGAAGATTTGAATTACGAACCTGCCTGTGTTGAAACACAATCTACATTCGAAACTGCTGAGGAAACCTGATCTCTCTATAAAGGAACTGACAAAGAAACTGTACTACCTCAAACTACTAAAGAAACATGCCAAAGAAACTTGAAGGAAAATAACGCTCTTTCTAGCCCCACCAGTGTCTTCTGCTAACCTGACAGCCTGTCTAGAGCATTTGACCTTCATACCATCAAAGGATCTTATTAACTTGTGGCTACTACATGACGCTGAGTTCCTTAAATGAGTATTTGGATTCTACACATTGATGATCTACCTGGAGAGTGTGTTCTTACTTTCATCAAGAAACGGGCTGTGTACTTATCTACAAAGGCTGACAGTGTTTTTCCACAAGCACTACGCATGTGTGTGGTGTTATCTGCTGCAAACACGTCGAAAATTGGTGCTTGGTGAGATGCTTTGGATGAGCCAGCGTCGATAACCAGTGGCAGAGAGTGTTTTAAAAAAAAAAAAAATTAGCGGTGCGTGTTCAAAAGCGTTTTTACTTTTATCCTGGGGCTTCAGCGTACAATTGAAGATATGAAGAAATCTTATCGATATCAGCCCAAGTATTGTTGGTTGTAGCGGATTTAACGGATTGTGTACAGTTTAAAATGGTTGCGCGTGTCGAGAGTAGCGCGCGCACCCACCTGTTCTCTTCTGTCGCGCGGAGACATGTTCCCTTGTCTTCGTTGCTAGGCAGCATCATGGATCTTGCTGGCTAAGACGGAGTAGGAGCCAATTATGACGCTGTTCCTGCAAGACAACTTGGAGCAGGGCCTGTCATGCACTCCTGTGCTGTGAGCCATCCGGCGCTGCGCGATGTACGTGCCACCATCTTAGGTTTGCCGGCATCATTCGTTGGGTTGGTTGGATTCATCCTGTGTCACCCGATGTGTTCTCTTTTCTTGTTTGTCGTTACACCAGGACTCTTTGCCATTCAAGTTCATTTTAGTGTCACTCAACTGGACATTTGCTGCCTTCTTCGACCAGTTTTCATGCCGAAATGTTGGGCTGTGACTCTCTGAAAACTGTGTCTCTCCGAAAGCAGCAGTACATTTCAGGTTTGGTTCCGTTAAGGGCATAGTTTTTCTTTGCTGCAGACCACGGCCAGCTTATCTATGCGCATTCGACCAATCCATTATTTACATTGTGACACTTGTTTTGGGAATCGTTGTTTCCTGGTGTTTTTTAGACAATTGAGGATCATCTTGTTATATCAATTTTATGCTACGTATGCTGGAGAAGTTTGGGTGAGATATCGCTCACCAGTGTTTCATCAGAGTTAATATGGATCTATGGCATTCACAACTGTTTAATTTTTTCTCTCCTCTATGGTGTTATCTTTGTTGATGCTGGGGTGTAATATGCACTTAAGTTTTATTTACTGACTCGAGGTGTGACATTTCAATGTGATGCTGAGTGTAACGCGTACCGCCTGCTCGCTGTTTTATAGTCATCTGCTTTGTTCAATTTTGCATATCATGCTGCCAAATGAGTCTTGTCCTTGCTGGGTGCGTTGCTATTTATGCCATGTGTTGTTTAGTACAGTGCTCAGTTGGCTATCCTGTACGTCTTATCATTCTAGGTGTGGTGCAGTCTATGTTGTGCTGAGTTAGTGAATTCATTTTTTGATTTCTAGCCTACTTCTTTTTACTGCGTTTGAGTGCTGAATTTCGTTGGGTTAAGGGTTTTACTCCCTGTTCTGCTTATTAATGTGTGCTTGATGCTGTGTTTTAAGGTCGCTTACCCTTGTGCTGTGTGAAGAGTTCTCTACGTACTTTGGTTTTGCTTTGCCTGAGATCTTTTGTCCTGTCAGGTTACAGCGCAGTTCTTGTGTTTCATGATTTTCTGCTTTACTTACAGTTGTTTTGCCTGGATTTTTTGCCTTTTCAGGTGTACTGCGTATTTTGTTGCGCTTTTGGGTTGTTTGCTTTAGTATCTACGGTGTACTGTGTGCTTTGCTGGTGATGTTTAGTCATGCCTGTTGCTTAGTTTCCATAAGTGCCTGAGATGTCAGGTGTACAAGAGTGTTACGTATGTTACATTGCCGGTGACGTTTAGTCATGTCTGTTGCTTAGTTTGCATGAGTGCCTGAGACGTCAGGTGTACAAGAGTTTTACGTATGTTGCCTTTTACGGTAGTTCATGTCACATGTACAATTTTGTGTGTGGCGTACTTCCTTCTCTTCTCTTGTGAGGAAAGGGGATGAGTGAGTGTTCAAGCTTATTCTTTTCATGATTCAGCGATGCTTCAGAATTCATTGTTTTATCATCTTATTTAATGTTTTATTGCATTTTGGGACATTTTAAAGTTATGTCTGTTATGTGATGATGCTAATATATTAGTAACTGTTTCTTTCTTTTATCGTTCGGTATTTCCTATTTGTTGAACTTACATTTTTACATGTAATGTTCTGTGCTTTTATTGTTTATCTTGGATATGTTTATCTTTGTTCATGCAATTGCCTTTTGTTGGTGTAAGGAAAGGGGATATGTTGTGTCTTGATTCTCCCCTCTCCTTGTACTTATTCTCTTCTTCCCTACTGCTCAGCCAGGATGAGTGTTGGAATGTGTGAAGAGGTCACGGAATGCTTGGTTGCTTGGTTATGAGTGGAGTGCCAGTTGATGGATGCAGGCTGAGCAGCAGGGAGGCTGCTCCTGGTGGGGCTACCATTTACCATCTTACTTACCATCTATCTTCCTTCTACTTACTTGGAACTGGATTTAATAAACTACATCTTTGGAACCTACTACCTGGCTACATTTCGACTTCTTTTACCTTGGACATTTTGGCGAAGATTTGAATTACGAACCTGCCTGTGTTGAAATACAATCTACATTCGAAACTGCTGAGGACACCTGATCTCTCTATGAAGGAAACTGACAAAGGAACTGTACTACCTCAAACTACTAAAGAAACATGCCAAAGAAACTTGAAGGAAAATAACGCTCTTTCTAGCCCCACCAGTGTCTTCTGCTAACCTGACAGCCTGTCTAGAGCGTTTGACCTTCATACCATCAAAGGATCTTATTTACCATCTATCTTCCTTCTACTTACTTGGAACTGGATTTAATAAACTACATCTTTGGAACCTACTACCTGGCTACATTTGGACTTCTTTTACCTAGGACAATGTAACTAAGGAAGGGTTATCAAGAACGTTTTCTGTGAGCTTTGTTAGTCAGTAAGTGTACCATACTACAAAGGATTTGCATGTCAAACACTAAAAGAGGAAAACGTACGGCTGCACTGATTTCTCCTAGCAGGTGAAAGAATTGATTGATATATCTAAAATCCAGATTCAGAAACAATTGAAAGCATAACACTCCTGGTGGATGGTTATTTTAAAATGTCCATTCAGTCCTAAGACAATCCTAGACGTCCATACTGTAAAAACCTAAGGGCCAAGGAGTGCAGTTCAACAATGGTAGGCTGGGGTCAGAATGCACAGCATCCTCCTCTGCACACTTTATGACATTTGGCAAAATATGAATACCACCATCCTCAAACCTATTCTGAAGTAATTAGAACCATCTTTGCCTTGGAGGTTTTAAATCTTTTGCTATTAATGCAGAGAGTGGGAGAGCGTAAAGACAGTTCTGCAACTAGTTCATCAAAAGAGCTATGCCCTTGGACCCTGGGTCTGGATACCTAGTTGCACAGTCAGCACACTTAGGGGTCGATTCCGATTCGGGCCGGAAATTTCTCCGACCGAGCCGGACCCGGAGAGATTTCCGACCGAATCGGACCCGTGCAGTCCGACCGAACGAGTACGATGCGTCCGTATGTTATCGGACTCGAGTCGGTCGGACTCCCATTGATGTCAATGGGAGCCGGTCGTACAACGCGTACGCGGGCTCCCATTGACTCAATGGGTGCGAGTCGGACAAGGGCGCCCCCTACAGCGGGTACGCGGCAAAGCGACTCGCGCCGTACACGCACAGGTAGGGGGGACCCATGGGTCCCCCCTGTGTGCGACTCGCGCGCGCTACGCGTACAGGGGGTCCGACACGGACCCCCAAAGTACGGCTCCGACAGCTCTTACGAGCCGGAGTGCGCGGCTCGGTCGGACTGCTCGCGGCGCGCATCGTACTTACCCGGCCGGGAAACGTCTCCATTGCGCGGTGCGAGTCGAGTCCGAGCGAGTCGGTCGGAGCGGTTCGAGCCGGGAGCGAGTCGGTCGGAGCGGTCGGGACGCCCGGACGAGTCGGTCGGCGATTTCGCATCGTACTCGCTCGGCCGGACCCGCGTACGGTTCGGTCGGGAAACAGGGCTCCGAATCGGATCCGGTAAAGCCGAATCCGATTCGGAGCCCTACCGGCCGAGATCGGAATCGGCCCCTTACTGTTGTCTGCCTTTTGGAAATGGTCTATAACCTCAATCTTGGAAGACCTTTTGCAAATCTATTCTGTTTAGAACCTATTTGTGGTTTTCTTGAATCATTGAGCTCAAGGTTTCTGCCTCAGCATTCAGTACACCTGGGGAGTGGCAAAGCTGTGACTGAAATGTTCCTGGAAATGAGTCAATGCTGTATGCCTTGTGCATCAAGAGATATAGGTCTCAATCAGGTGGCTCCTTGTTAGCGCAAATAACGCATGCTTGTGGTTTTGTATCTCTGAACCAGACTTGCGTTGCACTATCATCAGGGATAGAAAGATTATGGGCCACTTATTCAGGCCTCAGATGCAATAGAATCGAATGGTAGGTGCAGAAGGGCCCCGCTGAATGCCTCTACCTGTCAGATGGAATCTGCTGGTGAAAAGGCACTGTGGCCATCAGATTGTTTCCAGAGCACAACCACTGAGGAATTCAGTAGTGGTGGAGACAGCCCACCTTATTGTCGCAGTGCCCCTATCATTAATTTAACTGATCAGATACGTTTGTAAAGGTCCCACAAGCAATCCCATGTTTGGAAAAATTAAAATGCCCTTATCATGGACCCAATCAGTGGAAGAACCTAGCTAGTTGTGGGGCAAGGCAGTGCGCAAAGTACGCAGCTTTTTGCTTAGACAGAAATGAGTCTCTCCTATGAAAGAAATAACGTTTTTTCCACTGTGTTAGATGTGGCAGACAAGCACTGGAATATTAGGGCTGTGGTTGGAATTTATTTGGAGTGATTTATGTAAAATCCAAGGAGCTCAAGAAGCAATATAGCTGTGCTGTAATTTTCTGGTGTTCACAGAAAATTTGAGGTTTTAATAAACCCATCGCTTTTTGATAATAATAACTGATACAAGAGGGTGCTGCTTTTGTCTTTGTCAGGAAAACTAGCAGTAGAAGATTACAGATGTTTTGACCTTGTTACAGGTAGAGTATTTGACTCCTCTGATAGATAAGAATCTCCTGAAAGGTATTAGTGTCATCAATTAGTGAAACTATCGAAGTTGATGCTGGTGGAAGTGCAGGTTTATCATAGCTCATTTGGGATTGACAAATTGCCAGTCTGTTACGGGAAACAGCCTTTACAACGAAGGCTGAATCACGCATGCCT
Organism: Calotriton arnoldi; assembly: GCA_963921515.1. Lineage (NCBI taxonomy): Eukaryota > Metazoa > Chordata > Amphibia > Caudata > Salamandridae > Calotriton > Calotriton arnoldi. Next base: position 757,345 of record CAWUFW010007645.1, read on the forward strand.
TTACAACGAAGGATTTACCACAAATGGGTCTTTACGATGCAAGTCTTTACCACGTAGGATTCTACAACGAATATGCCTTTACCATGCATGCCTTTACAATGAAAATTCCGTCGTAAAGGCATGACTGGTAAAGGCATATGCCATTAAGTTATTGTTAGAAATGGGGTTTCTGGTTGGCTAGGGTATGCACCTAAGCCAGGCAGAAACCACCACTCTAGTCAGGGCAGATAACCCCTGCTCACCCCCTTGGTAGCTTGGCAGAGCAGTTAGGCTTATCCCAGAGGCAATGTGTAAAGCGTTTGTGCAACACACTCACACAGCAGCGACACACTAGGCACACCACAAAAGAGACTCCACACAAGGTTATATAAAATAGCCTTTGTATTATCCATAAAAACACATTAAAGCACAATCACATATATTACACTGTGCCCCCAGGCACTTGTCATGAGAATACGTAGATCATAAATCACTCAGTAGTAGAGACAAAGCCCATTAGACCACCATGACCGTATATCATATATCACACACATTTATTTATTTATTTATTTATTAATTTATAAAGCGCCAGAATCGACCCCCGAAGGGGTATCTCTGCGCTCGGGACGGGGCACCTGAGAGGAACTCATTGCCAAAAATAGGATCAAAATCAGAAGCGGAAAAGAAAGGTCTTGAGCTGTTTCCTAAAAAGGGAATATTCCGTGCACTGTCAGAGCTGCACGGGAAGCTTATTCCAGAGACAGGGGCCTAAATAAGAAAGCGACTTCCCACCTTGTCTGGACCGTTTAATTCTAGGTACTGCAAGGAGGGATTGAGATCCTGAACGGAGGGACCGCTGAGGTATGTAAGGAATAAATTTATCTGCAAGATAGCTAGGGCCAGAATTAGACAAGGCCCTGTGTATGGTGCAGCAGATTTTAAATTGTACTCGTTCTCGTATAGGAAGCCAGTGAAGCTTAAAGAGCAGAGGCCGAGAGGCTGTCCTAGGTGGGGCGTTCAGGATCAGACGTGCTGCCGTATTCTGAACAACCTGCAATCTATCAAGAGCAGCCTCATTAGCATTCAGCAATAGGCTGTTGCAATAATCCAGGCGGCTTAAAATAAGCGCCTGGGTTAGCGTCTTCCTGGATGAGTCAGGAAGCAAGGGAAGGATACGACGCAGTAGACCCAGCACATGGAAACAGGAGCCAGCTGTCTGTGCAGCGTGCTCCTTCATGGTGAGGGTCTGCTCCAGACGAACACCCAAGTTTTTTACACAGGACTTAGGGACGGGGGCAGTACCCAAATCTGTGGGCCACCAGCTGGGGGTCCACAGAAGTTGAGCCTCCCCAAAAAGCATAATCTCCGTCTTCCCCACATTGCACTGAAGAAAATTACTCCTCATCCACTGCGCGATGTTTCTCATTCCCAAAGAAAAAGCAGCCTGTACCGAGGAGTAAATTCTACGAATGGAAAAAGCAACTGAGTATCGTCCGCATAGGAGACGGGAATAAACCCGCTACTCCTTAACAGATTGGCCAAGGGAGCTACATAGATGTTAAACAAAGTCGGGCTCAAACAAGAGCCCTGTGGTACTCCCTTGGACAATTCTGACGCAGCGGAACGATACGAACCAAGGTTAACCACCTGTGATCGGGATGAGAGAAAGCTCGTCAACCACTGTAAAGCCAAATCTCTGAGCCCAATCTCCTCCAATCTCCTGAGCAAGATCTTATGGGAAACTGTGTCGAATGCGGCAGAAAGGTCCAACAGCACCAGAATCATAGAGTGGCCTCTATCTAGGGTCATCCTGATGTTGTCGGTGACCACTAGTCACATTAGACCCCAAATTACATGAATCATAGACCGTTTGCTGAGTGGGCAGTTGTCATGAGCCTAACACGTAGGACATAAGGTAAATACTTATGAGCTGCACCCGTCATACACATTGGGCCATAATCCATAGTCATAAACACCAGTAGTGAACCAGGTAACGATTCTGGTGTTGCGTTAGCACTTAGCATGCAGTCACATCACCGGCCGTTAGAACAGAGGACCTGCATTGAAACTGACAAGGTAAACTGCCCCCTTCACAAAACGGGCCGACTGTTGTGTATTAGTTCTTCTTGTAACATGGCTGACAGTGGTCATTAGCCCTTCCTTTGTGTCCTTACCTCCTTAGCCTCTAAAGAATACCTGTGAGTGTTCTAACTTGTACCGGAGTGTTCCACTCTTGTCAGTTGATGGTCTGGTCAGCTGGCGAGGTGTGCGCTCGGCTGTGTCCTACAATAAACCTACATGTAACTAACTAGAAGTGTCATGACATCTATCCACAACAATTTGACGATGATTTAGCTGACCAGAACCAGAGAGGGAACCTCCCCTGCACAGCTTTGCGCAGCACCTCGCACCAAGAACCCACTGCGGTCCACCCATCTGCTGCCAGTAACGTGGTCATAAGAAGCAAGAAACCAGAGAAACGAGTGAAAAACTTCAAAAAACGAAACTAAGGAAAAGAGAAGAAGAAGCAAGTACCACTCGTTCCAACCGTGAGGTAATTGCTACTCTGCGTGTGTCCCTCTCTGCATGCACTCTATCCTACAACGCAGGACGCCGGTAGCCATCTTCAGCCCGGTTTTTGGGACCTGGCGCTATTTACATCAGAGAAGCTACTCCTCTGAATACACATACCAGTTTGCAGTATTGATTTCTAATACTTTCGCCGGGATACACAGGTTCCACTCAGATTAACACAATACGAACGCTGTTTATGTGCGAGCAAAAGAAGAGAAAGAAGTGTTTTTACATGCTTGTCCGGTTTGATGGTTACCGTAACATACGTCACACGATCATATTAATATCAGATTTTTTTATCAGGACTTAAAGATTATATTCAATCCTTCAACATTGTGAACTGTTCCTTGTCAAAAAGTTTTTAAATAATTGTGTGGCTACTCCTGAGGAAGGCGTTTAATATGCCGAAACGCGCGTCGAAAGTTTAAAGATATTGCCATTTTTTAATTTTGTTTATATATATGTGATTATCATATGAATTGATGTACTGTATATTGTGTAATAGACACAATTTTTATAAATTTCAAAATATTTTTAACAAAGAAATATTAAAGTGATATCATATTTCATATATTTTCTTCTTTCTGTTTTCTTTTTATTTTATGTTTATTTAGTTTGATTCTGATTGCCTAGGAGTTATTTTTCTCATATTGATTTTTTTTTTCTTCCCTCTCTGCATGCGCCATCTTAAGTGATGACCACAAGGCAGTGTATTTGAACTGTTGAAGTGCCGAGCGAGAGAAAAGATCACACCCTGTTGTTGTTTGATCCTGTTTGGCAGTGTCTTTTCACACCATGTAAAGATTTGATCAGGAAAAAAATAAACTATCGGGCCCCAGTGTGCAGTAGTTAAGCACTGTGAAGATTGTTTGCGATTTGTATTTAAAGGAGGGAAGAGAGCATAAAGGCGCCGCAACTAGGAACTGTGCAGCTGTTTGAGTGCCTCTCCGATCGTGGAGATAGTGCAGTCGGTGTTTTGCACTAGCAAGAAAGGTACAAAGGTACTTTATTTTGAGTCGTCGTACTTGAACCAAAACAGATTGAATTTTCTTGAACTATAAGTGGCAGTTACCTTCTGAGCGAGCACAGTCGCGTGATTGTCCCAGCGTTCTGTCCATCGCGTCTCCATGAAGTGAAGCTGACGTTATCATAGACGTGAGGGACTGCAGCGCGTCTGATGTAGGGACGTCCTAAACGTGACGACGCTCCCAGCGGCCATCTTGGGGTGTGCAATTTCAGCAAAGAAAAGATTGTTAGTGCAACACGATCCAAGTGAGACGCTTATCTGGCGTTTTCCTCTTCAGGTGCCTGCATCGTCTCCATCATTGAGCGCGTCTCTATGGTATGCGCAGTTCGCTGCTGGCTCCCAGCATCACTGTGCATGAAGGACACACCCCGCAGCAACGAAGCAACTATGGCAGACATCACGGAAGAAATGAAAGGCAGGATGCATGATGAAGGTAAGAGCGCGCGCGTGCTCTGTGTGCGCTCCAGCAATGTTTGAAAATAACACAGAGGTGGTTCATCTGCCAAGGGAATGCGCACCACGGAGGCAATGAATTTTTTTTTAATAAAAAACCATAAAATGCCCAAAATCAACACTTGATGTTCATCATACATGGAGTAAACTCAACTTTCAATGTGTCTGACACGTGCCATTTTGACCTGCTTTGAGAGCGGGGAAGATTATTGGGTTAGTTGTCTCTAGTGATTAAAATGGTCTGCAGAGGCGGATAACAGATCGTGAAAACAGATAGTTGTCTGCAGGCATAGAATGACAGATCAGTGATGCAGGTTTAACCTGCTGGACATTCAATCAGCCTTAGTCGGATAAAACAGTGTCACGCGCTTCTATCTATGTAACAAAGCAAAGCAAAGTCTCACCAGATAGAACAGTGGCTACAGAGAGTTGTGACATATGAACTTAAAAATACACACATGCGTTGTTATGGTTTTGATGGTGATGTTCAAAAGCACATAAAAAGTAAAGTCAGTGACAGCAGAGCGCAGAGCAAGAGTCACGCAAACGCAAGCGATCCAAGAAGTCTCACAAAAAGAAACAAAAGAAATGGTCGCACAGAAAAGCTTGTTAGGCAGCCACCATCATTTTCTGGCCACGAGAGTAATTCATCTCATTCCAGCGATTTGGCAGACAGCAGCTTGGAAGCAAGTGAGGCAGATGATAATAAAAAAAAAAAATCAGAAATAGAATCAGACTTCTAGTTTTAAGAGAGATGCCACCGTTCAAAATTATAAAAAGACTACGAATCTCAAGAGAAGAAATGCAAACATGAAAATTGGAAAGTGTCAATTTGTATTTCAATGTTGACCTGGAGGAAACTATTGCAAATTAAATGCGAACCTAATTTGAACCTGGACAGAGTACATAGAATTGGGACTCAAACTCCTAAACCGGGAAAAAGAAGGACTGAAGGAGTGAGCCCAGAACCACGAAAGTGAGTTGGGACAGAGAGCCCACAACGGGGACATAGGTTCCAGTACCTGAGTGGACAAAGGTCCCAGAACCGGCAATGGACAATGGTCACAGAACCAGTACCAGTGGGGACAAAGGTCCCAGAACCGGCAATGGACAAAGGTCCCAGAACCAGGAGGGGACAAAAGTCCCAGAACCAGTACCAGTGGGGAAAAAGGTCCCAGAACCGGCAATGGACAAAGGTCACAGAACCAGTGCCAGAAGGGAAAAAGGTCCCAGAACCGGCAATGGACAAAGGCCCCAGAACCAGGAGAGGACAAGGTGCCCACTACCAAGATCTTAAAAATAAAAAACTGAGACAGAGAGTCCAGCAGCAATGTATGAGGCCTATTACCAGTGAAAGAGGCCCAGAACCAGAGAAAGTGAACCAGCGACTTACAACCAAGACAAAGTGTTCACACTCGAAGAATCAAATCGACAGGAGAACTCAAGTTGGATACGTTACTCAGCATTGAAGCGCAGAAATGATTTTACAAACTACTGAGTATTTAATAAAAAAAAAAATGTTTTAATTAAAAAGGACGTTGTGATCAATATGTTAGTCCGAGGCACTTCAAGTAAGATTAAAAACTCCTAACATCACATGCGGTACTGCACTTGGAAATCTCGAAGAGTCCCAGGACTGTGGTATCTGCTATCGGAGTCCTACGGACCTCACAACTTAATATTAAAGAAATCTGCAACTAAAGCATGAAGGCATCTGTTGAGCTGTTCATCTTCAAAATGGAGCGGAAAGCGGTGGTGACGGAAACAGATTGAAGAAAGTGAACTGTCCCTTCCTGTTTTTGGTGAACAAGGACAGATTGGAGAAAGTGGACTGTCTTTTCCTGTTTTTGTCAGTCTAAGGGGAGGAGGTGGTGGTGGTCTGTTAGTTGTTTTGGGCGATGTCTCTCACCTCACCTTCCACTCTTGACACTCTTTACTCCCAAACGCTCCTTTGCCTTCGCGAACTAAAAATAGTTCAAGACGTCGTAGACTACCTTTCTGTCTTAATGATTATTGTTGTTGTCTACCATACTTAGCTTCATTTTTGTGATTTATTTATTTATTTATTTTTTCTCTGTTAAAGAGGAAGATGTGTTGTGTATTAGTTCTTCTTGTAACATGGCTATTAGTGGTCATTAGCCCTTCCTTTGTGTCCTCCTTAGCCTCTAAAGAATACCTGTGAGAATTCTAACTTGTACCGGAGTGTTCCACTCTTGTCAGTTGATGGTCTTGTCAGCTGGCGAGGTGTGCGCTCAGCTGTGTCCTACAATAAACCTACATGTAACTAACTAGAAGTGTCATGACATCTATCCACAACACCGACCCTAAATGGTAGGCCGAGACGATGAACAAAACAGCTTCTTGAGGTAGCCCAGGCTGAGTGAACGCCTGCGTGCCACCTGCGATCCTGGACTCATCTTCAGGAAATGCCCCAACCAGATAGGGGCCAGGAAGGGGCAGGGGCGGGCCACCTCCCTTGGCGGGGCGACCTCGCAGGGTCCCACGCATTTGGCCAAATTCGCCCGGTTGGTCAAGGCAGCTGCCCACTACCACACGGGGAAGCTGCTATTCCTGGCGAATGGAGTCGCTCTGACTCAACTCCTCGCATTGCTTCTCGCCTGAGGCGGGCCCGAGCAGCGCTCCTTTCTCTGGCCTGGGCACAGGCAGGGCTCGCTTTTGCCCACGGCAATGCTTCCTGGGAGGTTGCCTGGCAATGCAGAGGAACTCCTTCCGTCCATGCTCTTCTTGCTCGCGGCTTCCGTCCTCGCACGCCGCGGGCATCAGCAGGTTGCAGCGCTCAATCCCTGACGAGCGGCAGCACTTCGTGCCTTCTTCTCGGCCGGGTGGCCAGAACTCGGTCCCAGTGCGTAGCACCCCGGGGAGCGCAAAGTAGCCTCCCCAGTGGTGATAGTACACGGAGCTCCCAGCAAGCATGTGTAGATACGATTTTAGCACGGCACCAGAACGTGAGGCACCCAGCAAGGGTCAAGGACTTCCCATGAAGCGAAAAGCACCGGGGAGTCCCCAAACAATAAGGCACTCTCCACACTATTCCCTTTCAAGGACAAGGGGCATAGTGGCACTCCTGGGAGAGCACTGGGGACGCGTTAGCAGGGTGCACTCAGGCAGGCCAGCACAAGGGTCCCAGGGCACAGTGTCATTCCTTATCTCAGCCCAATAGGCAGTAGATCAGCCCCCCACGAATAGTTCAGTCCCAAGGTGGTTCCTCCAGGCAGTTCATCTGCCTGCCGGTCACACGTTGCATGCACTGTCTTCTTTCTTCAGTTCCAGTTCAACAGACATGGGGTCACAGCCCCAATACTTGTAGTACCAACAGTCTTTGTTCTGCCCAGGCACAGGGCCTTGAGCCCAGTTTAAACCAGTTCTGGGGGCACTCTAAAAGGAAAATGTTACTTGCCCAGTGTGAGAAAGTGCCCTCTTTCTGCATGGTTGCCCTCACTTTTTTCTGAATAGCTGATGTGCTTTGAATGAGTGTGCCCTGGGCTACTGCTAATCAGGTACCCAGGGCCTATGTTCTTTGCCTAAAACTGCATTGAACCCTAAACCCAATTGGCATCTCTAGCCACAGGTCAGCCCCTGGTAAATGGTACCCCAGGGCACTGTGACCAGAGAAGGCCTCTAAGGGCTGCAGCACTTATTGTGCCACCCTTAGAGGCTCTGTACCTTTTCACTCACACACTGCCTTTGCAGGCTGCGTGTCTTGGTGCAGTACAAAGTGAAGAGTCGACATGGCACACATCCCTGTGTGCCATGCCTACAATCCACTACCCTGGCATAGATCAGTCACCCCTCTAGCTGGGTGCACTATACCAGTGGTGAGGGTACAGGTGCATGAGCCCTGTACCCCTACAGTGTCTAAGTCCATTCTTAGACATTGCAAGTGCAGTGCTGTCATTAAGAGTTTGTCATTACGAACTAAACAGCACCATAATGGCTACACTGAAAACTGGGAATTTTGGTATCAAACTTCTCAGCACATTAAACCCACACTGATGCCAGTGTGGAATTGAATGTAAAATGCACACAGAGGGCATCTTAGAGATGCCCCCTGAAAAACGACCAACTACTAGTGTCCAGCTGCCACCACCAGACATGTTTCTGGACCCCTGGATCGAGAGCCTGCTGCTCTCGGGGATCTGAAACAATGCACATTCTGGGACGAGGTGCTAAGCCTCCTCCCCCAGGATGGGCAGGGTCCACGAAGGGGAAGCTTCAAAGGCCTGCTGCCTCTGTGAGGTTCCCCAGGCCACTTGCTGCTCCCAGCCAACTGGTCCCCACTGGTTCTGACCCCCACTTTGGGCAGGAGAACCGGCGGGAAAACCATGTGAGGGAGAGAGGTGTGCCCATCTCTGCCAACTCCACCCCTCAGGTGGGGGAGGCGAGGTGAAGCACAATTCTCAGTCCCCGCCATCTTGCAGATTGGAGGACCCAGCCAACCAGAGTGAGGCATATGCCCCCCTCCCACTGGAGGGTGGCATAATAGGGGGTGTACTCACCTCAAGGAAGGTACCCACTGGTCCCTATCTTTACCCTAAACACTAACGCCCCTAAATCTAGTATTTAGGGGGCACCCCGAACCTTGCTTCCTCAGATCCAGACAAGACAAGAAAAGAAGAAGGACCGAACAGCCGTGCCGCAGCTAACAAGAGGAAGACGCCCACTGACTTGGCCTCAGCCCTACCGGCCTGTCTCCACCTCGTACCTGCTCCGACGAAACCCCGGTGTGTCCTGCAGCCAGCAACCTCGAAAACCCCGGAGGACCTGCCTGCCTTCAACCACAAAGACTGTGTTTCCCGTGAACACTGGATTTGTTCAACTGCAACCTCTGGCCCCGGCTGGAAACCGCGGATCCACCCCACTCTGCACCCGCCGTCCACGGCCCGAGCTCGAGTGGGCAAACACCACGAGGAGGTCTCCCCGGCGGAGTGGTGGTCGCACACAGAAGTCCCTCGTCCCGAGCCAGCAGTGCCTTTGCAAACCAGAGGTTCCCCATTGCAAACAACAGGGCGCCCGACGTCGAAACAGCACTCTGCACCCTGCCGCCCCAGTGCCGCTGAGGGTGTACCTTTTGTGCTACTTTGTTTCTCCATTTGCCCTGAGCTAAAGTCCAGGAGCTTTGCACCCAAAGCCAAGTGGCCTGCTCGTCAGCAGCCACCAACCAGAGGCCCCCTATCCCTCATTGGATAACATTGGGCCTTAACACTCTGCACCCGGCCGCCTTAGTGCCGCTGAGGGTGTAACAAGAGTGCATCACTGACCTTGGGGGACCCCTGAATCTATCCCCAGAACCTCAACTCCCACTGCCAAATATTTACCTCAAAACCGATAAACCATATTTTCCTCCGTAGGATAACATTGACTGTTTTACTTGGAAAAGTTTCAAAGTGTGGAGTTTGTAAACCTAAAGAAATTCTTTAAAATTGTACTGATTAACAAAAACAATTTTACTTACCTGTTTACAGGAGATGTCCCAGTGCAGTATCCAGGTACACTGCACTGTGTAAGAAAAGTAATCTCAAAAGTAACTTACCTGTAATTTACTTAAAAAGCCTATTCAAAGTATATGTACTGTATTTCCAAAGCATTGCATTTTCAGTAACAGTACTGTAATCAAAACAATGTGCATATACAATTGCAATTCAAAACTGTTTTACACTAAGCATTTATTACTGTAAAGTATTTATTGCTTTCCTGTGCCAGGCTTGCTTGGTTCTAGAAAATAAAATAACTAAAAGAATATTTTTATACAAAAATAATTGGTCTGAAGTTCAGTCTTTTGAGTGTGTGAATTCATTTGCTGACTGAGTGTGTACAACAAATGCTTAACACTGTCCTCTGATACTGCCTTACTGCTCGACCACACTACCACAAATAGAGAGTAAGGTTCTATCTAACTTTACCTCTGCCTACTTTTGGGGTTCCACCGGACTCTGTGCACACTATACCTCGCTTTGGTATAGTATATACGGAGCCAGCTTCCTACACCCAGTAAGCATCTGTTCTTGGCATGTAGAGCTGAAGATTCACATGCTTTGCATACTACTCCTGCCATCTAGTGTTGGGTCCGGATGTTTGCAAGTTGTTTTTCTTCGAAGAAGTCTTTCCAGTCACGAGGTAGGTGACTCCTCCTTTCGATGATAGTGCGCATGGGCATCGACTTCATTGTTAGGTTGTTTTCCCACAGAGGGTGAGCATGGAGTTAGTAAAGGTAGAATAGAGATGTCCATGCGTATGTATATAAGATAAGTATAGGTATAGGTATCCGGGAAGGCGGGTGGGCGCATGTGAATCTACAGCTCTACATGCCAAGAACAGATGCTAACTGGGTAAGTAACACTTTCAGTTTGAGGCATGTCAGCTGTAGATCACATGCTTTGCATAGATTATACAGCAGTATTCTCCCAAAGCGGTCGCTAACATGTAGCTGTTGCAGGTGTTTGAAAATGTGTTTTAAGTACTGCCTGGCCTACATTAGCTTGTTGCCTCGCTAACGGAGAACGACCTTTACAATGCGGTCGTTACACTGCAGTATGTTTACATCGCGGGCATTACAACGCAAGTCGTTACAACAACTTGCGCAGGATGGCGCTCTAAACTAAGGAATAGTATGATTTACTATTGCAACACCTTCCCTACTGTTACGTAGGCTGGAGTTGGAATAGTAAATCATACTATTCCTAAGTCCAGCGCAAGTCGTTGTAACGACTTGCGTTGTAACGAACGCGATGTAAAATACCGCGTTGTTAATGTATGCGTTGTAATGTCATACATTCCTCGCTAACACATCTACACAATAGTGTTTGGTGAATGTGTGCGGTGTAGACCATGTTGCTGCCTTACAGATGTCAGCTAAAGGAATATTCCCTAAGAAGGCCATAGTATCCCCTATTTTGCGTGTAGAATGCGCTCTAGGGGGTATTGTCAAGGTTCTTTTCGCTTTAACATAACATGTTTGGATACATTTCACGATTCCATCTTGCAATGCCTGATTTAGAAATGGGCTTGCCTTTTTGTGGTGGCAAAAAAGCAACAAAAAGCTGTTTTGTTTTACGAAAATCTTTTGTTCTTTCTACAATATAGTAGAGCTCTTCTAACATCTAGTGTGTGTAGAGCTCGTTCTGCTACAGAATCAGGTTGAGGAAAGAACACAGGTAGCTCAACAGATTGATTGATGTGAAAAGCAGAAACCACTTTAGGTAGAAATTTGGGATTGGTTCGAAGAACCACCTTGTCTTTGTGAGGTGGAAAAAAAGGCTCTTGGATCGTTAGTGCCTGGAGTTCCCCAACTCTCCTTAGGGAAGTGATTGCAATCAGAAAAGCAACCTTCCATGAGAGGAATTGTAATTGACACCTGTGCATTGGTTCAAAAGGTGGACCCATTAGCCTTGTAAGACTATGTTCAAGTTCCATACTGGTGCAGGTGGAACTCTTGGTGATATTACTCTCTTTAGTCCTTCCATAAAGGCTTTAATCACTGGTACTCTGAATAGAGATAAGTGTTTTCTGTTTTGTAAGTATGCAGCTACTGCTGCTAAATGCAATCGTATAAATGTATAAGCTAATCCAGATTGCTGCAAGTGTAAAGGGAACATATGATGTTTTGTACTGAAGCATCAATGGGATTGAAATTGTTATTATTGCAGTATATAACAAAGCGTTTCCACTTTGCTGCATAACACGCCCTATTAGTAGGTCTCCTAGCCTCCTTTAGGATATTCATACAGTCTGGTGGTAATTGTAAGTAACCAAACTCTATGACTTCAGGAGCCAAATTGCTAGGTTGAGTTCCTTGGGATTTGGATGTCTGATTTCTCCATGGCTCTGAGTGAGGAGACTGGAGTTGAGATGCAGTTTTTGGTGTGGAACTACTGAGAGCTCTAGCAGGGTGGTGAACCAAGGTTGCCGTGCCTATGTGGGAGCTATGAGAATGAGTTTGAGGGATGATTGCCTGAGCTTCCGAACTACCAGCGGAATGAGTGGGAGAGGCGAAAAAGCGTTGGCAAATATCCCTGACCAGTTCATCCATAGGGCATTGCCTTTGGAGAGCTGGTGTAGGAACATGGAGGCGAAGCTTGGGCATTTTGCATTTTGATCTGTGGCGAACAGGTCTATGTGAGGAAACCCCCATTCCTGAAAGTAGGCAAGAAGGACTTGGGGATGAATTTCCCACTCGTGGATTTGCTGTCTCTGTCTGCTGAGAAGGTCTGCAATTTGATTGTTTACTTCTGGAAGGTGTTCTGCTAGGAGATACATTTTGTGATGTATGGCCTATTTCCAAATGGCTTGTGCTAGGCGTGACAGTTGGAGAGAGTGTGTGTCCCCCTGTTTTTGTATGTAATACATAGCTGTCATATTGCCTGTGCGGACTGGGACAATTTTGCCTATTGAGTTTGAAAGGCTTTGAGCGCTAGAAACACTGCTAGTAGCTCTAGGTGATTGATATGAAGGCTCCTGTATTTTAGAGTCCATAATCCTTGGATTGTGTGACTTTGTAGGTGAGCGCCCCAACCAGTGAGCGATGCGTCTGCTGTTAGCACGGTCTGTGGAGCAGGGTCGAGAAAGGGCCGCCCTTTGGATACATTTTGTGGGTTCCACCAATGCAGAGAGCGATGGGTGCGCCGTGTACCAACACTAGATCAGTTAAATGGTCCTGCGACTGGTTCCACTGACTTGCTAAGCATTCTTGAAGAGGGTGCATGTGGAGTCTTGCATGGGGAAAAATTGTAAAGCAAGACGCCATCATGCCTAGCAGTTGCATGAAGACTCTTGCTGGGAATGATTGGTTGGGCTGAAATTGAGTGAGAAGGGACTGAATACTGTGATTCCTGGCTGTAGTGGGAGAGGCTAGAGCTTTGTGAGCGTCTATTGTGGCTCCCAGATAAGTTTGCGTGTTGGAAGGCTGTAGATGAGACTTCAAAGCATTCACTGTAATCCTAGTTGGTGAAGTAAGTGAATAGTGGTTTGAGTGTGTTGGAGACACATCTGGTACGTACTGGCTTTGACGAGCTAGTCTTCCAGGTACGGGAAGACATGAATGTGTTGTCTTCTCAGATGTGCTGCGACTACTGCCAGACATTTGGTAAATACCCTGTGAGCAGTGAAGACTCCAAACAGTAGCACTTTGAATTGGTAATGGTGACCCGCTATCATCAATCTGAGGTATTTGCGATGAGCGGGATGAATTGGAATATGGAAATATCGGTCTTTTAAGTCTAGAGTAGACATAAAATCGCCCTGCTGAAGAAGCAGGAGCACTTGTTGAAGTGTTACCATGTGGAAATGCTCTGATAGTATGTAGAGGTTTAGTTCTCTGATATTTAAAATAGGTCTCAATGAGCCGTCTTTTTTTGGGGGATGAGAAAGTACAGGGAGTACACACCAGTCCCTTGATGTTGTAACGGCACAGGTTCTATGGCTCCTTTGGAGAGTAGAGACTGTACTTCTTGCTGAAGTAGATGTAAATGTTCTGGTGACATTTTGTGAGAACGTGGTGGTATGTTTAAAGGATTGTTAGTAAGCTTCAGGCAATAACCATGTTGGATAAATCCTAATACCCATTTGTCTTTGTTGATAGATTGCCAAATGGGGAGGAATTGTAGAAGACGTCCCCGACAGGTGTTAGATGATAGGGGGAAGCGTAGGCAAGTCACTGCTTATTGGGGGAGGGGGAATTACGCGGTGCGGAACTGTTGCCGTGACCTTTGTTATTGTTACCTCTATATCCTCCTCTAAAGAAGCCTCTTGTAGAGGAAGATTGATTGTTGGCTTTATAAGAGGTGGCAGTATTGTCTGAGGACATGGTTTTGGACCCCCCACGGTAGAAAGAGTGACGAAAGGAGCCCCGATTGGAGGGAGACTGTAGAGCTCCCATGAACTTGGCTACCTCTGTGTCTTGTTTCAATTTCTCTAATGATTTATCTACTTCGGGCCCAAAGAGATGTTCCTTGTCAAAAGGAATATTTAAAATAGACTGTTGTACTTCTGGTTTGAAACCAGAAATCCTCAACCATGCATGTCTTCTTAATAACACACTAGTGTTGATTCCTCTAGCTGCGGTGTCTGCAGCATCTAAAGCGCATCTTATTGAGGAATTGGAAATAAGCTTTCCTTCTTGAACTAAATTTCAGGCTTTTGCTTTGTGTTCATCTGGGAGGTGTTGTAGCAACTGCTCCATTTCGTCCCAATGTGCCCTATCATATCTAGATAGCAGGGCCTGAGTGTTGGCAATGCGCCAATGATTTGCTGCTTGGGCGGCTACTCGTTTACCAGAGGCGTCTAATAGTTTTGACTCTGTCTGGAGGGGGAGCATCACCTGTAGTCTGTGAATTGGACCGTTTACGGGAATTAGAGACTACCAAAGAGTCTAGTGGTAGTTGACCTTTAATAAAGACTGGATCTAAAGGAGCAGCCTTATATTTTTTATAAATCCTGGTTGTGAGAATGCAAGCCCGCACTGGATCTTTAAAGATGTCATTGACATGTCTCATCATGCCTTTAAGCATAGGCAGAGTGTGAGAAGCTCTATGTGTGGTGCCGAGGGTTTCAAATAGGAAATCTTCCTACAAAGATTCCTTGCGTAGCTGCACCCCATGATATTCTGCAGCTCTAGCAAGTAATTCTATATGTCCTACATTGTCGTCAGGAGGGGAAGGCTTTGTAGGGTAAAGATCTGGGTAGTTATCTGTAGGTGAATCTGTGTGATAATCCTTCCAGGGATCTATTGGCATAATATTATCCCCCCTGTCCCTGTCATCATCACCATCATCATCATCATCAGGTGGTGGTGGTGGAGAATTAGTTGGTGTAATTAGTAAATGACCCAAAGGTGGAGAGGTTGATGTAGGGGAATGTGTTAAAAGAGGAGGAGGGTTAGTACCCACATTCTTCTTCTTGAAAAGGAATGAAGAAAGGTTCTTCTTCTAACTCAGGTTTGCGTTTTTGAGGTGACTTGGTAAGAACATGCCCTGTATTAGGATTTATGTAGAGTTCCTTCTGTTTTGGGTGTTGGGTCGTCGAAAATCAGATCCTGCCACTTCGGAGGCGCAGAGGATTTCGGTGCCGGGGTGGAATCACTTTTCGGTGCCGAAGGTTTCGATGCCGAAGGAGGTTTTGACTTCGGCGTCAAGGATTTCAGCTCCGAAGCGGTTTTCGGCTTCGAGTCTGAAGGTTTTGGCTCAGTGCCAGTCTTGGGCTGACTCGATCCCGAGCCGGAAGGCTTAGAATCATGTTTTGGTGCCGAGCCGGAGGGCGGGGCATCAGAAACATCTTGTCGGTGAAGACCATGGCCCGAATGCGGGGGTGGGACCGAAGCCTTTTGTTTCGGCTGAATTGGATTTTGGGTTAAGGGGCGTTCGGTACTCAAGATACGTTGACCTTGTGGCAACTCTTCTTGCGGCTCGGAGTCCGATTCTGGGATGGAAGCAAGTTCCTCTTGTTCTTCCTATACTCCTTGTGTGTCAAATTCTAGCTCAGATTCCTCACCGAAGATGTCCGGTGTGTATTTGATGTTTTGACTCTGCATCTCGCAACGTCAAGCCCGACGATCACGAAGCGCTTTCTTCGATCGAAACGATCGGCACGCGTCACAATCTTGTTCGTTGTGCTCCGGAGACAAGCACAAGTTGCACACTTTGTGTGAGTCGGTGCGCGGATACTTGGCGTGGCACTGAGGGCAGAATTTGAATGGAGTCCATTTCATCGACTGCGAAGTGGGCCGACGCGATTAGGCCGGACGGCCTTCCCGAAGATCTTCGATCGAAATAGAGGTTTTCCTCAACAGATACGATACGCAGAGAAGTGGGATACATGCCCGAAACAATATCAATGCGGGTAGAGTGGATTGCGCACCAAGGGGAACCCGAAGAAACGGTGTCGAAGCGGAGCACAGCAATACACGTCCGAACCCGATGGCGGAAAAAAACAATCTAACAATGGAGTCGATGCCCATGCGCACTATCACCGAAAGGAGGAGTCAGCTACCTCGTGACTGGAAAGACTTCTTCGAAGAAAAACAACTTGCAAACATCCGGACCCAACACTAGATGGCAGGAGTAGTATGCAAAGCATGTGATCTACAGCTCACATGCCTCGAACATATAATTACACACCACAGGGGAGTGGAGCCATCATTGTGGAAGGCAGGCACAGCCCTATTCAGGCCCAGGTGCTACTCCTCCCACCACTCCAAATGCAGGCCAGGCCTATTCAGGTGCCAGGGGAAACTCCTCCCGCTACTCTAAATTCAGCCAAGGACTATTCAGCCTAGCGCTGAGTCACCCAGGCAGGGCAGGACACACCTCAACCCCACCAGGGACTGGTTGGAGTGAATGCGCATCCCCTCTCCCCCTGTCAGTCAGAACCAGACGGTCAATACACAACATGTAGGCACAAAGACACATAGCACACAGAAATGGCTACTTCTAAAAGTGGCATTTCTAAAATAGTAATAATAAATCCGCTAACACCAATAAGCAGCATTTATCACCACTATTCCAAACAAACCAAACTTGACCACGCTACATCTCTCTTCTCAGGAATTACCACTGAAGCACATGTCAGGGAATCCCCAATGCATCCCTATGAGAGGGCAGCCTCACAGCAGTGAGAAACCAAATAGGCTGTTTGTCACTACCAGGACATGCCACACAGTTAAGGCACATGTCCTACCTTTTACCTACACCGCACCCTGCCCATAGGGCTAGCTAGGGCCTACCTTAGGGGTGACTGATATGTAGAGAAGGGGAGTCACAGACGTGGCAACCACTTTATGTGCCACGTCAAAGCGTCAGTAAACTGCGCACGCAGGCCCTGCAGTGGCAGAGGCCTGAGACAGGTTTGAAAGGCTACTTTGATGGGTGGCGCAAGCAGTGCTGTAAGCCTACCAGTAGCATTTAATTTACTGGCCCTGGGTATATGGGATACCACTGTACAAGGGGCTGATAGGTAAATTAAATATGCCAAACAGGTGTAGACCAATCTTACCAAGTTTACCATAGAGAGCACATGCACTTTAGCACTGATCAGCAGTGATAAAGTGCCCAGAGTCCTAAAACCACCAACAACAGGTCAGAAAAAAATACAGGAGGAAGGCAAAAAGTTCTGGGATGACCCTGCAAAAAGAGCCAAGTCCAACACAACCCACCTCCCGCCTAAAGCCAGGGTAGACTAAATCAATACCTTGATGGGCTTCCCTGCTTGGGGCGATAGAACATGGACGCTGGCCTGCAACTGCAGGAGCACCTTCCAGTTCTACGCCAATCTGAACCCCTCTGTCTAAGCTCTCAGGACCAACTAAGCTACCCCACTGGGACTCCTTAGCTGTCCGCGGCCAGGACCAGGCCCCAGGCCATCAAGAAGTTTCTGGTCCTTGCCATTTCACAGAGTGGGGGGGGCGACAGCCCCAGGTACATAGTATCCATGCTCCACTCTACCTCTCATCAGTGCAGTTCTAGACTGCCACTGTTCCCTCAACCCAGGGTCTGCACCCTCAGGCTGACCAGAGGTCACGGGTGAGGCTCTCCTCCTCCTCTCCACTTAGGTATGTGGAGGGGTAATTCCTCAGAACCTAAAATGATCGGGTGCTGGTATCAGCCCTCCCACACAATTCTCCCACCAGTTCAGGATTTCCACCCTTCAACTGGTCTCTCAACCCAGGGACCACACCCTTAGGTTGAACCGGGGCCAGAGGCGAGTACTCCCTCCCCCTGTACCCCTTTCCAGAGTTCTGCACCCTCCCACCTGGAGAGGTACCCCCAGAAGACACAATGGTAGGGACACTACTAACACATGTCTTTCCCTCCAGGTCAGAATTTACCTCCTGAACCTGGCCTCCCAACCCAGGGACTACAATCTGCGGCTGAGCATTTGCTTGGCAAGCCAGGACTTCCTGGGGAGCACGCATGCCCCCCCCAAGGGTAACCCATACCTCATGTGTTGCGTGACAGTCTACCTGGCGCTGATCTCCCGACCCTTGCCCATCTGACAGTGTGCGAAGCCCCCCCCAAACTAGAAGCGTTGTCACCATGGTAATTCCTGGGGAGCTCTGCTCTCAGAGCTGGCCCCTGACCCACTGGTTCTCCCACTAGGGGCCGCATCCCCTCCATCTGGGATTCTGCACCCTCCACTCAGGAGTGGTGCTGCCAGACACTAGAACTGGTGGAGCGCTGCTTGCAGGCGCCCCTCCAAGTTCTCCTGACACCAGGAGATTCCCCTCAATAGATGACCTTCAAGTACAGCGTATGCTCCCCACCTGGTGTTCCCTTAGGGAACCCCCCAGGCCCTGGGACTGGGTTTCGGGCACCTTGGGACGCATCCCATTCCCACTCCTTCTCCGCGGAGACAGGACGTGGGTCCCTACACCCCTCCCATCACACTGGGACCTATCTGGGCTACCAAGAAACTTTCCCACCACCCTCGGTTGGGAAATACCTGAGCCCACTCCCTTTAGGGTCACTCACAAATGCCTTTCCAGACCCTTTAGCACTCACCCAGAGGTCTGCCTCCCGTGCAAGTTCCCTGGGATCAGAGAACTCACACTCCAACAGGTGTTGGCGTAGCCCTGGAAAACAACAACGGAACATGTGCTCTCTGACAATCAGATTGAACAGCCCTTCAAAATTGTTTGCTGTGCTACCCGTCACCCAACCTTCCAGTGCATCACAACATTCATCCACAAACTCCCCCCAAGACTGGTGAGACAGTTTCCTACTGCCCCTGAACTTCAACCTATACCCTTCAGGTGTGACACCCTCTTCCTGGGAACTAGGTACCATGCTCTGGGATCTGGGAGTGGAAACTTCCACACTGGACACTACATTGCTGCCACCACTGGATTCCACCCTCACTGGTGAATCCAGAACACTGAAACTACCCTCAGGGGACAACGTAGTTTCTCTCTGGCGAAGGCCCTCTCTGCCTCCGCCATCCTCTCCTGCGCTAGGACCCTTTCAGTCTCTAGCTTTTTCTCCTCTACCGCTGGCTGCACCCAGCTTAGCATGCTCTAATTTGAGCTTCTCTAACTCCAGCTGGTGCTCCCTTTCCTTCTGCTTGTCCACCAACTCCTCTGGGGACCAAGAAAGGGATGGGGCCCTACCCCCGGCACTAGACCCAGCAAGGGACTCCCTCTCAACGGGGTCCTCACTACCTACTGGCGTCCCTGCCCTATCATTTCCTTCCTCCCCTTCAGACACTTCAGAATCTCCCTCGACACCACCACTTAGGTATGCGGAGGGGTAATCTGCAGGGTTCCCCAAGAGCTTTTTTCTCCCCTACGGGCAGCTTCAAAGAGGAACAGTTTTCTGCGGAAGTTGCCTTCTATTGGTATCCCCTTTTCTCTGCAGAAACCCTTTAACACCTCCTCAGTGTACTCCCATAGGTCATCCTCATTACAGACCAACCCCATTCTGGCGAGGTACACAACCAGCAGTGCAACCCAAGAGACCTAGGCGTAAGAGCTGAAGCAGGAGTACACAATAAAAAATGACAATTTGAGGTTTGTTTGTAGTGCAACCATGTGTCACTGTGGTACTGCGCAAACGCAAGTCCTATCCTCACTGCTGACAACCAATGTTAGCAATGGGGTTTCTGGTTGGCTAGGGTATGCACCTAAGTCAGGCAGAACCCACCACTCTAGTCAGGGCAAGGGAGTTACACGCTGAAGATAACCCCTGCTCACCCCCTTGGCAGCTTGGCAGAGCAGTCAGGCTTATCCCAGAGGCAATGTGTAAAGCATTCGTGCAACACACTCACACAGCAGCGACACACTAGGCACGCCACAAAAGAAACTCCACACAAGGTTATATAAAATAGCCTTTGTATTATCCATAAAAACACATTAGAACACAATCACATATATTACACTGTGCCACCAGAAACGTGTCATGAAAATAAGTAGATCATAAATCACTCGGTAGTAGAGGCAAAGCCCATTAGACCACCATCACCGTATATCATATATCACGCACATTAGACCCCAAATTACATGAATCATAGACCGTTTGCTGAGTGGGCGGTTGTCATGAGCCTAACACGTAGGACATAAGGTAAATACTTATGAGCTGCACCTGTCATACACATTGGGCCATAATCCATAGTCATAAACACCAGTAGTGAACCAGGTAACGATTCTGGTGTTACATTAGCACCAATCATGCAGTCACGTCACCGGCTGTTAGAACATAGGTCCTGCATTGACACTCACAAAATGGGCCGACCCTAAAGGGTAGGCTGCGACGATAAACTAAACAGTTTCTTGAGGTAGCCCAGGCTGCGTGAACGCCTGCGTGCTACCTTCGATAGTGGGCTCACCTTCAGGAAATGCCCCATCAAGATAGGGGCCAGGAAGGGGGAAAGGTGGACCACCTCCCTCGGTGGGGCGACCTCGCCGGGTCCCTCGCATCTGGCCAGATTCGTCCGGTTTGTCAAGGCAGCTGCCCACTACCACATGGGGCAGCTGCTATTCCTGGCAAAGGGAGTTGCACTGACTCAACTCCTCGCACGGCCTCTCGCCTGAGACGGGCCCGCGCAGCGCTCCTTTCTCCAGCCTGGGCGCAGGCGGGGCTCGCTTCTGCCCATGGCAATGCTTCCTGGGAGGTTGCCAGGCAATGCTGGGGAACTCCTTCCGTCCACGTCTCTGCCAGCAGGCTCTTTCTGCTCGCGGCTTCCTTCCTCGCACGCTGTGGGCTTCAGCAGGTTGCTAGGCAACGCCTGGCTCTTCTGCAGCGCACGATCCCTGACGAGCGGCTGCGCTTCGTGCCTTCTTCTCGGTTGGGTGCGGGCTCAGCCAGAACTCGGCCCCAGCGCATAGCACCGAGGGAAGCGCAAAGTAGCCTCCCCAGTGGTGAAAACAAATGGCGCTCCCAGCAAGCACGCATAGCTCCGATTTTAGCACGGCACCAGAACGTGAGGCACCCACCAGTTGCAGCAAGGGTCAGGGACTTCCCATGAATCTAAAAGCACCAGGGAGTTCGCAAACAATAAGGCGCTCTCCACACTTTTCCCTTTCAAGGACAAGGGGCATAGCAGCACTCCTGGGATAGCACTGGGGACACGTTAGCAGGGTGCAGCCAGGCAGGCCAGCACAAGGGTCCCAGGGCACAGTGGCAGTCCTTATCTCAGCCCGATAGGCAGTAGATCAGCCCCCCCAAGAATAGTTCAGTCCCAATGCGGTTCCTCCTGGCAGCCCAGCGGCCTGCCGGTCACACGTCCCACGCAGTGTCTTCTTTCTTCAGTTCCAGTTCAACAGACATGGGGTCACAGCCCTAATACTTATAGTACCAACAGTCTTTGTTCGGCCCTGGCACAGGGCCCTGAGCCCAGTTTAAACCAGTTCTGAGGGCACTCTAAAAATATAATTACAGTGCACAACACTCCCCATTCAAAGTGTAAGCCCTGGCTCCAGACACATCACAGGGGGGCGGAGCCATCATTCTGGAAGGCAGGCACAGTCCTATTCAGGTGCAGGTGCTACTCCTCCCAACACTCCAAATGCAGACCAGGCCTATTCAGGTGCCACGGGAAACTTCTCCCGCTACTGTAAATTCAGCCACGGTCTATTCAGCCTAGCGCTGAGTCACCCAGGCAGGGCAGGACACACCCCAGGGACTGGTTGGAGTGAATGCACAGCCCCTGTCCGCCTGTCAGTCAGAACCAGACGGTCAATACACAACAGGCAGACACAAAGACACATAGCACACAGAAATACCTACTTTTAAAAGTGGCATTTCTAAATTAGTAATAATAAATCTGCTAACACCAATAAGCAGCATTTATCACCACTATTCCAAAAATACCAAACGTGATTACGCTACCCCACTCATGTCAGGAATTACCACTGATGCACATATCAGGGAATCCCCAATGCATCCCTATGAGAGGGCAGCCTCACAGCAGTGAGAAACCAAATAGGCTGTTTGTCACTACCAGGACATGCCACACAGTTAAGGCACATGTCCTACCTTTTACCTACACCGCACCCTGCCCATTGGGCTAGCTAGGGCCTACCTTAGGGGTGACTGATATGTAGAAAAGGGGAGTCACAGACGTGGCAACCACTTTATGTGCCACGTCACAGCGGCAGGAAACTGCACGCACAGGCCCTGCAGTGGCAGAGGCCTGAGACAGGTTTGAAAGGCTACTTTGGTGGGTGGCGCAAGCAGCTCTGCAAGCCCACCAGTAGCATTTAATTTACTGGCCCTGGGTATATGGGATATGGGATACCACCATACAAGGGGCAGATAGGTAAATTAAATATGCCAAACAGGTGTACCAAGTTTACCATAGAGAGCACATGCACTTTAGCACTGATCAGCAGTGATAAAGTTCCCAGAGTCCTAAAACCACCAACAACAGGTCAGAAAAAAATACAGGAGGAAGACAAAAAGTTCTGGGATGACCCTGCAAAAAGGGCCAAGTCCAACAGTTAATATTGCCTTACTTTAGTCATTGTTCGTTCCGAGCTCGCTTCAATCCTGTTGAATCCCTTGCGCTTTGTGTAGCGCGCACTGACAAAGCCTCTCCAACAGCAACAGCCGTTTTGCTGCTGCATTCGCGTTTGCTGTTGCCTCTCAGGAGCACTCGCATTATATTGCAATTTGTCCCCCTTTACGGGCTTTTCTGTTTATCGTTCCCAAGTTTAGGCAGCCTTTACCTCGAGCTCCGGTCGGCGTCTGCTTTTCCGACGCAGAGTCTCGGAACACTCCTCCCTCCCAGGGGCGCAGCTTCCTTCCCTCACGCCTCTTCTCCAAAATTCCAGTCAAGATTCCTTGGCGTGTTGATGCCCATGGGAAGGGGATATTGGTACTTGCCTCCTCTTTCAATTTAACCTCTAACAATCACTGGGCAGAACCACACGTTCAATCACTGGGCTGAACCTGGGGAAGGATACTTACAATCTTCTAAAGAGGTGAGGTACGTGTTGCAAAGCCTTCCTATTAGCCTGATGAGTGGGGATTACATAAGGGATAAGTGTGTGTTCCTGTGTGGGTGAACATCTATAGCTGATATGTTCTTTGTAGTCTGTATACAAACCATGTTCTGACCCTCGGCAGTCCCCCTAGCTGCCTTCTAAGATCACTCTTCCGACACTGACCTAAACCCCTAGTTAAACATATATGAATTACAGTTACCATTAAACTTTTACCACGCATATGTCTTTACTAACCATGCCTTTACAACGAAAATTTTGTTGTAAAGGCATGCATGGTGAAGGCATATGTGTGGTAAAAGTTTTCATTCCACAGGCATGCATGCTAAATACGCATGCGTTTTAATGATGGGGTTAAAAACAATGCATTGTTTTGGCTTGTGTTATTCCGTCATACAACCGTCTGTTACCCTAGGAGAATGGACCTTCTGCATGTTACTGGGCACATAGTACCTTCTTGGTGAACGCTGCGGCACTGTTGACCTCTTTCTCAGGCATGATGATGTTAGAGAGTGTCTAAAACAGCATACACGCAGTCTAAAAAATGAGAACTGCAACGAAAAGAGGATCATAATTGGTGCGAGGTGAAACATTATGGAGATGGTCTGGTCGAACGTTCTGCAGACAACTTCTTTTTTCGAGGTGCAGAAACTTTGTGCACTGACTTCGGATGTCGCATCTTTTGAATGACATACTTCATTCCAATAACTAGTGATTATTCAAAGGGATAAAATCGCTTCAGAGATGCTAAGAGTTTAAACTATAGTCATGTTTCAATGATGAATATTCTATAGATGCAAAGTGTATCAGTGCTGATGTTGATGGATTTTTCAATAGGAAATAGTTCTTTGATATCGGAAGTGAGATGCTGGGTGTTGGCACGGTCAAACGGAAAGAAGAGTGGAATACACCTGAGCGTGATATGGGCATTACTGATGGTGATCTGAAAACTGAAGCTAAGCCAACTGATGTTCTATTACACATAAGCCTTTATAGACTATTAAGAGACAGGAGGGCTGAAGAAATACCTGAGCAACAGTAAACTTGTAACAATGCTACATGGGGTCTTGTTGATCATACATACGAGGATCGAGAGCCCTCAAAAGGTTCAAAGGGTGAATATGAACCCTTTACTGTGAGCTCTGAGAGAGTAACAAGTGATTCCCAGGGGTTAGGAATGGACAGGGATCTGATACTGTGAGACTGCCAATGATGAGAAACCTCCCAGGAGTAAGGTTGGGCAGTGGTTTGGATAAAACAGAGGACCGAGATATGTCTAACTGTAGGAAAGTAGGATCTGCTTTCATGGTCACCCTCACTTTTGCTGGTGTCATTCTGTTTTCCTGACTAGTCTGACTGGGATCCTGCTAATCAGGACCCCAGTCACTGTGCTCTCTCCCTAAATTGGACTTGGTAAGTACATTGGTACCTACCTAATTGGCAACTAGTCCATAGTATATGGTACCAAGGTACCCAGGGCATAGGTACACCAGGGGTCTACTATTGGCTGAAGCATGTATTATGACACCCATGAGAGACCACTCAAACAGTGACTACAGGCCTGCCATTGCAGCCTGTGTGAGCCAGTGCTAGCACCACTCACAACAGATATAAGTTTCCTTATATCTGAGTTCACAGCACTTAAAATCTGTAAGTCACCCCATAAGGTAGGCCTTTCAATCCTGAAGGCAGGGTGCTTTGTTCTAAGTGTGAGGGTGCCTTGCATGAGCAGGACACCCTCTACAAATCCAGGAGTCGATTCCCCTGGCTTTGTAAGTGCGGTCAGCCATTTTATACATATAGTGGACATCAAGTCAAATACGAGATGTCTAACTATATATTGGCTGCACCGAAATCAGCCATGTTTGGTATCCTACCCCAATACCGATTCCAGTGTTGCCCCATCTACAATTTCTGAATTAATACATGTGTCTAAAAACAGAATAAAACTTACAGTGATGTCAAGATAAATATTAAGAAACTTAGAGATGAGATAACGTTGGAAAACCATTTCACAATGCGGCCACGATGTAAAGCCCTTATGAAACAAGTAATAAATACTTTAGGTTAAAACTTATGGAATACTAAGGACAGGAATGGCCAATTAAAATCTTGCCACTTGCCTCAATCTCCACATTGAGAATGAGTATTGTGATACAGAAAAGAATTTAGGGGCACATGCATCAAGGTAGGCTTTTGCGATTCCTTAATTGCGATTATTAAGGAATCGCAATTAAGGAATCGCAAAAGCCTATGCATGTAGGAATCGCTATAAAAATAGCGATTCCTAAACATTCTTAATTGCGACTCGCTAATTGCGAGTCGCATTTAAGGAATACCTCCTCATTAATTCCTATGGGCCTAGAGGCCCATAGGAATGAATGGGAAGACATTCTCAATTAGCGATTCGCAATTAGAGAATCGCAAATTGAGAATGCAATTTCAAGGGTGCCAGGGTGTCAAAATGACACCCTGTTGCACCCTGAAATTGTGATGTGCACCCATGTTGCGCACACACATGCCCCAAGGGCATGTGTGTGTGTAACCTAAAACTTTAAAAATGCATTTTAGAGCATTTTTCGAAGGTATTGCAAATTACAGACAAGTTTGATTTGTCTGTAATTTGCGGTCCCAAATAGCTGAAATCGCTATTTGAAAGTGCTTCTAGCATTGCATTTAAGGAATCGCAAATTGCGATTCCTTAAATGCAATCGCAATTTAGGAATTCGCAATTAATTGCGAATTCTTAAATTGCGCATAGGAAACACTTTCATGCATCTCCAAAGGCCAATTTGCGATCGCGAACGGCCGATTTTTGCGATTCGCACCGTTTGCGATCGCAAAAACCTTTGATGCATGTGCCCCTTAAACCTTAAAATGCGAAGGGCATTGATAAATTCTCTAACACCCAGAAGCCAACAAACTGGAATAAGCCACTTTTTCCTGCAGGAAAGATATGTTGGGCAAAAGATCAACACATGCTCTAACGTTGCCCTTTCTGAGCCACAAGTAGGGCAAGAACGCCCAGTTGATTCCAACTTATAGGCCCATTTACCAGGGAAGGAGGCGATAAGCAGAGATCCGTACCTAAACTGCAAATACAGTTTTCGTGCGAACAGAGGCTCAATTTCATTAATGAAGTGTTCAAAATGATAGGTTGCCTTAACCTGAAGGAAAGAATCGGTCAGGGTACCATAGGAGGGAGCTGACAGTATTTGACCCAATTTATACTGATGTTATCTTCCTTTTACCTGAGTTTCGTTGATGGCCTGTGCATCCTCCAGCACCTCCCACAGATCTCTGCACCCTTAATTCAAGTATGTTCACATATCTAATCCATGGGATACTTCTCGATCCCAGTATTCCTAACACTTCTCTAAGGCCAGCTCAATAGGCAGAACACTCGGGAGTAGGCTAAATCCGTCGCCAATAAAGAATTGGCCTGATCCCTGCACCCTCAGTAATGGACCACAAACTCAGATCAAGTCTGAGTGGCATTAGCGGGGTACTACTAGGGAGCCCTAATAATTGGCGAAGGAAACCATTCTCTGTAACGTGTAGTTTGGACATGTTTTTGTAACCCCAAAGTTTAGACCCATACAAAGCAGCTCCCAAAGCCTGCATTTTATATATATGAATCACAGGAGGTACTGGGCGGAAACATGAACTTTGTTGCGCTCTTACTAAGGCCCCACTATGCCGCAAACGTTTGAGTCTCCGTTTCTCAATGTGGCAACTCCAGTCCAAATCCTCAGTGAGTGTCAGCACTAAATATTCAAAGACCTTAACCCGCTCTAAAGGAACACCAATAAGCTTGGTTAACTCTCGTGGTGTGGCCAGGATTTAAGATCATAAATTTAGTTTTATCAAGATTGATTTCAAGACACCTCTGTTCACAGAACCTCTCAAAATGACAAAAAACAATTTGTAAACCCATGTGGGATTTGGAAATTAAAAGAGTGTCATCCGTGAACATTAAGACCAAAGTCTTATTGTTCGCCAATCTGGGTGCGTCTCCATCACAATCATCCAGAAAAGTAATAAAATCCTTCACATATAGTGAAAAAAAAGTGGTGGTGAGGACGCACCCTTGTCTGTCCCCACGGTCCACAGGGAAGGGGTCCATCAGTTCACCTAACAATCCACACCACACTCGTGCAAAATTATCTTGGTGTAGTCTGGTTAAAATAGCCAAAACACCAGGAGGGACACCCATAGCAGGCATAACCTGCCAAAGTTTCAGTTGAGGAACCATGTCAAATGCCGATAGTAGATCGACGAATGCAATGTAAAGACGGCCACCCCCCAGGACCACTGCTTTCCAATAAATTAGTTGGAAACAAAAAGCTTGGTCAACTGTGCTAATTTCCTTTCTAAATCCAGCCACAGTGAAGGATAGTTAAAATGTTATGTTCTTCCATCCAGGCATGAAGTCAAGCAAGGAGAATGGTACAAAATAATTTTTGTGAGCAATCAATAAGGCTGATTGGTCTGTAGTTGTGGGGGTCAGAAAGGGATCCCTTTTTATGAATTGGGATTATTTTGGCCCCTGCCCATGTGGAAGGAATAGAAGCTCCGTTAAGAATATTATTAAAAATTACCAGAAAGTAAGGTCCCCAAACATCCAATTTGCTCCTTTAGAGATCTCCAGGGACCTTTTCTAATCTGGGAGCTTTATTAGTGATAGCTGTATTAACATCCCCTAGGGCACTTGGGTTTAAATTCACAATGTATTGGCGGCTATAGCCCCTGTACAATGCTGACGGACCTGCCTACTATGATGGCATTCAGAGGTGGGCATAGAATGAGTGAGTTGGTGCCTATGGCTGTGCAGTAGTATGGGGGTGGAAGCCCTCTTAGCTACGACCACCAGTAAAACTGCTCTTCTGCCTCACTTGTGGAAACAACGCAAGCTGAAGACAGTTGACCTTACTGAATCTGTGAAGTAGGTGAGTGTCTGCTCACCTCCAACACACTACACCGGCTTTGCCGCATACAGCACAACTGTCTTCCGCTCTGTAAGTAATGTATTAATCTGTTCTTCTGTTTGTCCATCTCTGAAAATGTGCATGCAGTGCCATTAGTGCAAACTTGTTTGTTATTAAAATAAAGTGCACATGGATTAGTCTAAATTACTTACATACTTAGGGCCAGATGTATCAAGCATTTTTCCAGTCGCAAACGGCCCAATTTGCAGAATCAGGCCGTTTGTGACCGGGAAAAGCATTTTGGTATGTATCATTTCCAAATTGCGCTTTGGTAACATGTTACCGAATCGCAGTTTGGAATTGCAAATACATACCAATTCGGTATTAGGAAGGGCTGTGTTTAGGGCGTCCCTTCCTAATACCATATTGCAGTGGAATGTAAGAATGTTTAGCGACTTAAATGCGGTCGCTAAATATTTGCATTTTGCCACCTGCTTCAGGTAGGTGATGACCCATCCGCATACGAGAAGGGGTCCTCGAGGGACCTCTTCCCCTTTGTGAATGTTCATAAAAACGCTTTTTAAGAGCAGGCAGTGGTCCTATGGACCACTGCCTACTCTTATAAAATGAAAAGAAAACTTTTCATTTTTCTGTTTTAAAAGCATCCCGTTTTCCTTAAAGGAAAACAGGCTGCATTTTTTTTTTTAAAAGTCTGCTTTATTCAAAAGCAATCACAAACTGACCAAGCAGGCCACCATCCCTGTAATTTTAGCGATTCCTAATGGGTTGCAAATTGTGACCTACCTCATTAATATTCATGAGGTAGGTCGATTTGAGACCCAGGAGGAATCGCTAAATTAGGAATAGCGATTTCCTAATTACAATTCGCAGAGAATCCCAATATTGATATGTTAGAAACGGGTAGCGTGGTGCAGAGCGGGCGGGCCAAACTCCGGAGGAAATGTGTAAAGCATCCGCGCAGCATTCACAGGCGACATACCAGGCACACTACAAAAAGAGACTCCACACCAGGTTGCATGAAAAATAACTTGTGTATTATACCAAATACAGTAGGATGCAATCACGTGGTGAACACGGAGCCAACTGGCCCCAGGTAGTCATCTACAGAGGGGGACTATTTACAAGGCAGGGCCAATCGGGCCGCTGCCAGAATCATCACCAGGCATAAACAGGGTAAATGAAAGTCAGTAGTAATATAGGTGTAACATATTAGAATGGCACATCATACATGACCTTAGGCATGGGACACATTAGTATAGGGCATCCCCATCCACATAACAGCATGAGCAACACCGTGGGCATAGCATTAGCATAGAACCTGCAATGAAAACATCATGGCATGACATTCGGCAAAATCACATGCAGTAGGCATCGCCATGAGCCCGAACACCTTAGGCCTTATCAGTAGGCAGGAAACACATTATACTTCATACCAACACAAGCGCCTGGGGCATCCCATCAATGTGAACATTAGGGCCGAACAATAGCATAATGGTGCATCCCTGGTAACCCCACAATAGCAGTAGGCTTGGAAACCTGCGGGCATAGACTATGAGCGTAAGCACATTTGCATAACCATCGGCCTAAGTACATTTGCATACATCGCTTTAGCAGGAGGCGTAACCTAAAACATCAAAACCTGACATTAGGCAACTTCATATGCATTAGGCATCAGTAGGCATGAAAACAGTACCTCAAATCAGGCATGCACCTTAGGCCTGAAAACTCCCACAGCCTGAAGTGGGCATAAAACCTCATTAGCATAGGTGCCAGGTCATTAGGCTTACATCATGAGCACAGAGGCAACCCCAGCATAAACAATACATGAGGCGTAAACATCATGCAGAATACCAACAGGTCCGATACACTACATGGGTCCTCAGCAGTGCACCCAGTAGATTATCGTCCCCAGGGTTCCGGTAGAAGGCACCACCTGGCCCTCCAGATAGCCCGGCCCAATGCTGCCGAGTAACTTCTGGCGCTGCTGCGCCGGGGGAGCCCCCTCTCTCTCGGGACTCCCAAATTAGCAAGGCGGTAGCCCACAGAGTACTGGCCCCGGGGGCGGGCACCGGTAATGTGCCCTGACACACCCCCCCAACCACGGGATGTCTGAGCCCCCACTCCGGGACTCCCTTCAAGTATGCCCAAAGTTGCAGCTGTGAGGGCAGACTCGTGGGCGGCCATCCCTGAGCCTCGGTCCGTTGGAGTCCCCCCTCCGGGACTTTGAGGGTCAAATTACCCCCAACGTTGCAGCTGCCCCCTGCTAAGCGGGGCAGCTGGGAAAGCCTATGCGACCACTCCGGTCCTCTTGGAAGGATCACCGGGGGCGGGCACCGGTAATGTGCCCCGTTGCCCCCTCCCTGCTACCGGTTCCCTCAATGCCCCACTCACCGGGCTCTCGGGGCTGCAGGCGTCTCGGCGGCCTCCCGGCAGCAGGCTTCAGTCATCTCTGGCTGCAGGCGCAGCAACACGCAGGCGTGGTGGGCTCCCGCCGGGCCCAGGCTCTGCTTATTGGCGCACGCGGGGCTCTTACTGATCTTCTAGAGCCCCGCTCGCCATCTGCCGCACCTCACTTGGCTTCACCCGGGCCCCCTCCTGGGACCCGGGACTTTGTTACAGGGCCCGCAAGGCTCCGGACGGCTTCCGGTGCGGGGCCAGCGCGGGGTAGGCTCCCGCCTGGCTTCTCTCCACACACGGGGCTCCCTAGTCACCACGGGAGCCCTGCCACACCTCTGCTTGCTTCCAGCTTCGTCCTTCTGGCCGGCGGGCCACGCCCCCAACCAGGCGCGCTCCTGCCTGGCTTCCGGGTTGCTGTGAGCAGCGCAGCGGCCCGGGGTTTTCTCTGCGCCCGGGTTACGGCAGTGATTTCTTTCTTGGCGGCAATACGCGGTGTGGGCACTTGCTTAATTTAAAGGCATGCAACGCGCCGCCATTACGCGGGGTGGGCACCCGCTGTAAAAATAAAGTACACAGGCGGCAAAACACGGGGTGGGCTCCCGCGAAGGCCAGCAGGCGGGGGAATCCCACACGCAGGGATTTCCTCGTGGCACTTTGGCAGCACAGCGCTGCAGGGACACACACGCTCCTCACCTCCTTGGAGCACCGGCTATTAAAGTAAAGCGCTCACAAGGCGCTAGATAGCTGCCACAGCTTTAGGGCTCCACGCAAGGGAGTAGCGCCCACGCTCCTCACCTCCTGGGCAGTAAGATAAAGCGCTCTTCCTCTCCCGGCGCTAGCCAGCAGGCAGGGCACAGTTGTAGCGCTCACGAGGCGCTAGAGCAGGAGAGCAGGTAGGCAATGCTGGGCAAGTTCAGCAGGCAGGGGGCACTCATCAAGACAGGACAGCAGTTCCGGGGAACAGTCATCCCCCATCCAGTGGCACTCCTCCTGGCACCGCAGTCTTTACTCCAGCAAAGGGCTCTCACTAGCCCGGTGGACGGCAGAGGGGTACAGTTGAGCACAGGGGCCAGCACACAGGCTCATGCGGCGGTACCTCCTGGCAGAGTGTCCCCTCGCAATCAAGTCCACGCACAGTCTGACGACATGGTATCCCAGCTACGTTATTTATACACCCCTCACCCCACCTACCACCTACCAGAAAGGGCTGGAAGCTTCTGGAAGGTTCCCTGGGGAACCGGTCCCAACTGGTTTAGGGGGAGGTGTAGAGCACCCTAGGTGCCAGGCTTCCCTCCAAAAGCTGGAGGGTGGGAAGCAGACAGCTAGACCACCAACTCACCTCAGACAGGCGGCACATGTGCAGACAGGAATGGCATCCATTTTAAAAGTAACATTTTACAAGGGTGCATTTCTACAATGGTGGAAATAAAGGTGCATACACCATTGCACAGCATTTATTATTTTCAGTTCAGACACACCATGTCAGTAAAAAGGCTAGGGGGAAAAGCGAAATATTTAAGGACAATAAGGGCCAAGTCCAACACATCCCCCTCCCAACCAAAAGCCAGGGTAGACCGATCAATGCCTTGATGGGCTTCCCTGCTTGGGGCGAGAAAACGTGGACGCGGGCCCGCAACTGCATGGGCACCCGCAGGTTCTCCGCCACTCTGGAACCCGGTGGTTCCCTCTCTCAAACCTCCCTGGACCAAATAAGCCACCCCACTGGTGCTCCCTAGTTGTCCGCGGCCAGGACCAGGCGCTAGGCTGTCCAGATGTCTCTGGCCCTTGCTGTCCCACGGAGTGGGGGGCAGTAGCCCAAGGCCTGTAGTACCCGTTGGCCACTCCCCTTCTCCTCCGTGCAGTGCCAAACTGCCACTGGTCCTCCCACCTAGGGTCCGCACCCTCAGGCTGACCAGCAGTCCGGGGTGAGGCTCTCCTCCCCCTACCTCTCCTTCTTGGGTTCCGCCCTCTCCTCCCATGCGGGGCACCCTCAGAACACCACTCTCTCACTCGTCCAGGGCCGTGACCCTGCATCCGATCCACCAACCCAGGGTCTAAACCCTTAGGTTGCCCCGGTGCCAGAGGCGAGTCCTCCCTCCCTCTGCACCCTCTCCCAGAGTTCTGCACCCTCCCAACTGGAGTAGTACCCCTGGAAGACAACTCCGGGGGGACACTGCTTACAGGCGTCCCTCCCGCCAGGTCAGGCAATACCTGAACCGGGCCTCCCAACCCAGGATCGAAGCCCTGTGGTTGAGCCGGTGCCAGAGGTGAGTCCTTCCTCCCTCTGCACCCCCTTCCAGAGTTCCGCACCCTCCCACCTGGAGAAGTACCCCTGGAAGTCAAACCGGTAGGGACCCTGATTACATGTGTCCCACCCTCCAGGTCAGGCAGTCCCTGAACCTGGCATCCCAGCCCAGGATCTAAACCCTGCGACTGAGCAGACCCCAGAACCCCTGGAGCTCTGATTACAGACGCCCCTGGTTCTCCTGACACTAGGGGATCCCCCTCAGTGGACGGCCCATCAGGACAGCCTAGGCTCCCAACCTGGGGCTCCCTTATGGAACACTCCAGGCCATGAGACTGCGGTTGGGGCACCTCGGGACACCTCCCCGTCTCACTCCTTCTTGTAGATAGGACGTGAGGCCCTACAACCCTCTCACTACTCTGGGACCTAGCTGGGCTATTCCGCACCTCTCCCACCTCGCTGGGTTGGAAGATCCGTGCACCATTCCCTTCCGGGTCACTCCCCAATGCCCTCTCAGACTCTCTGGCACTCACCCAAAGGTCTGCCTCCCGTGCAAGCTCCCTGGGGTCAGAGAGCCCACACTGCAACAAGTGGTGGCGCAACCTTGGGAAACAATTCCTTAGCACGTGTTCCTTGATAACTACATGGAACAGCCCTTCCCAATCAATCACCGCGCTACCCACCACCCAATCCTCCAATGCAGTCCAACACACGTCCACATACTCCCCCCAAGACTGATGGGACAGTTTCTTGCCGCCCCTAAATTCCAACCTGCCCCCCTCCTCCTGGGGATCAGTCACCATCTTCCAGGCTCTGGGAGTGGGACTTCCCACACTGGAATCACTCGCTGCCACCACTGGATCCCACCCTCACTGGTGAATCCAGACTCCTGAAACCACTCTCAGGGGACAACCTACCCTCCTGAGCTAGTCTCTCTCTAGCGAAGGACCTCTCTGCCTCCGCCATCCTTTCCTGTGCTAGGACCCTTTCGGTCTCTAGCATTTTCTCTTGCACCCTCAGCTGCGCTAACTCCTTGGCGTGCTCTAAGCTGAGCCTCTCCAAAGCCAGCTGGTGCTCCCTTTCTTCCCTCCTATCCACCCACTCTTCTGGGGACAGGGAAAGGGGTGGGGCAGTGCCCCCGGGGCTGGACCCAGCACGGGACTCCCTGTCTATGGGGTCCTCCCTAGCTACTGGCGTCCCCGCCCCGTCATCTTCTTCCTCCTCAGTGTCACCACCCTCCAGGGTTATGGACTGGGCACCCTCACTCTCAGAGTCCTTCTCACACTCGAGGTCCTCCTCCGGGTCTCCACCTAGTCCACCATTTAGATATGCGGAGGGGTAATCTGACAGGTCCCCACAGCGCTCTAAAGGTTCCCCCCTTTTTAGGGCCTCATAGAGGTACAATTTCCTGAGGATGTTGCCTACTGTGGGTAACCCTCTCTCTCTGCAGAGGTCCATCACCTCCTGCTCAGTGTACTCCACAAGGTCATCCTCATTGTAGGTTAACCCCATCCTAGCGAAATACACCCGGGGTACACCCCCCTCCAGTGCAACAGGGGAACACAATTCAAAAACAACACTTTCAGGAGGAAAGCACAATCAGAAAAAAAATTATCCCCGAAACCTGCGATTATTTTAAATGCTCAGTTTGCAGTGCAACCCGTTGTCGCAGTGGTACTGCGCAAACACAAGTCCTATCCCACCGCTGAGCACCAATGTTAGAAACGGGTAGCGTGGTGCAGAGCGGGCGGGCCAAACTCCGGAGGAAATGTGTAAAGCATCCGAGCAGCACTCACAGGCGACACACCAGGCACACTACAAAAAGAGACTCCACACCAGGTTGCATGAAAAATAACTTGTGTATTATACCAAATACAGTAGGATGCAATCACGTGGTGAACACGGAGCCAACTGGCCCCAGGTAGTCATCTACAGAGGGGGACTATTTACAAGGCAGGGCCAATCGGGCCGCTGCCAGAATCATCACCAGGCATAAACAGGGTAAATGAAAGTCAGTAGTAATATAGGTGTAACATATTAGAATGGCACATCATACATGACCTTAGGCATGGGACACATTAGTATAGCGCATCCCCATCCACATAACAGCATGAGCAACACCGTGGGCATAGCATTAGCATAGAACCTGCAATGAAAACATCATGGCATGACATTCGGCAAAATCACATGCAGTAGGCATCGCCATGAGCCCGAACACCTTAGGCCTTATCAGTAGGCAGGAAACACATTATACTTCATACCAACACAAGCGCCTGGGGCATCCCATCAAAGTGAACATTAGGGCCGAACATTAGCATAATGGTGCATCCCTGGTAACCCCACAATAGCAGTAGGCTTGGAAACCTGCGGGCATAGACTATGAGCATAAGCACATTTGCATAACCATCGGCCTAAGTACATTTGCATACATCGCTTTAGCAGGAGGCGTAACCTAAAACATCAAAACCTGACATTAGGCAACTTCATATGCATTAGGCATCAGTAGGCATGAAAACAGTACCTCAAATCAGGCATGCACCTTAGGCCTGAAAACTCCCACAGCCTGAAGTGGGCATAAAACCTCATTAGCATAGGTGCCAGGTCATTAGGCCTACATCATGAGCACAGAGGCAACCCCAGCATAAACAATACATGAGGCGTAAACATCATGCAGAATACCAACAGGTCCGATACACTACATGGGTCCTCAGCAGTGCACCCAGTAGATTATCGTCCCGAGGGTTCCGGTAGAAGGCACCACCTGGCCCTCCAGATAGCCCGGCCCAATGCTGCGAGTAACTGCTGGTGCTGCTGCGCCGGGGGAGCCCCCTCTCTCTCGGGACTCCCAAATTAGCAAGGTGGTAGCCCACAGAGTACTGGCCCCGGGGGCGGACACCGGCAATGTGCCCCGACACACCACCCCCAACCACGGGATGTCTGAGCCCTCACTCCGGGACTCCCTTCAAGTATGCCCAAAGTTGCAGCTGTGAGGGCAGACTCGTGGGCGGCCCTCCCTGAGCCTCGGTCCATTGGAGTCCCCCCTCCGGGACTTTGAGGGTCGAATTACCCCCAACGTTGCAGCTGCCCCCTGCTAAGCGGGGCAGCTGGGAAAGCCCATGCGACCACTCCGGTCCTCTTGGAAGCATCACCGGGGGCGGGCACCGGTAATGTGCCCCGTTGCCCCCTCCCTGCTACCGGTTCCCTCAATGCCCCACTCACCGGGCTCTCGGGGCTGCAGGCGTCTCGGCGGCCTCCCGGCAGCAGGCTTCAGTCATCTCTGGCTGCAGGCGCAGCAACACGCAGGCGGGGTGGGCTCCCGCCGGGCCCAGGCTCTGCTTATTGGCGCACGCGGGGCTCTTACTGACCTTCTAGAGCCCCGCTCGCCATCCGCCGCACCTCACTTGGCTTCACCCGGGCCCCCTCCTGAAACCCGGGACTTTGTTACAGGGCCCGCAAGGCTCCGGACGGCTTCCGGTGCGGGGCCAGCGCGGGGTAGGCTCCCGCCTGGCTTCTCTCCACACACGGGGCTCCCTAGTCACCATGGGAGCCCTGCCATACCTCCGCTTGCTTCCGGCTTCCTCCTTCTGGCCGGCGGGCCACGCCCCCAACCAGGCGCGCTCCTGCTTGGCTTCCGAGTCGCTGTGAGCAGCGCAGCGGCCCGGGGTTTTCTCTGCGCCCGGGTTGCGGTGGTGATTTCTTTCTTGGCGGCAATACGCGGGGTGGGCACCCGCTTAATTTAAAGGCATGCAACGCGCCGCCATTACGCGGGGTGGGCACCCGCTGTAAAAATAAAGTACACAGGCGGCAAAACACGGGGTGGGCTCCCGCGAAGGCCAGCAGGCGGGGGGATCCCACACGCAGGGATTTCCTCGTGGCACTTTGGCAGCACAGCGCTGCAGGGACACACACGCTCCTCGCCTCCTTGGAGCACCGGCTATTAAAGCAAAGCGCTCACGAGGCGCTAGATAGCTGCCACAGCTTTAGGGCTCCACGCAAGGGAGTAGCGCCCACGCTCCTCACCTCCTGGGCAGTAAGATAAAGCGCTCTTCTTCTCCCGGCGCTAGCCAGCAGGCAGGGCACAGTTGTAGCGCTCACGAGGCGCTAGAGCAGGAGAGCAGGCAGGCAATGCTAGGCAAGTTCAGCAGGCAGGGGGCACTCATCAAGACAGGACAGCAGTTCCGGGGAACAGTCATCCCCCATCCAGTGGCACGCCTCCTGGCACCGCAGTCTTTACTCCAGCAAAGGGCTCTCACTAGCCCGGTGGACGGCAGAGGGGTACAGTTGAGCACAGGGGCCAGCACACAGGCCCATGCGGCGGTACCTCCTGGCAGAGTGTCCCCTCGCAATCAAGTCCACGCACAGTCTGACCACATGGTATCCCAGCTCCATTATTTATACACCCCTCACCCCACCTACCAGAAAGGGCTGGAAGCTTCTGGAAGGTTCCATGGGGAACCGGTCCCAACTGGTTTAGGGGGAGGTGTAGAGCACCCTGGGTGCCAGGCTTCCCTCCAAAAGCTGGGGGGTGGGAAGCAGACAGCTAGACCGCCAACTCACCTCAGACAGGCGGCACATGTGCAGACAGGAATGGCATCCATTTTAAAAGTAACATTTTACAAGGGTGCATTTCTACAATGGTGGAAAAAAAGGTGCGTACACCATTGCACAGCATTTATTATTTTCAGTTCAGACACACCATGTCAGTAAAAAGGCTAGGGGAAAAGCGAAACATTTTAGGACAATAAGGGCCAAGTCCAACATGATACATATGGCCCATAGCGTTTAGTATGTCAACTTGGACATGTATTTCACCCGCACATAAGAGTTTAGCTTCAGAAGTCGAGGTCAGTTTTGTATCACACAGTTTTTCATTATAGGAGACGTTACCTGAGAAGAGAACCATACCTATTCAATAGGCCCCGGATGTCCTAGAGGGAGAGAAGGAGAGAGAGGAAACATTTTTTTTAATTAAAACTGTTTATAAATATAACTTATGCAGTTCATCATTATAGGAATAAAAATGGATTGAAAATAAAAAAACAAGCATTTGCAATGCAATAGGTCTTGCATTACTGAAAGTTTGAGCTATTGGTGTTGCTAATAATAATGCAACACCAATAGCTCAAGATTTCAGTAATGCGGGAGCGATTACATTGCAAATCAATCGCGGCACTCGCGCTTTCGCTTTAAACATCTTAAGCTACAGTGCGGGTGCCACGATTGCTTCAAAAGTAAAGAAAAAGACAAAAACATTTTTTATTCTATTTCTTTACTTTTGAAGCAATCGCAGCACTTGCT
The DNA here is from genome assembly GCA_963921515.1 of Calotriton arnoldi. Taxonomy (NCBI): domain Eukaryota; kingdom Metazoa; phylum Chordata; class Amphibia; order Caudata; family Salamandridae; genus Calotriton; species Calotriton arnoldi. The sequence goes on from CAWUFW010007645.1 coordinate 795,210, forward strand.
CTTTAGCTTATGTTTAAAACTAAAGCGCTGGTACCGTGACTGTAACAAAAGTAAACAAATAGAAAACAAATGGCGGGTGCACGTTTTTTCCTTCTATTTATTTACTTTTGTTACAATGGCGGCACCCATGCTTTAGCTTTGAACATCTTAAGCTAAAGCACGGGTGCCGCCATTGCTACAAAAGTAAACAAATAAGAAAAGAAAGGTGCAGCCGCCATTATTCCAGATGAGGTGTGCCATGCTGGTTAAACAAAACAAAAAAAAAACGGTGCGGGAGAGCATGTCCTGCCTGCAACAGCAGGCAGGAAAAAGCCATTTATGAAAATAGTGCTCAAGGTTGTAATTAAAACATACAGAGAAACAACACATGTAACAGGGGTTGTCCTCATGGGAGGTTACAAAAAGAGAAAAGGTGGTACTAAGGAGGGACTACTAAGCATATTGACCAATGAAATGACACCATTTACAAAGGACAGTGACAGGAGACAATAAAAAGATGGGCGGAAAGTGGGCGGAGCTTCATGCCCATATCCTGAATATAGCATGTCTCGAAGAGACAGCGCAAGCACTGCTTAGGCGAGACCTAAAAAGAGAGGAAACAGATAAGTGTCTGTGCCACGTAATTAGTAAGCATTGATTTGAAGACAGCGAATACTCCTGTGATTGGAGGGCAGGCTGTGACCCCTTATATGTGCCTGGGATCAGAAGGTAATTTGGACTCCCTGCCACATGGCTGTTGGATAGACCTAAAATGTATATAATTGACACGCTTCCTGAAGGTGCGCATCTTTCAGGCACTGGTGATTTCTTATTGGTGATATGTTTTTGTGAACCTGTTTTTATTATTAGAAATATTACCTGCTTATCAGGTAATGTCATTCATTCTACTCTTTGCTTAGTATCACTTCACTTTTGAAAATGCTATTTCTTGCGGGCCTAAAAGGTGCCTGTAATGGGATGCCTCTGAGAGCTTATTAAGCTTATTCCATCCCATGGAAAAAGCAAGTCTTTTATTAGTTCATCAATCAATCAGGATTTAAAAAGTGCTGCTAATCACCTTATTGGGTATCCAGGAGCTTGCAGGTCCCGGAGGCTTATTCGAACAGCCAGGTCTTGAGGGTCATTTGGAATTCCAGAAGTGAGTTGATGGTCCGGATGTGCGTGGGGAGGCTGTTCCAGGTCTTTGCTGTGATGTGGGAGAAGGCGCTTCCTCCACTTCTGCTTTGGTAGATGCGGGAGTATGGGCAAGTAGAGGGAGGCGGAGCGTAGTCTTCGACTGTTGGTGGAAGTTCAGGTGGTAGTTAATGTAGGCAGGTCCTTGGTTGTGTAGAGCATTGTGTGCGTGAGTCAGCAGCTTCAATTGGCATCTCCTCTATATGGGGAGCCAGTGGAGTTTCCTGAGTTGGGCTGTGATGTGGGTTCGCCGGGATGAGTCTGGCTTTGGCGTTAAGTATGGTCTGAAGTCTCTGTGGGAGGTGTGAGGCGATTTCTACTTAGAGGACATTGCCGTAGTCCAGTCGGCTGGTGAGGAGGGCTTGTGTCATGGTGCATCTCATGTGTAGGCGTAGCCACTTTCATCATTAAGGAATACTCCTTGCACCTGTTTTTGGATGGGGCTTCAGTAAGAGAAACTTTTTTAAATCTGTTTTTATTGTTTATTTGCAGTTTACAAATCTTACCTCAGTACAGAGATAGTCATGCCCATGCAAATTGCAATTACTGAGCCATTGCATTTAAGAATCCGATTTACCCAATAACAGTTGGGCAATGCATATTAATAAAATAAAATAGCTGACAATGTGAACATGTTGTAGGAAGGTGGAATCTGACTATATGGTTGCCCCCACTTTTTTCCTGGTGTTTTGCTGGTTTATGACTTAGTTGGACTGGGATCCTGCTATTCAGGGCCCCAGTCTATCTGCTTCCTCTATAAAATGGTTTCCATGTGCCTTAGGCACATCTCTAATTGGAATCTGGAGTGCCCTTATAAGTCCCTAGTATATGGTATACTATGTACCCAGGGCATAGGTACCTCAGAGGCCTACCAGGGGCTGCAGCATGTATTGTGCCACCCCTGGAAGGCCATCCAAAATGACACCCCAGGTCTGCTACTGCAGCCTGGGTAAGGTGGTGCATGCACCCCTTACTGTGATATAGGTTACCTACATCACTACATACCTACACACATATAAACCTATAAGTCACTCCTATGGCAGGCCTTGTCTATCCTGAAGGCAGAGTGCGTGGTTCCTATGTGAGAGGGTGCCCCTGCATGAGCAGGGCCCCTCTGCAGCGTTCGGAGACCCTTCTCTGATGCTGTTTGTAGTGCAGCCTGACCATATACTCTTAAGTGCATTATAACCTCGCGTTAAATGCTAACTTTGGGATGGCTGCACGGAAACATGTCGTGTTTGGTGTCAAACATCTTGGAATACTACCCCCGCCAATTCTGGCGGCAGGGGTAGCATTCCACCCTTCTAGAGGGAGAGACATGTTAACACTGGCTTGCCCGGTAACTTCTTTCCAAAGCCCTGGCATCACAAAATGGATGCTGCTGCCACAGACACAAGTCTGGCCTCCTGCTGCTGACCGAAACTCCGGCAGGGGAGGCCTGGACAATAGGTTTCCTGTCGCAAGGAGGTGTAACCACCTCCCCAGACAGGATAGTGTGCATTGGGGCTGGGCGGGAGCACTCTCTGGTGCTTTGAAGTCCTGCACTGGGAGAACATTTGGTGTCCTCGTGCATACCCCAGTTCAAACCGGTTCAGGGGCTTCCAGCCCCTGCTCTGGCGCGAACTGGACAAAGGGAAAGGGGTGTAGCCACCCCTCTGCCCTGACCCACCCATAGGTGGGACCACAGAGTAAGTCCAACCCCCTAACTTAGTATAAGTAGGGGTCCCCAGTCCTTAGGATTTTAGATATTCCCTGGACGAAACTCTGACACAGAATCCTGGACCTTCGACGCTCTACTTGAAGATTAGAGGACTGAAGAATCTCCCTTGGGGTCAAGGAGTGACTCCCCTGCTTGGCAGGCACCAAAGAAGCAATTGTCCGGTCTGCATCTCTGAAGCTCCCGTCGGACGCTGAAGTCTTTGCATCACCAGAGGTGGATTTCCAGACTTCCCCGAGGCTGCCCTGAGTCCCCAGCAAAGCTGAGGCACGTAGCTGTCGTGGGTAACGTGGAACCGTGACCCCTGGACACCGAGCACATTTGCAAGTGCATCCTCTTCTTGGACTCCCACGAAGTTGTTGTTTGGGCTCCGAGTAGCCCCCGCCTCCAGCACCGACTGCACCGAAGATCACTGGCCTCCACTCCACGAGTGTCCTGTGAGCCAGCTCTAAGTGCGTCCACTCGAGGCTCCTTCGCGGTCGCTAGTCCGTTGGCTAGTAGCCCTTCACGAAGGCCAATCTTTTCCTGCTTGGGCTTCCCTGGTTGCTCCAGGCTTGCCCTGACCTACCCTCGCTGGGTGAGTCCCCCAGACCTTGCTGGTCTGCACCATCGTCCCTCTGCACTTTCCACGAGACTTGCCGTTGCCAAGGCCTGTTGGGTCCAATCCGGTCGCCGACACCTCAGCACTCGACAGACATCGTGGGACTTGCAGTGGCGTCACTAGGGGGATGCGGGGGGTGCGGACCGCACCGGGTGACACCATCACATGGGGTGACACCGTGAGCCTCTGCTTTAAAGCAGAGGCTCACGGTGTCACCCCATGTGATCATGTCACCCGCCCCGGTGCGGTCCGCACCCCCCGACTCGGGAGTTACCGCACTGGGTGACACCAACCCTAGTGACACCACTGAGCCCGAATCCTGCTCCTGGTCGCCCACAACGCCTCCTGGACCTCGTGGCTGCAGAGACAAGACGACCGTCAACCTACCTGAAGCACCCGACATCGGTGGGCATCTGCTCATCGCCTTCCTGGTCACTGGCTAGTGACCCAGACTCTGTCCCCTCTGCTTTCAGGTTCTTCAGATCTCCGATCCACCTTGGATCCACCCGGACACTTTTCACTTGGTCGCCAGCAGCACTTTGCAGCAGATCGCCATTCAAATCGACGACGAAACCCGACCACGAAAGGCACCTATGCACCCGGCTTCCCTGGGTGAGGTAACAAGAGTACTCCGGTGCTCCCGTGGGTAGAGACTCTAGAACGACCTAGTTCTCAAAGGGTTTGCTCCAAGTTCTTCTTTAAGTGTCCCTTTTCTTTAATTTCCAAACCGCGACTTTCCCCATAGAAGTTAACGACGATTCGCGGCTGTGTTACTACACTGCACGCGTCCCCCGTGGGTCCCCTGTGTCACTGCCTTGGGTGGTTCCTTGTGGTCCAAGCACTTCTACAGGCTCTAGGCCTTGTGTCTAGCTAAGTCGTGGTTCTTATACCACTTTATTGGTATATGGTTTGGTACGCCCTAGGGCTCAAACGTGTATTTGTGCTATTACTGTGTTTAACTTGCTTATAACTTATGTATTTCGAACTCTAGCCTCATAAAGAGACTAGAGGGGTGTGTTTAGTAATAAATACATATATTTTGAATATATACCTGGTGTGGTCCTCTTTCATTTGGTCACTCAAGAGATTATAGACTGGTAAAACAAGCTGCTTTACATTCCTTCAAGACTTAGCCTGAAGGCTGCTCTCCATAGCTACCACTAGGATAGCTTTCAATAAAGGTTGTCTTTAACCTATCTCCAATAAGGGGTTGTTTGGACTGGTGCAAGGTGCCCACTAGAATTAGTGGACAGCATATACCAGGCCAACTTCGCACATTGGTGTGCAGCGTGTGGGATTCCAGCTTGCTATTGTTTTACCAGATAATCTCAATTGAATTGATCAACTGAAAACCACTAAAGGTACCTAAGGTACATATAAATTAAGTTTAGTATACAGTAAGTTCTACTGAACTTAGAGTTGTGTGTTAAGGGATAGCACAACGCTTTCTACAGCTCAAGAGAGTTTAGTAGGCCACACTAGAGTAGGTAGTGCATACACCACACCTCACTAGTGATGTCTTCAAAGCCAGGACCCAGAGAGTCCTTGCCAGAAGCCACTGGGCTTCTTCCCTCCAAGTATGATACACTCCCATTCTTGGAATTGAGAGCATTATGCAATGTGAGGAAACTGAAGACAGGCCAGAGTGCCAGCACCCAACATCTGAGAGAGATGTTACTGGCTGATGATCTCAGCAGACCCCTAGGGTCTGAGGGGGTAGGTACAGAGGGTGGGGCAGAAGATGAGGAAGGGGCCAGGGGTGGCAACACCCAGGACCCCCCCTCTGGAACTGACCAGGAAGGTGACAATGACCTTGACCTGGAAAACCCAATTCCTCCTGTGGATGAGGAAGAGGAGGATCAGAATGACCTCCACTTTGTCCCCCCAGGAAGGATTGTGAGTGTGCCTAGAAGGTCTAGATCTCCTTCTCAGGAGTCTAACCACTCTGACACCTCAGTAGGGACCTCTGTCTCCTCTCATAGGAGGGAATCCTCTCATGAGAGGAGAAAGAGACTGATTCAGTATGAGCAAGCCCAGCTTGAACTCAGAAAGCAGCAATTGGCTATAGACAGGGAGTCCCTAGATCTCTACAGAGAGAGAAAAAAGTTGGGACTAGAGTCCCATGGTGGCAGCAATTTCCCCAAGGATAGGGAAAGGTCTTATGACCATAGAAACCTGAGCAAGATTGTCCCTCCCTACCAGAGTGGGGATGACATCCACAAATGGATAACTGCTCTGGAGAGGGCCTGTAAAGTTCAGAGGGTCCCCCAGAAGCAGTGGGCAGCAATCTTGTGGCTCTCCTTTGCAGACAAAGGTAGAGACAAGCTCCTCACTGTAAGAGAAGAGGATGCTGACAATTACAAAGTCTTGAAGAGTGCTCTGATAGATGGGTTTGGCCTAACCACTGAACAGTATAGGTTGAAGTTCAGAGACACCCAAAAAGCTCAGACTCAAGACTGGGTGGATTTTGTAGATTGTGCTGCTAAGGCTCTGGAAGGTTGGATACATGGCAACAAAGTGCATGACTTTTTAGGATTGTACAATTTGATTATGAGGGAGCAGATCCTTAATAATTGTCAAAACCAGCTTTTGCACCAGTATCTGGTGGACTCTGATCTGACCTCTCCCCAAGAATTGGGAAAGAAGGCAGACAAATGGGTCAGAACCAGAGTAAAAACTAAAAATCAGGGTGGTGACCAGAAGAAAGATTCTACTAAGTCCCAAGAGAAAGGTGGGGATAAATCTAAGGATAAGTCCACTACAGGGCCCCAAAATTCCTCTTCTGGGGGTGGGTCCCAAACTCCTTCCTCTCCTGAAAAGAAACCATATTGCCATGTCTGTAAAAGCCTGGGCACTGGAAATCTGATCCCAGTTGCCCCAGGATTGGCAATAAAGAAAATGTTCCTCCAACAACTACTACCACCCCTCCTGGTACTACCAGTAGTAATCCTCCAGTTGGGAGTAGTGCACCCAAAAAGTTAGATGCTTTTGCAAGAGGAACAGAGGTGGGCCCTAGTTTAGACAGGACCCCCTCAACAGACTCCTGTGACTCTGATGGTGGTATAGGATTTGCCACCTTTACCATGGGTCCCACAGCATTGGGCAGGTACAGACTGGAGCCAATAATTAATGGTCAGAAAGCTGTGGCATTTAGGGACACAGGGGCTAGTGTCACCATGGTGGCAGGGAAACTAGTCCCCCCTCACCAGCTTCTACCTGAGTTTAAATACCAGGTGACCAACATTGATGGTGTAAGAACAGATCACCCCATGGCCATAGTCAATCTCAGCTGGGAGGGGGTCACAGGCCCAAAGAGAGTGGCAGTGTCCCCAACCTTACCTGTAGATTGCCTGATGGGCAATGATCTGGAAATTTCAGCCTGGGCTGAAGTTGAACACCAAACCCATCTGAGAATGTTGGGTGTCCCTGTAAAGGTTAGTGGGGCTGTGATGGCCACAGCCCCAGCCCAAGATTTTGGAGAGATGGAGCCTGGAAGAATGGCCCACTCTCCCCCAAAAGAGAGCACAAGGGTTGAAGAAAAGTCTTCTCCCCCCCCAGACAGTAGGTAAGGGTCAGCCTCCTCAGGGAACTGACCCTACCCCTAGTGAAGGAACTGCCCCAGAGGTAGTCAGGCCTGGCCTGGCCACCCCCTGGATGGCAGAGGACCCTTCCAAGGTGGTACCCAGTCTGGAGCAGGTAACCTGCCCCTCTCTACCCTGTCTCAGTCAGCCCAGGGCTGCAGAGGTCAGGGAGGTCAGTGGACCCCCCAGGGCCCCCTGTCCAGAGGAACCCCCCATCAGCAGATTAGGGGCACCCAGTCTAGTAGCCCTAGCCAGGTGAAAATTCCTCTACACACTGAGGGATCCCCCATACCTTTATGTAGGGACCTCCCCCAGAAGGACTCTGGTAGGCAAGGGCAAACCTGGGACCAGAAGGTTCCAAACCTGCCATGTCCCTCCAGTAGTCCATCCAAAGGGACCCAACCCCCAGCTGTAGGCAGCCAAAGGTTGACCCTTAGAGCAAAGTGCAACTCAGTCATGGAAAGACAGGCATACTTGGTGACCAGTGATCTGAGGAAGCTGAGGCCAACCTTCCTAGGGCCTCACTTCCCTACTCAGACACCTCACCAGCCTTGTACTTTACCTAAGCACACCAGAGGTAGTGATTCCCCATGGTGGAGACCCTCTCATATCCTTAGGGTGAGGGATTGCTTAGTGGACCATAAGACAGGGGGCAACCATGCTAGTGCAGGCGCTTCCTTATATGGCCACTTAGTCAATAAAGGCTCAACTGGCCAAGGTTAGCCTTATCTCCTCTCGTTTGGGGGGTGGTTATGTAGGAAGGTGGAATCTGACTATATGGTTGCCCCCACTTTTTTCCTGGTGTTTTGCTGGTTTATGACTTAGTTGGACTGGGATCCTGCTATTCAGGGCCCCAGTCTATCTGCTTCCTCTATAAAATGGTTTCCATGTGCCTTAGGCACATCTCTAATTGGAATCTGGAGTGCCCTTATAAGTCCCTAGTATATGGTATACTATGTACCCAGGGCATAGGTACCTCAGAGGCCTACCAGGGGCTGCAGCATGTATTGTGCCACCCCTGGAAGGCCATCCAAATGACACCCCAGGTCTGCTACTGCAGCCTGGGTAAGGTGGTGCATGCACCCCTTACTGTGATATAGATTACCTACATCACTACATACCTACACACATATAAACCTATAAGTCACTCCTATGGCAGGCCTTGTCTATCCTGAAGGCAGAGTGCGTGGTTCCTATGTGAGAGGGTGCCCCTGCATGAGCAGGGCCCCTCTGCAGCGTTCGGAGACCCTTCTCTGATGCTGTTTGTAGTGCAGCCTGACCATATACTCTTAAGTGCATTATAACCTCGCGTTAAATGCTAACTTTGGGATGGCTGCACGGAAACATGTCGTGTTTGGTGTCAAACATCTTGGAATACTACCCCCCCGCCAATTCTGGTGGCGGGGGTAGCATTCCACCCTTCTAGAGGGAGAGACACGTTAACACTGGCTTGCCCGGTAACTTCTTTCCAAAGCCCTGGCATCACAATATGGATGCTGCTGCCACAGACACAAGTCTGGCCTCCTGCTGCTGACCGAAACTCCGGCAGGGGAGGCCTGGACAATAGGTTTCCTGTCGCAGGGAGGTGTAACCACCTCCCCAGACAGGATAGTGTGTATTGGGGCTGGGCGGGAGCACTCTCTGGTGCTTTGAAGTCCTGCACTGGGGGCACATTTGGTGTCCTCGTGCATACCCCAGTTCAAACCGGTTCAGGGGCTTCCAGCCCCTGCTCTGGCGCGAACTGGACAAAGGGAAAGGGGTGTAGCCACCCCTCTGCCCTGACCCACCCATAGGTGGGACCACAGAGTAAGTCCAACCCCCTAACTTAGTATAAGTATGGGACCCCAGTCCTTAGGATTTTAGATATTCCCTGGACGAAACTCTGACACAGAATCCTGGACCTTCGACGCTCTACTTGAAGATTAGAGGACTGAAGAATCTCCCTTGGGGTCAAGGAGTGACTCCCCTGCTTGGCAGGCACCAAAGAAGCAATTGTCCGGTCTGCATCTCTGAAGGTCCCGTCGGACGCTGAAGTCTTTGCATCACCAGAGGTGGATTTCCAGACTTCCCCGAGGCTGCCCTGAGTCCCCAGCAAAGCTGAGGCACGTAGCTGTCGTGGGTAACGTGGAACCGTGACCCCTGGACACCGAGCACATATGCAAGTGCATCCTCTTCTTGGACTCCCACGAAGTTGTGCTTTGGGCTCCGAGTAGCCCCCGCCTCCAGCACCGACTGCACCGAAGATCACTAGCCTCCACTCCACGAGTGTCCTGTGAGCCAGCTCTAAGTGCGTCCACTCGAGGCTCCTTCGCGGTCGCTAGTCCGTTGGCTAGTAGCCCTTCACGAAGGCCAATCTTTTCCTGCTTGGGCTTCCCTGGTTGCTCCAGGCTTGCCCTGACTTACCCTCGCTGGGTGAGTCCCCCAGACCTTGCTGGTCTGCACCATCGTCCCTCTGCACTTTTCACGAGACTTGCCGTTGCCAAGGCCTGTTGGGTCCAATCCGGTCGCCGACACCTCAGCACTCGACAGACATCGTGGGACAGCCCGAATCCTGCTCCTGGTCACCGACAACGCCTCCTGGACCTCGTGGCTGCAGAGACAAGACGACCGTCAACCTACCTGAAGCACCCGACATCGGTGGGCATCTGCTCATCGCCTTCCTGGTCACTGGCTAGTGACCCAGACTCTGTCCCCTCTGCTTTCAGGTTCTTCAGATCTCCGATCCACCCTTGGATCCACCCGGACACTTTTCACTTGGTCGCCAGCAGCACTTTGCAGCAGATCGCCATTCAAATCGACGACGAAACCCGACCACGAAAGGCACCTATGCACCCGGCTTCCCTGGGTGAGGTAACAAGAGTACTCCGGTGCTCCCGTGGGTAGAGACTCTAGAACGACCTAGTTCTCAAAGGGTTTGCTCCAAGTTCTTCTTTAAGTGTCCCTTTTCTTTAATTTCCAAACCGCGACTTTCCCCATAGAAGTTAACGGCGATTCGCGGCTGTGTTACTACACTGCACGCGTCCCCCGTGGGTCCCCTGTGTCACTGCCTTGGGTGGTTCCTTGTGGTCCAAGCACTTCTACAGGCTCTAGGCCTTGTGTCTAGTTCAGTCGTGGTTCTTATACCACTTTATTGGTATATGGTTTGGTACGCCCCTAGGGCTCAAACGTGTATTTGTGCTATTACTGTGTTTAACTTGCTTATAACTTATGTACTTCGAACTCTAGCCTCATAAAGAGACTAGAGGGGTGTGTTTAGTAATAAATACATATATTTTGAATATATACCTGGTGTGGTCCTCTTTCATTTGGTCACTCAAGAGATTATAGACTGGTAAAACAAGCTGCTTTACATTCCTTCAAGACTTAGCCTGAAGGCTGCTCTCCATAGCTACCACTAGGATAGCTTTCAATAAAGGTTGTCTTTAACCTATCTCCAATAAGGGGTTGTTTGGACTGGTGCAAGGTGCCCACTAGAATTAGTGGACAGCATATACCAGGCCAACTTCTCACACATGTCACTGCACATTTCGGTAATAGCATTTGGAAGTACATTTGATTGTAACAATTTCTTTTCGTGCACATGAGCAAATTACGCATCTCTCATCACATAAAGGTCCTTCGGGAGCTCCATTTTGCGCTGTGTTGCGGGAGCTCTAGCTGGTTGTGCAAACAGGTCCGCATTGAAGAGTGTCAATAACATTGGGAGGCGGAGGGGAAAAGTCAGGGACAAATAAGATTTAAAAGGGTAACAGGGTATAACCTTCAGATCCCTCCCTCCCCACCCCCTCCATCCCATTCAGCACGTCAACAGCGTGCATTATATCAAACCATCATTGTGTTTGCTCACGAGTGTCTTGCAATGTGGACATATTGGTGTTAGCTATCCTCTCCTGTGGTCGCTGTTGCACGATGTGTCTACTATCCCAATCTCTCCCCACCGGAAAAAGTGTGTGGCCTGGATTGTTGTGTGCTAGGGATGGTCCATTTTGGAGGTCCTGTAAGATTGTGTCCCAGTGTGTGGCTATAGGGATCTAGCAGAGTCCCAGTGTATCCTCCCTATACAGCCCTTTACTCTCAGCCTTGGCCCATGTCAGCATCGACTGCCTCCAAGCTATCAGGGAAGGGGGCGTTGTCACTTTCCACCTCTTAGTGATCAAGCGCTTGGCGACCAGTGTTCCCAGATCAATGAAGCGCATGCTCACCTTGTGTTGTTTACTTCTGCAAAAAAGGCCTAAGATGCACACCTCCCATGTATGAGCCAGTTCACGGCCCGTGCAGTCGGCTAATTGATTCATGACTCCCTGGCAGTACGGGACAAGGCCATTAGCAATAATGGGGTAACCCTGTGTCCCTCAGAACCTGGGTATGTATGATATGTAAAGAAGTGGTTCTGTCGGGAGAGTGACAATTCCTTTGTTCAATGTGTGTAATACATCCTGAATTTTTAATTTTCAATAGCAAACATTACAAACTTAATGTAAAAAATGTAGAAAATGGTTCACCAACACTTTTGAAAAACTAAATTGGGATAAATGGAACACACCATAAAGACAAAACTATTTTTTGGTAAAAAAAATGACGATTGTGTTGTATGAATATTATGTATACATATCAATGCATATGGCTGTCAATAAGGCAATACAATACACGGCGATGAAGTGATTGAAGTGCAGTAAAGGTGACTTGTGGTGATAGGTGAAAAAGTGCTATACATATACTATACAAATGGATAACATATACGACAATACAAAAAACAGTTATGTTGAACTGTCCATTCCTACAAGCATGAACCCACGACCCAGGTGTGACTTTAAAATGGGGTCAGGGAAGCTGCATGGACTAGTGTGACTGCAACGTCGACGTTTCGAGACCTATTCAGTCTGCTTCCGCTCACTTGCAGGAGCGGAAGCAGACTGAATAGGTCACGCCTCTTCTTATCGTAATGATCGCTTGAGGGCGGCGTTGGCAAAATGACTGTTTATCTCGTCTCCAACCGGCTGGTGGAGTACGTTTGAGATAACATCATTTCCTCAGACCAAAACCTCCTGGTGTAGGTCTACCAACTCCTCAAAATCGGAATCAATTCAAGATCCCAATCCACCGACTCAATAGGATCCCGGGCATTTATTCCTTGCGGCTGTCAACACTTGCTTCCCTACCCCCAGTCCTGATGAAGACCCGCCTCTGACGCATATTAAGCTGCGCTCCCGCCCAGGGTCGAAACGTCGACGTTGCAGTCACACTAGTCCATGCAGCTTCCCTTGACCAAAAAATTGGTGTGTTCCATTTATCCCAATTTAGTTTTTGAAAAGTGTTTTTGAACCATTTTCTACATTTTTTACATTAAGTTTGTAATGTTTGCTATTGAAAATTAAAAATTCAGGATGTATTACACACATTGAACAAAGGAATTGTCACTCTCCCGACAGAACCACTTCTTTACACAGTATGGGACAAGGAGCGGGCAGGCCCACAGCGTGTGCACGAGGTCTGCATCCAGGGTGCGACACCTGGGGCAGACAGCATCTTCATGATGGAATTATCTATTTATTATGGCAGGAGTAAGGTACACCCGCTGTGTGATGTAATATTGGCTAAGGCGAAAGCGGGCGTTTCGAGGGACTCGGACGGGGCTTACCAGTATCGCAGCCCGCTCCCTGTATGTGCAAGGGAGAGTCAGGTCAGCTTCCCATTGTTGCCTCAGCGGTAAGTCCGATACCGATGTGTGAAGTTGTAAGGCAGCCGCAAACCATTTTGTGAGATGCCTCCCGGGCCCCATGACATGTTGGCATTGGATAATCAGATGCGTCTGTCGTTCCTCTGACATCTCCCCCAATCTGTGGCCCAATGCCTTTATCAGGGAGGCGTGAAGTAAGAACTGACCCGAGGGTAGGCCCTCCTCGATCATCAGCGCTTCATATGTTAGTAAAGCACCATCCCAGTAAAGATCGCCTAATGTCTGGATTCCAGCCACTTGCCAGGCAGTAAGTTCCGCAAGCGCGGTGGTGACTTGTCCCCTCAGTGTGCCCAGTAACGGCAGTGCTGGTGCATATGGGGTGATGGCGTGTAATGTATAGGGCTCGCCAATAGCAGCGGTGTGCGACCCCCAGGAGCAACGGATCCGGCAGCCTCTCGTGTGCACAGGGATGAAACTGTCGGAGCAATGCGGAAAGTGTCCAGGCCCGCGAAGAAGTGGCATTGTCAGCCAGCTGCCTCCCCACCATCCATCTGGCTACCTATTGCAGCTGAGAGGCGGGGTAATATTGTTCCATGTTGGGGACTGCAAGTCCACCCTGATCAAGGGGTAAGTACAGCTTAGTGAGAGCTACACGACAACAGGTTTTATTCCAAATAAATTCTCTCACAACACTTTGGAGTTTACAAAATAAAGGGAGGTGAGATGTAGATGGGCAGGTTAGCGAAATAGCACAGAGGTGGGGCAGGACCACCCTCTTAATGAAGCACCACTCGTCCCATGACTGAGAGGCAAATCGAGTGCCAGAACACCATCCGGGAACGAACTGATGTTATGGCTCTTCCAAGGTCACCTTCCAGCAGGTCGGCTGGTTGATGGTAGATCCTAAACCCCAGGTATCTAAACATGGTTGGCTGCCAAGTCACAGGAATGCCACTGACGGTGTAGGCGGGGTCAGGGCAGTCCGCATTAAAGGGAAACAAGCATGATTTGGCCCAATTGACCCTTAAGCCGGATTTGTCAGCAAAGTCGCTGAGCGTTTGGGCGAGTGCAATAGAGTCCATCCGAATGTACCGGAGGTACAGGAGGTCATCCGCGTATATGAAATGACATGTATCCCATTCCCTAACAGAATTCCCCGGCCGTGTGTCCGGATAACAGCAGCCAATGGCTCCACCGCAAGAGAGAAAAGCAAAGGGGACAGAGGGCAACCTTGTCGGGTACTTCAACATATAGCAATGGGGTCTGAGAGATACGTACCCAGCACTCTTGCCACCAGAGCTGAATAGAGCAGCTTAACTATGCGCAGGAAGCGACCTCCAATGCTGTAGCGAGCCAACGCAGCTAAAAGAAATTCCCATTCTAAGGAGTCAAAGGCCTTCTCTAGATCTAGGATCAGGCATTCAGAGTGTGGTCACCTAACAGCCAAATATTTGGAGACATGAAAGAAAGCCGCAAGTTTAATGAAGTTTTGTGGGCCAGGACAAACCCTTTCTGATCTGGGTGTACCAAAGACGTGACCAGGGGAGCCAACTGATCGGCCAAGACCATAGCCAGTATTTTGTAGTCTGTGTTTAGCAGCACTAGAGGGCGATAGGATCCCAAAACGGTAGGATTCCTGTCTGGCTTCGGCAGCGAGATCAGTAGGGCTTCGCTTAATAACGGATGGAGGTTGGCCAATGTATACACCTCATTATATAGGGTGTGTAAGCGAGGGGTCAGTGTCGAAGAGTAGGCCTTATAAAATTCAGCTAAGAGGCGGTTCGGCCCCGGGGCCTTACCTGTCGCCAGAGCCCTGATGGCCTTACGTATCTCCAATTGTGTAATCAGTTCCTCGAGTTCCCCCTGCTGTTCCGGAGTAATGATATGGAGTCTGATGGTATCAAAAATGCGGTCAGACCTCGTTCCAGGACCGACTGATATAGGGAAGAATAGTGACGCGTGAGCTCAGCGTGTATTTCGTGCTGAGTATGAAGACGCTGTCCAGTGTGTGAGCGCAAAGAAATTATAGGGTGCCGGGGTTGCTCCTGGCGTATCAACCATGCAACTAAGCTTCCTGCTTGATTCGACGCGGAGTGGGTGCGGGCCGAGTGTGCAGTGTAGTTAAGGCATCGCAGGTGCTCCAATAGTGACGCGTGCTCTGAACACGCTGCGGCCAGGTGCCGAACCCGGTCTGGGTACATCGTCTATTGCATTTCAAGCGTCAGAAGCGAGCTTTCAATGCAGGTGATATTGCCTTCCAGTTGCTTCCGAATGTTCCATGCAACCCCCAAACTATGTCCCCTCATGGTCACTTTAAAAGCATCCCACTCAATTAATCTATCTTTTGCTGTATTATTGTTAAGATCAAAATATTCTGCTGCCACTGTTCCGAATGACTCTCTAAATGATGGGTTCTCCAACGCTGCTGGTTGTAGACGCCACGTGGTAATGGGCGGTGTGTCCACCTCCCAAGCGAGGCATATGATTTGAGGGTTGAGGTCTGAGTGCGTGCGGCCAAGGTAGTCTGTCAGCTGGACTATGGGGAGAAGATTGCTTGTCCCCACTACTGGATCTAGCCTGACTTGCAGGTCATGCGGAAAGGAGTAGAAGGAGTAGACGCGTGTGTCAGGGTTGTGGGCATGCCAGATATACACTAAGCCCCAGTGTCTCATCCAATCACCCAGTGTCTGTGCATTAGACGTTGCTGCTGTGCAGGGCAGCGGGGGAAATAAGCGGTCCAGTGTAGTATGTAAAACTGAGTTGAAGTCGCCTCTCAACAGCCATGGGATGAAGCACCAACCAGACAGCACGCCAGATAGGTTGTGTAGATATGTTGCTTGGTCTGTGTTGGGGGCATATATCGACCCCTGACAACCATTAAGTCGACCCCGAATCATGACGTAACGTCCCTCTGTGTCTGTCATCACATCATCTGCTGTGAAGGGGGTCCCTGGTCTTACCCATATCAAAACGCCTCATGCGTATGAGGAATAATTTGTGGCGAATACTTGTCCCCTCCAACGGCGCCCGAGACTATGTGCTTCGGTTAACGTCAGGTGTGTCTCGTGTAGCAAAGCTACGTGGGTAGATCTGCGTTTAATGTAAGAGTAAACCGTATACCGGCATGAGGGTGTGTGCATGCCCCTCACATTCCATGTGACAATGTTACTGTGCATCATGAGTGAGACGTGGTAGCGGCACGCTCGTGGGGGCATCCTGAAGGCAGAAGTTGCCCTCTACAGGTAGTGGTGTAGTCTGGTGGGTATGGACTGGGGGGTGAGGTATACCGGGACAACTGATAAAACCCAGTGAAAGGAAACAGAACTTGAACATGTGGAACATTTCTAGAGCAGAGGTACCACTGGCACCGCCCAAACTTTCAAACTGCCCACGGCAACCACCGGCCTTGTAAGCTGGCTGAAGGGAGCGTGGGGTTGCGAGGGCCAACTATTCCGAGCCCTACGTGTTTATTGTGTGCGTGTACCCAACTATAGGCTGGCGACTGCTAAGCTGAGATAACTCATTTTGATCTTGTTTCTTGCCAGTGTGCCCTTGCGCAGGCCTCAAGCCACTACATTGAGGTGAGTCATTTTCCACATCACCGTAAGTCAACTTAATTATGATGCAGGTGTTGGTCACAACAGCACTGCTGATGGATCGCTTCTCTTGCTTTGCTCAGATTATGTCATCTGCCCTTTGCGAGGTAACATCCGGTAGAGTCTGAGAGTCCGCACCGGACGGCCATGTGCTAAGGTAACCATCATCACCGAGGGATTGAGTAGAGGCAGCTTCTTGGTCAGGAACCAGGTCAAGGTCCTGCATCGTAGAGGCCATATGTATGGTTTGCTGTCACACCAGTATCACTTGCTCCAGGTTCGGCACTGCATGCATCCGTGGAGAACGGACAGATCTTCTGCAACGCCTCCGGCCATGGTTTCCCACAGCATCTCCCGTCTTGTCTGCCCCCACGGGCTTGGGGCGTGAGTCCGTGAGTCCATTGGCCTCCATCCAGTCCCATGTCTCCTCCAGGGAGTCGAAGAAGTGCACCTTGCCATTTACCACTGTGTGGAGACTAGCAGGGATGAGCAAGGAGTAGTGGACATTGTGATATCTGAGGTGGCGTTTGACCGCTTGGAATGAGCTCCGCGCTGTCTTTGTGTAATCAGGAAAAAGCATGACCGAAGCATTGTCTACTTTTATGTCTTGTAGTCTGCGCGCCTCAAAGAGGATCGAGTCACGGTCTTTATAGTTCAGGGGGTGGGCAAGAAATGGTCTGGGGTTACCACCTGGCGGTGGACAGTGTGTTAGCACCCGGTAGGCGCGCTCAACGGTGAAGAAGGGCAGCATCACACAGATCCAGTCCTCTGTATATCCTACAGCGTCTTGACCTTCCACTCCCTCTGGGAGCCCCAATACACTATTTACAATATTATTTCTTGGAGACCGGCCTTCGTCATCTTCAGCCCTTCTCTCCAGAACATGCACTCGGTCCATTAGGGTCTGAACCAGAGTCGTGGTCTCGCGATTGTTGGTTGGATGTCAGTGAGTGAGTGCTCCATCGTTTTCACTTTCTCCGCTAATTTGCGGTGGTCAGCATGCAACAGGGTGAAGTCCGCAGTTACCTTGTCTATAATTTGCTCGAGTGATGTGCGTGTGCACCAATTTTCTTCACTGCTTGTAGGACTATATCAAGCTTGGCCCCAAGTGACATGTCAGAATTGGTTGCTCCAGCTGCTGCCTGTTCTCCGGCTCGGTGCTCTTGGGTGGGGGCCACGTGTGTCTGCGCCGGCGACGCCCCGATCACAGGTGGCCCATGGCGGTCGGGTGTATAGTGTGCTATGGGTCTGGGCTAGCACTCTCTTTTCACTCGTGGGGGGGGGGGGAATTGAAGACGCCAAGGGGTCAGGCCTGGCCAGCCCCCAAGTATTTCAGTTGATTCCGCAATCAGTGGATTTGATGGGTAAGAGGCCATCAAGGGGTCCAGTCAAGGACCAGACACGCTGCTAGGCCAGGCCTCCACCTCCTGCAGGCATTAGACTCAATGCAAGTTCTATGATGAGAGCAGCACAGGCTCCCCAGCAACAGGCCTCTTCTCTTGCACCCCGCACCTCAAGGTCTGTTCACCCCAAAGATAGCAGACCCATGGTGCGTTTCAGCACTGTAACTGTAGGCAGGCCTTGAATTGTCCCAGGTGGAGTCCGGAGCCAGGGGTCCCACCACCGGGTCGCTTGCGTTTTTCTGCATCCCACAGGGGTGTCTGGGTAGTCCTTCTGTTGTCCTCTGGTCCCGGCGTGTATAACAAGCCCCAGCCAGGAGTAAATCGGGTCGCTGGTGTAGTCCACCAGGCCCGCCTCCCATCCCGCAGTCAGGCCTAGGACCGACAGGACCTCCAAGCCTCTGACTGGGACCGCAGTCGGGGGTGCGTAGGCAGGGTCTCGGCAGCGCAGGCACTCCTCACCTAAATGTCGGGTTCATCAGCAGTCAGCAATCAAGGCCCCCAGGTTCTCACAGGGCCTCTGGCTCTTCACAGCATTGAAGCCCTCACCCACACATGTAAGCCTAGGCCTGACACAGCCTCCAGGCTCTCGATCAGGGCTCCTTACACTCAGCTCCTCCTCTGATACCAGGTGGGTTCTCCACCGCACAGTTTCGTCCCGCCCGGGCAGGACCTCATCGACGGTCTTGCCAGGTATGCCGGTAGTGCCACCCGGTCACGTCAGCCTGGGAGGGGACCCTCCTCTCCCTCAGCTAGCGCCACAGAAACAGTGCATCCAGCACCGTGATCGCTGCAGGGGACAGCTCGGGCAGATGTTGTGGCAGCTACAGGATTAATGGCTTATAAAGGGGCCAGTCGCTCGCAGCTTTGCTAACATGCGTCCGCCATCTTGGCTGGCTAGCCACGCCCCACCAAGAGAGGTGAACTCCAATGTGCTGCTGTAGCTACTGAGCAAGCCCTGCCACTACCAGAAGAAACTTGATCTTTGGGATTTGTAGAAGGTATTGATCTACTGATCTTAGAATATCTCATAGATGTTTTAAGGTAAAGCGAGATGACAGAAGTGAGCTTTGTGTACTAGACACATGAACTTGGAAGTAATCAATCAATCAGCATTCATATAGCACAGTCACCCCAAGACGTATCTGGGCGCTGAGGGTGCTTTGTCTCTGTCGAAAAGTCAGGTCTTGAGTTTCTTTCTGAAGTCCGCTAGGAAGGGTGCTGTTTGGAGGAGGAGGGGCAGGCCATCCCAGGTCTTGGCGATGTAGGAGAAGGAACAGTCCCTGCTGCGACAGACACAGGGGGTGTGAGCAAGGGCGACTGAGGCGGAGCACAGGTGTCTTGCAGGAAGATGGAAGTTTGGTCGATGGTTGATGGTTGATGAAGTGCGGTCCTTGCTCGTGTAAGGCTTTGTAGGCGTGCATGAGGATCATGAACTGGCATTTCTTCTGGATAGGGAGCCAGTGTAGGTTCCTGAGATGGGGGGTGATGTGGGTCTGTTTGGGGAGGTCCAGGGTGATTCTGGCTGCAGTGTTCTCTACTGTCTGGAGTCTTCTGAGAAGCAGGGTGGAAATTCTGATGTAGAAGGCGTTGCCATAATCGAGGAAGCTTGTGAAGATGGCCTGCGTAACGGTCTTTCTGGTGTTGATTGGGATCCATCTGAAGATTCTGTGGAGCATGCGAAGGGTGTGGAAGAAGGAGGAGGAGACTGCGTTAACTTGACGTTTCATCATTAGTTGGCTGTTGAGGATGAGGCCAAGGTTGCACGCATGATCTGCCGGTGTGGGTGTTGGTCCGAGTTCTGCTGGCCATCAGATGTGATGCCATGCAGAGGTGCTCTTTCTGAAGATCAAGACTTTTGTTTTGTTGGAGTTGAGTTTGAGGCAGGTGCCACTCATCCATTTGGCTACATTGGTCATTGCGTTGCAGAAGTTGGTTTTGGCATTGGAGGGGTCCTAGGTGAGAGAGAGAGGATTAGTTAAGTGTCGTGGGCGTAGAAGATTATATTGCGTCCGTGGGATCGGAAACGTCTACGAGGGGGACATGTAGAATTTGAACAGGGTGGGGCTGAGGTTTGATCCTCTGGGTATGCCACAGATGATGTCCTTGGGTGCGGAGGTGAAGGGAGGCAGTTGAATGCTCTGTGTGCTTCCTATAAGAAAAGAGGTGATCCACTTGAGGGCGTTTTGCTGAATGCCGATTTTGTAAAGTCTGTTGATGAGGGTATGGTGGGAGACGGTGTCGAATGCAGCAGAGAGGTCGAGGACGCTCAGGGCCACAGTTTCCCCGTGGTCGAGGAGAGTTCTGATGTCGTCTGTGGCAGCAATCAGGGCAGTCTCTGTGTCGATGGTTGGCACAGAATCCTGATTGTGAGGCATCAAGTAGATGGTTTTTGTTTCAGGTATTCGATGAGCTGTTGGTTGATGGCTTTCTCAAGTACTTTGGCTGGGTAGGGGAGCAGGGATATCACTCTGTTGTTTTTGAGGTCGCTGGGGTCGGCAGAAGGGTTTCTGTAGGAGGGGTCTGACCTCTGCATGTTTCCATCGGTCCAGGAAGGTTGCTGTGGAGCTGGAGGTGTTGAGCATGCTGATGAGTTCCGTGCCGATTGGGTTGGTTCCGAGGTTGAAGAGATGGTGGGGGCAGAAGTCGGTGGGCACCCCGGAGTGAATGGATGACTCCATGGCTGTGGTGGTCTGGGTGGTAAGCGGAGACCAGGTGGTGATCTTTGGCTGGTGTTCACTGGTTGGTTGAGGTTGTCGATGCCGACAGTGATGGGTTGGGGTCGAAGTTGTTGTAGATGGTGGCAATTGTGCTGTGGAAGTAGTCTGTGAGGGTGTTAGAGTTCTTGGGAGGTGTGGACAGTGTTCTCTGTGGCTGTCAGGTTGGAGAATTCCTTGACTATTTTGAAGAGTTCCTTCGTGTGGTTGGCCGCGGTACTAATGCGGGCAGTAATGGCTGCTCACTTGGCTTCCTTGATACGCAGGTGGTAGTTGCTGAGGGCTGCTTAGTGGGTGGCTCTGTCAGAGGGGTTTTTAGTGGCACGCAAGCACTTCTCAAGTCAGTAGCAGTTGCGCTTGGTGGTTCTGAACACAGGGGTGTAACAGCTGGCTTGTTTTGAGGTTTTGTTGGCTTTTGCTGGCTTCAGCGGGGCGACTCTGTTGGCACATTTGGTGATCCAGGTGGAGAAGTTCTGGAAGATCTGGTCAAGGTCTGCTGATATTGTGGGTAGTGTGGTGCTGAGGGCCTGTGCCCACTGAATCCCGGTTACCTTGCCCAGCTGCGGTTGGAGGAGCTGTGGTACTTGGTGATGGTATGTCGGGCATCAGAGATGGTGAAGTGAACAATGGCATGGTCAGTAATCCATAGTGGTGTCTCTAGAAGGTAATTTTAGGATTTTGGAGGGATTTTCAATCTTCAAAAAACATCAAACATGTACAAGCCTTTTTAACATTTTTCAGCGAAAGAATCAACCACAAGGGGTTTCTGCACACACTGCTCCAGCTCGGAGTGCTTTAAAAATATTGTAAGCTCTCCTGGGGTCATGGATTCAATGGTCCAGGAGGCTTACTGTGTTTTTTAAATGTTGCTAGGAGGACAAGGGGGCTGCAAGTGTTCCCTGCAGGCCTCCACAACATAAAAAACAATTGGTTGGTGGTTCCCCTGCTCCTGCTAGGGGCACCACCAGGAAGAAAAAATGTAATTTAAAATCCCTCAAGGACATTATGGGGTGCACCTTGCTTGGAGCAGTGAATAATAAATGGATGGCTCCTGCTGCTGATTTATTATTCCTTTTAATAATGCTTTTAACTTTTTTTGGGACACCCAAAGTTTATATTAAGTTTGAGACTGTGGAGGCCGTGCTCCTGCCACTCCCTAGCCAGCACCCATGGTGGGTCCCGGGGAGAGCCGGCTATTATTTAAAAGTGGGTGCCCTGCTGCCCATGCGGGACACCCACAACTGCCCAAGTACTTGGGAGCCACAAGCGGTGCCCCAAGGCCCACACAACCTAAGCTGGCTCTCCAGTCAGCACTCATTGTGGGGGCCAGCAGGAGCCAGCTATTTTGACACAGTGGGTGCCTCTGTGCCCACACATGACATCCACAATGTGCCCAATCATTGGGGGCTGCAATGGGAGCCCTAAGGCATTGGGGGCCACAGGTCCCCTTCCCAAATACAATATTTGGCCTCAGGGAATGGGCCTCCGGGTCCTTACAAAGGCTCGGGAGTGGGACCACACACCCTACTCTCCATAAATAAACAACTGTACTGGCCCTGGAGAATGGGGTCCCCGGACCTAAAAATGACTCCGTGATAGGGGCTGCATGCCCCTTCCCTAATAAAATACCGGGGGCTTATTTTTCAAAAAGCATTCTCCCCAGATCTGGGGTAACATTTTTGGCCCTAGTGGATGTTCTTTTGGGACCACCCTCCCCCCCACAAGGCCTAGGGGGGCAGGATACACCTACCCTGCCCCCTATGTGTTTTTTAAATACTTTTGTTAGGATAGGGGACTGAGTTCCTAAGTGCTAGGATTGCTGCCGCCACATCTTAGTTGATGTGGTGGCAGTCAATCAGATCCTATTTTTAGATCTGTCGGCTCCACAGGTGCTCTAGAGCATGAAATAATCATACCTTTTGAACCCTGATTTCTGTAAACTACTGAACAGATTTACACCAAATCACAAATGGCATGCTTTCTGAACTAAGGTCTAGCTTTCTGCCAAATTTGGTGTAATTTTGTTCAGCCGTTATGCTGTAGCTGTGTCTAATTTTCCTGTGGAAAATTGCATGGGGAAAACGTGTTTTAGGACCCCTCTTTTCTCGGCACCAGCTTGAGGAATCCCCCCAAAACTTTCCATTAAGGAGCTGAAGCGGATGGGACTGTTTTTGGCAAAGTTTAGTGAAGATGCATCAAACGGTACCACAGTTATAAGCAAACGAACACATCCATTTTCAATGGAAACGATGTACTAACTACCCAGTGGCCACTGCCACTATATATATCTCCTACTGACAGTAGGTAGTTATAGTTAGGACCATGGCTTCCATAGGAAAAGTGTTTTTTGTTTTGTCAATAACTTTGGAGCCTCTCGACAAAGCTTCCCGAAATTTTAAAAAAAATTCTCCTTTTTTGGTTCAGCTGCTGTGTTGAAGGTTTCGGGGTGATCCGTCAAGCAGGGGCCGAGAACAAAGGTGGGTCTCAAAATGAGTTTTCCCCATGTTATGTGTATGGGGATTTTTCATTTTTGAACATGACTACAGCCCAAACAGCTGAAAAGAATTACACCAAATTTGGCAGAAAGCTAGACGTTGGTCCAGAAAGCGTGCTTTTTTGATTTGGTGTAAATCCGTTCATTAGTTTCAGAAATATTACAGTTTAAAAAATATAGATATCTGGGTACGCAAGTCCTTGCAGTGGACTCGCGGATCCTACTAAAATTTGATTGGCTGCCAATACTTCAACCAGGAAGTGTTGGCAGCACTCTTGGGACTCGGCTTCAAGCCGAGCCCCACAAAAAAAGTAAAAAATGATGAAAAGGGGGCAGGGTAGAAATACCCTGACACCCCAGATATGGTGGGGGGGGGGGTCTCACAGGGACCCTGCAGGGGAAATAAAAAGTATTTTTGTAAATTAATTTTGCCGCAAATTCACGGGTGGACTCGCAGATCTGTGGGAAAATTTAAAACAAAATAAAAAAAGACGGACAGGCTCCTGTGTGTCTTTTTTTTAAAGCCCCCAGGTGAGCCTCTTTCTGCTCATTTCTCATCTTTATTCTGCCTCTTTCTCCTCTTTTCCTGGAAACCACGGGGGGAGACTCAAGGCCCCGCTGTCCCAGCCGGCTCCCCGCCTCCTGCGGGAGCCAGCATTACTGCGGCACGGAGGAGCTGCTAGAAAGGCAGCTCCCTCCGTGCTGAAGCAATCGTTTCATTCCTTTCCCTGCCTGCATGTCTGCGGGCAGGGAAAGAGATGAAACCTCAGCTTCCAGCGGGCAGGAGCACTTTGACAGCTCCTGCCCGCTGGAACCAGAGTGTTTACTTTAGCTTGACGGGAACTGTGAGCTCCCGCCAAGCTAAAGCAAGCTGCTATGCCCCAGGGTTGGGCAACCTTGGGACATAGCAGTAGCCGGTTCTAGGGGGTGGCAGTCCCCAGTGCCATGTATTTGCTCCAGGAGAGGGGCCACGCAGCCCCCTCCTTCTATTTGCACGTACCAACCCAGGGAGGTGATGGTCCCTGGGGCCGAGGACGGCTAAGGAGGGGGGCTGTGCGGTCTCCTTCTTCTAATAAAACAAGAAAGCCCCGGGAGGTGGTGGTCCCAGGGGCACAGGAGGTTCCACGCGGCCCCGCAACATATTCACATAAACCCCAGGGAGGTGGTGGTCCCCGGAGCCTGGGGGTCTGCGCTGCCCCCCAGCTATTACTAAACTTAGCCCTGGGGAGGTGGTGGTCCCCTAGGCATTGTTAAGACCTTGGAGGAGGGCTCCATGCGCCCCCCCTCCATTTTTTATTTAACAGTGTATGCCCCTGGGACCTGGCCCACCCAGGGGCTTTAGTATAAACAAGCACGGGAGCCAGAGGTTGTTTTTTTAAATAATGATTTTCTTTTGCATTTGGTGGCAATTTGGTTTAAAAAAAAATAATGTTTTTTGCCCTGCCGTGGTCCCGCTGGGACCCCAAAACCAAGGCATGGGGGTCAGGGTATTCCTACCCTGCCCCCTTTTCTTTTTTTAAACTATATTTTAGGGACTCAGCTGATGGATGTCAACACTTCCTGGTTGAAGATTTGGAGGCCAATCAGAGCTCTGCATTACCCAGCACGAGCTCGTCATTATTAGCAAAGTCGTCGCGGCCACAGATATACAAATTTGGATTTCCTTTAATATATCAAAAACTACTAAAGGGATTGCCACTAAATAACAAAAAAGCACAATCTGCTTAACCAAATCTATCTTTCTGTCAAATTTGGTGTAATTCCGTCAAGTGGTTTGGGCTGCAAGCGTGTCTAAAGCTCCTATGGGAATCAACATTGGAAAGCACTTTTTTTTACCCCCCCCCTCCCTTTTCTCAGCCCCCACTTGGCGGAACCCCCCGAAACTTTCCATGCACAACAAGACTCACTATGACCCTTTTTTGAAAATTGTGTGAAAATTTGTCCAACTGCGACAAAGATATAGGCAAGTCAAAATATGCTTTTTCTATGGAAACATGGCCTACTATAACCACCTACTGGCAAGCGCCAGTAGGTAATATATATATATATATATATTATATATGTTGTAGGAAATGTAAAATGTAAACGCGTGGCAGTGAAGTTTGACATGAAGGCTGTGGCGAGGGCTACATTAGGAACGAGCCATGACCTGGGAATTAACCTAGAACTCACTGCAAAGTGTCAGTGCATGCGATCGTGGCAGTATGGAGTATAGAGGACTATGTCTATTTCTGGCCATCTATGTGGTACGCTATAAATCAGCATTAACGCTACTGCACATCCATGCAAAGTAAGAACAATGATGTGATTCTTCTGGGACTGTATTGGAGAATAGTAGATGTAGCGCGAGTACTGCCATTTGATTTTATTGCAAGCAGGACGCACTGACTGTTGAATATCTGCGAGACCTGCAGCTGTCCTCTTTTGCTTGCAGCCATTAATTATCCAATGGGAAAGTGACTTTTTGAATTTAAAAGCATTGTGGTGATGTCATGACAATGAATATGGCGAGTATTGACAAAGGGGAATGCTGAAACGCGTTTACACGAATTAAACGACTACAGAGATTTAATCCTGTAAGTGCTCCGTATTTGTCCTTTTGGATGTTTGAAATGCAGATATTGTGGGTCCACCCCCACGTAACGGAGGCGCCCGCCCTGTGTGCAGGAGAGTTACTGGTGGACTCTGGAAACAAATATATGTATATATAATGTTGTAGGAAATGTAAAATTTAAACCCACAGTAGAACATGTAAAAAAGGAAAACAGCGACAACAGACAGAAAACGCACAGCTGTACATGGTGAAAGAACAATTCTGGCCCAAATCTTGCGCTGACCTGAGTAAGGTGAAAAGTTCACTTATGGACACAACGGAATAGGTAACTTGAAAGGGTTTCAGTTAAAGGCCAACTCTGTGTAGCAAGCGTAAAAATATTTATGGGTTTAGCACCCGGGATCACCGGCATGCACTTCTTGCTTCCAAAGAGATTGTAACCTGTTTAGACAGTGGGTCCAGGAAGTGCAAGGAAGAGTATGTAGAGGATTAGGTCAGAGTTTGGGGGTAATGGGGTCACAGGTCTTTGAGTGTTTTTTTGTCTTCGAACTGTAACCTGCAAGTCAATTATTATTTGCTGTTTTGTAATAAAGCATTGTGTAACTTGTGTATAAAAAGAGCTGCCTGTGGAGCTGCAATTTGAGAGGGACCGACTGCCTGCCTGTGTGCAGTAAAGGTTTGGTTCCCTGTCGCAACAGTAAATAGCTGTCTTTGCATTGCCAAGAGGAGTCTGTCTTTTTTCCATTTGGAGGTCTTAGTCACCCTGCAACAATACACACATATATAATGCATGTATATTTATATCTATGTGTGTATGTGCACACAAACCCACACATATATTTATATAGATATATATGTACGTCACACATACCTCTCTTTACCTCTACCCACCTCTAAACCCTAAAATCTCACATACCTCCCTTTAACCTTTGTCCCCACAGGAGCCCTAAAGTTACCCTTACTTCCCATTGACGTTAATCACCCATAAACCCTAAAATCACACTTACCTCCATCTATCAGCCCCTAAACCCAAATTACCCTTACCTCCCTTTACCTCCACCCATCCCTAAACCCTAAAATCCCCCTTACCTCCCTTTACCTCGGCTGCACCCAAACAAGTTCTTTTAGAAATAAGATAAAAATTATATTAATTAAAAAAATAGGTAAAGGCATGCTTGGCAATGGATGCATGGTAAATGCAGTTTCTCCTATTCTTCCAATAAATATACATATTCTTCAATGGCCTACTACTTTCTCACCACTTGCTATTGGGAGTTTGGTGTATCATTCTGTGTCTTTTGGAAACTTCCATTGCAACACATGAGGGGCTATTTTTTATGTCTCAAAATGAATCACCACACTTCCTGTCACAGTCAATCCTTTATGTCACCCATGGCTACTAAATATAAAGAAGTACTTTTAATTCACTGCAGCACATGAAATTATTGACCTTTTAATGAGTTTACCGGGCTCAAGAATGAACCTGACTTTAAAATAGGCTTTCAATTGTATCTCTTCTTTAAACATAGAGTTGGCTTGACCCCCAAGATGGCTGTCCTGAATCATTTATTTCAATATTGTAGCAATTTTCCATTTTTTAAGCTCTCATCAGTTTCTTTGTGCTGCTTTTCCCTTTGTAGCCACTGGGAACAAATCCACCTGCCTCAAACTCAACACAGACAAAACTGAAGTGGTGATCGTAGGAAGAAAAGCCTAAGCCTAGGACTCCAACAGGTGGCCAATGGACCTCAGCCCCACACCCACCAACCATGCCAGAAATCTTGGAATAATCCTGGACAACAAGCTTGGCATACCTCGCTGCAACCATATTAGCCCACATCTCAGAGAACTTCACTGGCTCACCATACACAAACGGACCCCGTTCAAACTCCTCACACACAAATACAAAGCACTATACAACATGGACCCTACCTACCTCAACAGCTGCATACACTTCCACCAGCTTCCCAGGTACCTTTGCTCAGCAGGACTCTCACTAGCATACGTACCCCGCATCCAAACTCCTCAAACACAAATGCAAAGCTCTACACAACACGGGCCCCGCTTACCTCAACAGCCGCATACACTTCCTCCTACTGCCCAGGTACGTCCACTCAGTTAGATTCTGACTAGCATACATACCCCGAATCCACAAAGCAACAGCCAGAGGCCAGGCTTTCTCCTACACTGCCTCCAAGGCATGGAACGACCTCCCATACCACATCAGGGCCTCTTCTTCACTTCTCGAGTTCTGAAAGAAGCTGGAGACTTGGCTTTTCGAATAATCACTCCAAGGAGACAGCTGCTGTTTTTTCCTGCAAAGCACCTGGATACCCTCACGGGTAATTAGTGTGCTATACAAATACACATGGCATCTCTGAACTACTGCCTGGGCTACGTTTTTCTTCTTTTCCATATATCCAAGGCAAAGAAGGCTTACTTTCATTTCTATTTCATAGGTATGAAAGTAGGAGTTTAATGAAGACTTCCCTCCTAGTTGACCTTTGTTTTACACAGAACTATAATGTAGGCTTCCGTGATATCATTATCATGATCCGTAGAGCATTTTGTTTTTAGTAAAGTAACTACAATGGCCCATTTAAAGAGGTGCGGTGTATGCTGGTTTTGGTTGAAACTTTGCAGACCATGACTGTTAGTGGCAGGTCTTGCCAGAGCAACATTACTGAGCTGAGCTGGAGGACACCTGTCTAGAGGAGAGGCTGCTTTAATGGGCCTAATAGCTTCAATCACAGGGCTTACATATATAGGCGATATGTATGGCCATGAAAGGAGGAGAATTAGTGAGGCTCTGGAATGAAGGAGCTTTTGTAGTGAAAAAACAGAGAGAGATCTTGGAAGAGAAACAATAAATGAGGGATAAAAGCACTACTTCAGAACCGCCTGTATCCCAAACACTTACACTAATACTGATGGCACACACAGCCAACCCACCACCGTTTGGTTTCTAGATCAAACTTATCAATGCAATTAGTGGCTGCACTAGTGATCCATGGGACAAAACCCAACTGGGAAACAGATCTTGGCTTCACAAACTCTTAAAAAAAGCCTGGCTCTATTGTGGTAGCCAGCTGGGGACTTAGGGCCACATGTACGAAAATGTTGTGCCTCACAAAATGGTCGCAAACAGGTTTGCAACCGCTAAAGTGGCTGTCTGCGATGTACAAAAGCCATTCACAAACCCAAAATTGGGATGCGACTGTTCTGCGATTCTGTAAATATTGCAAAGGCAAATACCGATTTGAAAATAGGAAATCACTATTTGCGACTCACAAATGGTATGTTCATCACATTCGCAAATAGTGAATAGCAGCAAAACGGACCTTTTGCGCATGTAGTTTTGCACGAATTCTGAACAGGTGGTAAATGGGTGGAGAGAATATAAACTGGCCCAGAATGCAACAGGGTTTACCACAATGGCTGCTCTTTACCTTATTGCAATACTGGCTGCTCAGCAGAGGAGGAGGCGGAGACAAGAGTGGATTTTAAGAATCAGTAGGCCCTCTTTTAACAAGCGAAGGAAGAAATATATGAGGAATACAGGCTAAGTAGCACTGTCATATTGGATATTATTTCCCTCTTACAACCACATCTTGAAAGAAGGAGCCTGTGCAGCAAAGCAATCCCTACTCATGTACAGGTGTTGTGCTCATTACACCTATTAGCCTCTGCTGGTTACCAGGGTGTGATTACAGTAGCAGGAGGGGTGTCACAAAGTGCGCTTTCACAGTTCTTCCGTGCATTCCTAGATGCCATGCTGGTCTAAATTCACCAACACATATACCAATGCAGGAATGCCCAAGAAATTCAGAGTACCAAATTAGATTTTTACAGGATTGCAAATTTTCCCAATGTCATAGGGTGAATAGATGGGACACATGTGCCCTTAAGTCCCCCATCCCATCACAAATACATTTTCAGAAACAGGAAAAGTACACATTCCCTCAACATTCAGGTGGTATGCAATGTCAACAGTGTCATAACTGATATTGTGTCGCAAAATCCAGGAAGCACCCACGACTCTTTCATGTTAGAACACAGCGGCTGGAAAGAGGGGAATTTGATGATGGAAAGGTACAGAATAGAAAGTGACAAAGACATGTGTGTGTGGTCAACTATTCACTATGTAATGTAGCCTATGTATGTTTTGCAGGTGACAGTGCGTATGCCCTACATCTATGGATTCTCACACCATTCCTTTCTCCCACCTCCCAAAATGAACGCCAATATAACAATGCACATCGTAGCACCAGGAGGTGTCACTGAGCGGACATTTGGCCTACTGAAATCACGTTTCAGGGGCCTGCACAAGAGTTGGGGTGCGTTACAATATGCACCTGAAATGGCTTACAAAATAGTAGCATTGAGTCCCATCCCGTACAATATTGCCTTCAGGAGACGCATACACATTGAGGTATCTGAGTTAGATTCAGAGGACGAAGACCCTGAGCCACCAGTACAGCAGCTGAGAGATGGGAGCAGAGCAATGGTTGGGAGAAGGCGCAGGGACCATATTGCCACACACTACTAAGGGGGGGTACGTCATCAATAATAATGCATTGAGTACCTGAATGGAACATAAGACGCTGTTGATGCATGTAGACCAAAATACCTTTATTGTCAGATATGTAGTCTGGAGTACAACTATACACGCATTCAAACATGAAAAAACAACTCTGCTGGTTAACTCACCAGATAGGAGTGAACTCAGGAATGATATTCAAATCTGCATAGGCAGCTTAATGTTTCTTGTCCCTACGACCAGATAGGCTACCTCCTTGTCGTCTTGCAGCATGTGCTCGTCTGCTGCTGCATCTGAAGGACCTGGTATCTGAGGCAGAGATACTGCTGATGCTAGATCTGTCCTCGCTATCAGCCCCTTCTATGCCTGTGACCCCTGCAATGCGGCCAGTCTGCATTGGATCGACAGCAGATGTTATCTGTTGCTGACCGCTTGTTATATCGCCACTAAAGTGGCCCATCTCAACCTGTACATTGACAGTTCTACTGAACAGGGTTGCTGTAGCAGGTGCCAGTCGCCTGACAGACCGACTTAGGGTGTCCATCCTGGCTGCACTGTGTCTATCCCTGCATGTCTGGCCAGTGTTGGAGAGTTGTAAACACAACATCTCGAGAGCAGCTGTCACGTTCTCCATTTTGTGGCCCAATTGGGTTGGGTTCTATGCCATTTGTCTGACAACATTTTAAAATCCCATTGCCATATGCCATGCATGCTCCACAACTTCCTGTTCATGATCTTCATTTGTTTATGTTGCAGGTGTTGAATGCGCACATGGACTTTTCCAACTCTCCACACACCTGTGTGTCCTCTGTTGCTTGTGGGATCGGCAGAAGTGTTTGCGGCACAGGTCGCGCCCTACATAGCGGTCGACCATGTCCCAATAGATGCAGCTTGCGTGGTCTCACTATGGGAGTCATAGTATGGCTTGTTTGTAGATGGCCCTCATCCTCCTCTGGTCATGCAGACTGGGGTGAAAAGACAGCACTGGTGGGGATGTTATGTGATGTGGAGGGTCCACTTTGGAATTGATTACCTCGAGGAGAACAACATCCTGGACCCTTCCCAGTCCGGCTTCCGCAGCAACAACAGCACCGAAACCGCCCTCATCGCCGCCACCGATGACATCAGGACCCTGCTAGACAACGGAGAAACAGCAGCCCTCATCCTCCTGGACCTATCAGCCGCCTTCGACACGGTCTGCCACCACACACTACGAACACGCCTTCACGACGCCGGGATCCAAGAGAAGGCCCTGGACTGGACCACATCCTTCCTTTCCGGCAGAACACAAAGCGTCCGCCTCGCCCCCTTCCGATCCAAGGCCACCAAGATCATCTGCGGCGTACCCCAAGGCTCCTCCCTCAGCCCAACGCTGTTCAACATCTACATGGCACCCCTCGCCCACGTCGCCCGACAGCACAACCTCAACATCATCTCCTACGCCGACGACACCCAGCTGATCCTCTCCCTCACCAAAGACCCTCACACCGCCAAAGCCCACCTCCACGAAGGAATGAAGGCCGTCGCCGAATGGATGAGGACCAGCCGCCTGAAGCTGAACTCGGACAAGACGGAGGTCCTCATCCTTGGTTCCAACCCTTCAGCCTGGGACGACTCCTGGTGGCCAACATCAGTGGGAACAGCCCCGCCACCCACCGACCACGTACGCAACCTAGGGGTCATCCTCGACCCCACCCTCTCCATGACTAAGCAGGTCAACGCCGTTTCCTCATCCTGCTTCAACATCCTCCGAATGCTCCGCAGGATCTTCAAGTGGATCCCCACCGAAACAAGAAAAACAGTCACCCAGGCCCTCGTCACCAGCAGGCTGGACTACGGAAACGCCCTCTACGCAGGAACGACGGCTAAGCTCCTGAGACGGCTGCAACGCATCCAGAACGCCTCTGCACGTCTTATCCTCGACATCCCCCGACGCAGCCACATCACACCCCACCTGAGAGACCTGCACTGGCTCCCTGTCAACAAGAGGATAACCTTCAAGCTCCTCACCCACGCACACAAAGCACTCCACAACTCCGGACCAGCCTACCTCAACAGACGACTCAGCTTCTACACCCCCACCCGCCAGCTCCGCTCGACCAGCCTCGCCCTCGCCACAGTCCCCCGCATCCGGAAAACGACCGCCGGCGGCAGATCCTTCTCCCACCTCGCCGCCAAGACCTGGAACACCCTCCCCACCAACCTCCGACAGACCCAAGACCTACTGGCCTTCAGAAGACTCCTCAAGACCTGGCTCTTCGATCAGTAGCAGCACCACCCCCTCTTCCCCCAGCGCCTTGAGACCCTCGCGGGTATGTAGTGCGCTTTATAAGTGACATGATTGATTGATTTATTGATTGATTGATTTGTGTCTTCCTCCTCATCAATGTGAGTTGCCTCACCTGCTCGGACTCTGCCTCTTCTGTATGCTGTCCAGATACACCTGTGTTGCAGAAAAAATCTAGTAAACTTCTGTTTTATTTCTTTGTGTATTAACTAACGAGACCTTTGTGTTTTAGTTACAATAAACTTTGATTAACTTCACTGTGTGTCTTGTACTACATGTCGATACAAAAGGGGATGATGGACGGAACGTTTGAGCCAATCAAACACTCACCCCCAGTCAACTGATCTGGGTTTAATCCATCATCATTCTTTAGCTCACTCCACCACCCCAGTTCAGACATGGCCATATCCCCTTTTGTATCGTCTTGTACTACATGTCCCATGATGCATTGGTATGGCTGCAGTAAGTGTTACCTTAACTTGTGTCTGTGTATGACCCATTTGCATTAACAGTACAATGTACATGCAGCACTTACTTGGGTTGGGTCCAGGAGTTAAGGTGTCCAAGTGTCCAAATCCAGCAACTGCCTCAGGCTCAATGGTGCCTTCCAGCATTGATTCTATCGCTGTAAGTGGGGGTATTGTGGAGGGTCCACCCCCTGTCACATGGCTCTCTGCAAGGTGTCTGGCAACCATTTCCATGGTCCTTGACCTGAGGACATACCACCTCTTATGTATTTCCTCCACAGAGCGCTGAGTGACCCCAACAGCACTGATATTTGCCTGCATGTCAGTCCAGATTTTCTCTTTTTGGGCCTCCGGGACAGTCATGGAGGCCTTACCAAACAGCATATTGTGGTGGGTACAGCATTCATCCGTGAGGATTTCAATCTCCTTTTGACTAAATTTATATTTTCTCTTCCTGCCCCGTCTCCTTCTCTCCTTCCTGGTTTGCCATGTTGGTTGGAGTAGGAGTGTTGATTTCCAGAGGCTCACAGATATCAGCAGCCTGCCTCACCTTCTATCTGTTTCTCTCCTTCTATGGCAGCCACTAAGGAGCACTTCCTTGTTCAGCTGTTTGGGTTGAAATACCACACACCACTGAAATTATTCAATATTAAGCTCAGAAACTACTCCAAGTTTTCCAGATGTCACACTTTTGGCACAGACTTTCTCAATATAGCTTGGTGCTGTTCTCCAGATGCCAAATATTGGTGTAATGTGTTCAAGCTCCTGATCGAAATGACTGATGACCATGTTGCACCATTCGCGAAGCTGGCACTGCTGGGCTGCACCAGGGCTCTGACTCTGTGCATTTGGCGGTTTGTGTCCGGGCACTGCTGCTGGCCAGGAGACGGGAGCCTGCGTTTGGGGCAGGGATTGAGTTCCCACGGTGAAGGCTTGGTTTACCAACTTGATATAATACAATGACCAGTTTGGACTAAACTGCTCTACATTTCCACCAAATAACTGGCCAAAAACATTTGGGGTTCTCTACAGGTCTACCTCCTAACACATGAGGCACCTGTTCAGTAGGGGGATGTGAGCTACTTGTGCTGTAATACGAGGGTATACAGGTGTGTTTCACCCGCGTCACATTGCCGAACAGGTCCTTAACTGTAAGTAGGATACATTTTTAGTATCATGATTATGTATTGCCCTGATGGAGTCCACTACCAGAAATTTGGATATTAACACATTTCATTTAACAGTACTTGTTCTATATGTAGTTTATATTCCTGCAATCGGAGAAAGAATTTATGAGAAGGAGAAGCACACAAAGAATTTAGAAAACTGCTGTTGGGAGAGTAATTAAGCAAGTTTAGCAATGTATTATAAGGAATAAAATAAATGTGTAAGACATATATACTGCAAGCCATGTCAGAGTTCCATGATTTTATAAAGCATTAGGTAGTGAAACTTGCACTCAGGTGGACAGGGTAATGATAAATAGTACATGTATACAATATACAAAGTAAAGTATACTACCTTCAACAGATACATAATGAAAGCTTGAGATGTAATGCTTCAGACAAGAATGACCACACTCACTAAAGCGCAAGCCTACTCCTTCTGTTCTGATATGGTCTACCAACAAGTTCAGACTCTTGATTCAAAGGTCCCCCTTCCCCCTAATCTAGAGACATTCCCTCCTTTGTTGATGTAGTGAATGGGACGATTCACCCTTCCTCTTGAGAGAGAATTCTGTCTTCTAGAACTAAAGATTTCAAATGTTGTTCACCTTAATTAACTCAATACTGTGCTTCCAAACCTTTCTCTGGTTTACTACCCCCTCTCCCTTTCAGCGACTATAGATCCCACTAAGGGTACTTCCACTATCTGTGGTTAGGTTCGTAAGGACAAAATGTCACACTTCAGTTTCATTGACTTCTAACCCACTCTCACATTCTTAAATTCTACTCCCTGGTGTGGTTCCTTGGGCAGGAATGTTCCCTTCTAATTCTATACATGTCTAACCCCCTCTTACCGTCAATAACTGCACATCCTGCTGCTGACACTTGGCCTCTATCTCCTCAATCAGGCTTTTGAGGGAGACATTCTGTTTCTCCACGACAGTCATTCTCAAAGACATCTTCTCTAGAATTTCCAGCTGACGTTTCTCCATCTTGCCCAGGATGGTTTTCCTTTCGTGCTCAAGAAACCACTGCAGATCTTCAAAGGTTCTCGTGATTTTCACAGCTTGGTTCTTGAATTGTCTCTAAACAAAAGTAATTCAGGTAAAAATAGGTGCAGATAAGTGGATTCTCAATAACACACAAACATTTTTCCTAAATACAGCAAAGACAATAGGTGTGCTCAGAATGCACTGCCATGATCTTGTACATGGCACTGCAGATGGCATCACTGATGACATCAATTATCACAGCAGATGACAAAAACGTAGAAAATGTCCCTCTATACCTGCAGCAGAAGAGGCTACCACTTGCAACTCACCTGAGAGTGGAGGAACATACTCACCTGTTTATAGGCTCTAGGTCCTTTGGCTCTTGTGGGCTCTTAAACTCTTCCCTACCTGGAAGCCAGTGGAGTTCTCGAAGGTGTTCGGTGATGTGGCTGCGGCGGGGGAGGCTGAGGACGTTCTGTAGTTTCCTGAAGAGTTTCTGGGTGATGCCTTGCATAGAGTGCGTTGCCGTAGTCGAGTCTGCTGGTGATGAGTGCGTGGGTGACCGTCTTTCTGGATTCTGTGGGGATCCATCTAAATGTCTTTCAAAGCAGGCGGAGCTTGTGGAAGCAAGATGAGAAAACGGCGTTGATCTGGCAGTTCATTGTGAGCGAGGAGTCCAGTATGATGCTGAGGTTACATGCGTGGTCGGTGGGGGTGGGGGAGTTCCTTGTGAGGCGGGCCACCAGGAGTCGTCCCAGGCTGAGGGTGTGAGTCCCAGGATGAGTACTTTGGTCTTGTCCGATTTGAGCTTGAGGCAGCTACCTTTCATCCAGTTGGCAACGGCCTTCATCCCGCTGTGGAAGTTGATTCTGACGGCTGTGGGCTCATTGGTGAGGGAGAGGATCAGCTGAGTGTCGACGGCGTAGAAGAAGATGTTGAGTCCGTGGCTCCTGACGATGGCAGCAAGGGGGGCCATGTAGCTGTTGAAGAGGGGGGGGCTCAGGGAAGAGTCCTGGGGCACTCCGCAGCTGAGCTCTGTAGGTTCTGAGAGGAACGGAGGTTGTCTGACTCGCTGTGTTTGGCTGGTAAGGAAGGAGTGGATCTAGTCCAGGGCCTTGTCGCAGATGCCGGCGTCGTGGAGTCTCCTGATTAGGGTGCAGTGGGAGATGGTATTGAAGGCGGCCGAGAGGCCCAGTACGATGAGGGCTGCAGTTTCGCTTGGTCGAGGAGGGAGCGGATGTCATTGGTGGCGGCGAGGAGTGCGGTCTATGTGCTGTGGTTGCTTCAGAAGACGGATTGGGAGATATCCAGGACATGGTTCCCTTTGATGAACTAGAAGGGTTGGGCGTTGATGACCTTCTCGATAACCTTGGCTGTGAAGGGGAGAAGGGAGATCAGTCTGAAGTTCTTGAGGTCTGTTGGGTCAGCGGATGGCTTCTTTCGCGGGCGTTGATCTCGGCGTGTTTCCAGTTGTCGGGGAAGGTGGCGGTCTCGATGGAGCAGTTGATGGTGCGGTTCAGCTCGGGCGATGGAGGTGGTTACTCTATGGAAGATGTAATATGGGCAAGAGTCCGGTGGGGCTCCGGAGTGGATTCTCTTCATGGTCTTGAGTGTGTCGTCTGTGGGGAGCGGAGTCCAGTTGAGCAGTATCTGTTGGGGTGCGGCATGGTTGTGTGCAGTGGTGTCGGGTGTGGTGGTGGGGTCTTGGGTGTCAAAGCCGTCGTGGATCACGTTAGAAGAAGATGCCGAGTTTGTTGCAGAGGTCTTGGGAGGGGGGACGTCTGTGGTCTCGCTTTTGAGCCTGGCGAACTCTTTGACGATGGCAAAGAGTTCTGTGCTGTTGTGTGCGTTGGCGTTGATTCGGTCTTGGAGGGCCATTTTGTTTTTGTGGTTTTGAGGAGGAGAAGGATGCTCTTCTTCTAAACTCCCCATCTCCTGCTCACACTATGCTTCAGATGTCTCTGTGCAGCAATGATGCTCTCCTTATAAACAACCCATCTCGTGCCCACACTGTGCTTCAGATGTCCCTGTGCAGCACTGATGCCCTCAGTATAAACTTCCAATCTCCAGTCCAGACTGTGCTTCAGATATCCACTTCTAGCAGTGATGCTTTGTTATAAACTCCCCATCTCCTGCCCAAAGCTGTGCTTCACATGCCCCTTTGCAGCAATGATGCTATCTGTGAACGGCACATTTTCTTCCCTAGGATGTGATTCAAATGTTCTTGTGCAGCAGTAATGATCTCTCTATAAACCCCCATCCCCATCCAATCCTTTTCTTGAGATGTCCCTCTGCAGCAGCGATGCTCTCTCTATAAAATCCCCATCTCCTCCCCGGAGCGTCAGATGCCGCTGTGCAGTAATGATCCTCTCAGTATAAACCCCCCATCTCCTGCCCCGGACTGTGCTTTAGATGTTCCTGTGCAGTAATGATGCTCTCAGATGCTCTCTGTATAAACTCCCATGTCCTGCCCCAGGCTGTGCTTCAGGTGTCACTGTTTAGCAGTGATGATCTCTGTGAACTTCCCACTTTCTGCCCAAGGCTATGCTTCAAATGACCCTGTGCAGCAGTGATGCTCCCTGTATATACTCTCCATCTCCTGCCCCAGGCTATGCTTCAGGTGTCCCTGTGCAGCAGTGATGCTCCCTGTATATACTCCCCATCCCCTGACCCAGGCTATGCTTCAGATGTCCCTGTGAAGCAGTGATGCTCCCTGTATATACTCTCCATCTCCTGCCCCAGGCTATGCTTCAGATGTCCCTGTGCAGCAGTGATGCTCTCTGTGAACTCCCCACCTTCTGCCACAGGTTGTGCTTCAAATGTTGCTGTGCAGCAGTGATGCTCTCTGTGAACTCCCCACCATCTGCCACAGGCTATGCTTCAAATGTCCCTGTGCAGCAGTGATGCTATCAGTATAAACTCTCCATCTTTTGCACCCAGCTGTACTGCAGATACACAAATGTCCTTTAGCTGTAGCTCTGTGCCGTTCACAACATTCACCAACACGAAAGCCCCATATTGACACTCTTTATCTTTGGATGCTCTCCCTCCTCCTTTCCGCAAAAAGACCATCTACACCGTCATCCCAGTATTACCACCCGCCGTGTTCTCAATGTTACATACACTTCCAATATTTCACATCCTCCTCTCCTCAGATGGACATGTGACCTCGATCAAGGCTGCCCATCTCGTACATCTACATATATTATGCAACTTTCCCTCTAACATGTTGTTTTTACCAGGGTACTCCTCAAACCAAGGAATTCTCATCCACTTTGTAGATATACCCTATATATGCTTCAGTCAACCTAGCAGAAATACCATATAATCATTCTTCTAATTGCAGAATGCTCCTCACCCTGGTTTTATTAACCTCTAACACGTCGCCAAGCGGCAACTTCAGAGCACTATAAGAAGGGAATGAAGAGAAAGTACATTTGGGGGGGGGGGAATTAGAGAAGCAGAACTGAAACTGGGTGGTCAAAGGTCTGAAAGAATCAGTTCTTCCACCTTGTTTTTGCCTTTTGGCTTTGACTGGAATAGGGAGTAATGATTTGGACAACCATAAGTTCCTCGTGGGATACAAAGATCAAGCTAAATTCTGCAACTAAAGTGTGCCTATCCTGTGGCAAGCCATGTTCAAGGTATAAGCCATGTTTAAGGTATACCGTAACAGGAACTGGATCCTCTGTTGTACAGGAAGCCAGAGCCTTTGTATTTATATTGTGTGTTTGCCCTATAATCATTCCCTCTGCACCCATATAACTCTTTACACACACACACACACACAGACACACACCAAAGAATCCCCTCCCACTTGTAAGCATACCTCATGTATCCATTGCACAATTGTGTGTAGATTTAGTGTTCCTACATTTTCATTTTGGAATATATCCAAAAATGCTTGCAAAGTATTCCTCAGGGCAAATTATGTGCTATTTGTTGCTGTTAACACTATGATTTTTCCTTTCAGAAGTGTGTTATTTCTGTACGAAATGCATGTTAGATAAACAATTACAAGGTGCCTGACTATGATTGCATAGAATGCACATTCTTCGCATGTTGTTTAGTTCTGGAAGTGTATTGTGCAAACATGATAATTAATTTTCCTCAAACACATTTATGTTGTTTAAATATTTTATTCAACATGTTATTATCATCATTATCATCCTTTAGTAACAAACAGAGGGGCATATTATCAACTGGCAGCGATAAATATCGCTAAGCGCGCTTAGCGCGATTTTAGTTATCGCCGGCTATCGCTGGAATGTATCGCTGAGATAGCGCGTTATTATCAACGGCTATCTCCAATGCGATAAAAAATCCAGCGATAGCGGCGAAATGCGTGAATATCGCTGGAAATCCAGAGATAAAACCACAGCGATAGGGAAATCCTTGATAATAGGGCAGGGTGGACGTATCCTGACAATCCACCTCCCATCGGATAATATAGCTAAGTCAGTTTTAAATCAGGCGTTCAGATACCAGCGATAATCGCGGTTAGCGCTATTTTTTATTATCACTACGCAGGTTCGCGACCGGATTGATAATAGGGGGAAGTTGTGTTAGCGACAGTTTTCATGTTATTTTAGTAAGGAACGCCTACTTTGCATATCATTGGTGATAAACATCGCTGACAGGCGGCAGGATAACCGGCAGCTATCTCAAGGAAACAAGCGCTAACGCATGTTAGCGAGTCCTTGGTGATAGTGCGATAGAAATATCGCCGCTTTTCTGGTGATATGTGCCGGAAAAGTGGCGATACTTTCCTTGATAATATGCCCCAGAGTTTCTAGAAGGTGAGTGATTCTTCTTGTTGTCTGTCAAAAAGAACACAGTCTAACAATTCAGAGAGTTGAAAGAGCATTTTGCCATTTCACACTGATTTGTTTATTCTGAAGGGCTAAATTTTATTAAAAAATACACACATATCAGGTTATAGGTGAAAGAGAAGGTTCACGGTAGGAATATCAATATATCAATAGGGGGACCCTTATGATTGCAGCACCCACTTTAATCGAAGGTTGCTGAACGAAGAGTGGCCTTCTTCAGCTCCTGTGGGCTGTGTCTGGCATCATGTCTAGAATCTCAGTGTGCGTTGCAACCTTGGGATTCCATACTGTGCTTTCTCAGTGTGTTAGTTGGCCCAGGCTTCTCCCAAGTGTCGACGTTACACTTGTTGCAGGATTAAATAGCCTCTTACCAGTATCCATGGCATTTTACATCTCTTCATTGGGAAGAGGTCACAACCAGACCCACACACCAGTTAACATAATAAATGTACTAGCAAATCTTACGTAGCGGCCATATTGCAAAGGGCGGACTGCGGGCAAAATACAGTGGTCTACACACCTAGTGGGCACTGATATATGATGTACAGGCACATTCTTATCTCCGTGGCAGCCAAATTTGTAATTGCCAGAGACAGCAGATCTACTAATCTTATACCAGTGATTCGGACACCTAATATCAGGGGTAAGATAATTTTCGTAAACGCATCAGTAACAGTAACAAGCGATCTTGGTGAATAATTTGGAAGATTTCAAGACAAATATTATACAGTGATACATAAGCCACTTAACTGTTCATTGTCTACAAAAATGGAAGAGATTACAGCATCTACAGCATTTTTACAAAATCCAGGAGAATCGACTCTTGAATTGGCGCACTGGAAAGAAGGCTCTAAAGCCTACTTGGAAACTGTAGGGGAAATGTTTAAGTAGACAAACTGACATTTGCTCATTTGAAACACTGTTTAGGTCCAAAAGGAAGAACAGTACTTAATCATTTGCCGCCTTAGTTTTAGAGGAAGAAAAAGAGACAGATATTTATGAAAAGGCAACAAAATATCTAGAATTTAGTATAAAAACAAATAAATGAAGTAGTTGCAAGGCACAAGCTTTTAGGAAGAGGTCATCTCCCTAATGAATCAACTGATGTTTTCGTTATGGTTTAAGAGTTATGGCATGTTCCTGACCAAATGATATGTGATCAAATGGTACATAAATCAAGTGATTCTAACTTATAAGAAAAGCCACCTGTTAATAGATGATCTAACATTAGATAGAGAAGGTCATTGATATCGCACATTAATCTGAGGAAATTAAGTTTGGAGTAAAACAGTTGGCCCACAAGTGTACAGATGAAGTACAACTAGTTAAACAGGATGGTCTTAGTAAAAGATAGGTAGGAAGTGATATTAAAGCACAACCAAATAGTGTACACATCAAAAGGTATCTAATGCAAAAAGAAAGAAGTATGTGGTTTCAAATGTGGTTTACTTGGACATTTATCCAGTGATAAATATTGTCCAGCATTTGGACAGGTATGTGTTTATTGCAAAGTAAAGAGTCATTATGCAAGAATGTGTAAATACAAAAACAAATATGAAAAAGATAAAGTTGCAAGTTATATTAAGGGAAGTCCAAGTCATCTAAGAGAGATGATGCAGGATGATACTGAAATTTCTGAAGAACACATTTTGGGAATATTTGAAGTTAATGAGAAAAAGAAAGATGTTCCTTTTTGTGTGGTGAGCAAAAGAGGTCAAAATATCACAATTATGGTAGATTAATGGGCCAGGCACACTTTGATAGCGGATGATCTGTCACCTTTGTTTCCCAATAAAAACCTCTTGCCACCAGATATTAGGATGGTAGGATATGTTAATAGGCCAACTGATGCACTAGGTTATTTCGAATCAACATTGGAATATCGGTGTAAGATCAATGGAACAAAAATATTGCCAAAGAAGGATAATGTCTATCGGGATGGCCACAACAGAGGGATCTCATGGTAATCCTTAATCCGAATCCACCTGATCAAGTATTGGGTCCTGAGGATTTAATATTACAAGTGAATGATGACAAGGTATTGGAGTGGGAAAAGTTGTTTACAAAGGTATTTTCAACAGAGTGGTTCTCACCAGTAGTGCTAGTACATAAGTAAAAATAAGACTCTGTGTTTATTTAGGCAATCTGAACGATTGTGTATAGGGAGATCGCCACCCATGACCTAACATGGGGAAAGCATTTTGTTGATTAATGGTGCCACTGTGTTTTCTACACTGGATTTATCTAGTGCAATCCACTAAATTGCACTCCACAATTATTTTAGACACTATGCTTCTTTCATTACACCAGAGGGAGCTTTTTGTTATAAATTAATGCAACTTGGGCTACTTTCAGATTCTGCTGTTTTTCAAAGGATTATGCGTAAATTGTTTAAGGATGTAAAACATGTTCTATACTTTCAAGGTGACATCTTGGTTTTTCACAGCAAAAAGAATGAACATACTGAAACTTTAATTAAGGAGTTAACAATTTTGGAGAATAGTGGTTTGACTTTGACAAAAGACAAGTGAAAATTTGAAATAGCGTCTGTAGATTATTTTATATAAGAAGGGATGGAATTTCTTCAAAACCAGTCTAGTTAAGGCTATTGAAGAGGCTCCAGAACCAAAGGAGAAAGCTCAACTCAGATCGATCCTGGGTCTATCAGAACATTATGCCAGGCTCATCTCTTCATTTTCTGGTAGAACAAAACATATGAGAGAGTTAGTGTAAAAAAAGAAAACATTTCTGTGGAATGATGAATGTCTGAATTTAACAGTTTTACAAAGGTCTTTGCAGATACTCCACCTTAGTTCATTTGACACCAAGTGTTACTCTGTAATGATACCTGAAGCTAACAACATAGGCATAGGTGTGGTTCTATTAGAAGATCAAAGAGGAAAATTGACAACAATAGCGTATGCATCTAGACCACTGAGAGGTGCAGAACAAACATATTCTACTTTAGAAAAGGAAACATTAGCCTGTTACTGGGGCATTGAATATTTCTTTTTGCGGAAGAGTTATCTGAACAGGATGATGTGATAAGGTGCCCCTTCCAGCACAAAAATAATCAATTGAGACAATTTCCTCTTTATATGTGTGCTGCTGAATGCAGCACACATAAAAAAAGAGGATAAATAATGTTATTTCTCCTCGTTGAGCCTCCACTACGTTTGACGCATTCTCAGGTTTATACAGTGGAGAAGTGTGGCTC
The DNA here is from genome assembly GCA_963921515.1 of Calotriton arnoldi. Taxonomy (NCBI): domain Eukaryota; kingdom Metazoa; phylum Chordata; class Amphibia; order Caudata; family Salamandridae; genus Calotriton; species Calotriton arnoldi. Next base: position 838,221 of record CAWUFW010007645.1, read on the forward strand.
AATGGTTAGAGCGGCAGACCCTGATGCAGAGATCTGGCCCGGGACCAGGGTTCAATTCCCGCCTCGGCTGGTCTTGGGCTCAATTTCCTCGGACCTGATAATTCTCGCCTCGGTGCCTATTCTAATCATGGGTCCCACTCTGCAACTCTGGGCAATAGCTTGCTTAATCTTCACAACGGCCCCAACAGCGCTGGGATGCCTGGCTTCACCCTGGGGGTGCCCAGGAGTGGACATTTCACAGGGAAAAGCCAGGAAGGGTTCCACAGCGGTATGCGTACAGCGCCTGGACACCCCTTTGGGGGTATGGGTGCGCTTTACAAGTACAAATTTCATTTCATTACAGCATGTTGTAAATCTGGGAATGTGTCAAATGCCATGGGTATTATGTAGGAACACCCACCGTAATGCACATGGCACGCCTCCCCATCGCAGTGTGAGGCAACGCAAGCGACTTGCGTTGCGCTGCCTCACACCATATCTATGACCCATGAAAAGCCAAGCAGGGTGGCTTTACGTGGCCTTGTTGATATGGGTAAGCCCAGTGCAACATCATTATTAGTGGCATTCTGGTGGCGCACAGAGCTTGTAAATAAGCCCCTCGGTGTGTGTTTGACGCTATACTTGTTGCTGGAATAAATATTTGCTTACCAGAACCCATTGCACATCTCTTTATTGTGAAAAGGTCACAACACTGTGCCTATCCTTTCCGTTTGCGCAGCTGTGACAGCAATAGCAGGCCTGCTATTTAAGAGGACACAAGAGGTTCTGTTGTTCCAAAACAGGTATGCGAGTCAAACGACTACTGTAGCTCTGGAAAGCTCAAAAGAACGAATCAATTGAAACAGCATAAAAAAATAAATAATTTAAACTTCGGCGAATGATTCCTACCCCACAAGGCAACTCACCTCCAGCACTACTCGTTTCTTTTGCTCCTCTGTTGTTAATCTCTTCACATCTTCTAAATTGCTCTTCAGTTCAATCAAGCGACTTTTTACAATTTTCTAGAAAGAGAAAAAACATGTTTTTACCAAACATGCCGAATGAGATGGAAGCAACTGCTTCTGTATGATGCAGTTTATTCTAAAGCGAGTGAGAGGCCTAGGTAGCAGCACTTCATATTTAATATGTCTAAACAAAGGCTGTCACATCTATATGCCATGTTATTGGGCTATTCTTAGAATGTGCTTGGACATTGGTTTTGTGGCACTAGAAAGGAGCGGATCAATCAACTATTAAGCCCACAAATACAGATGCAAACAATAATTATTTTAAAGGTGTTTGCAAGCCTATTAAGGTCACAAATGAGTCCAAAAGTGTATTGCAGAGAGATCCAAAGCATCGGAAAGGGCCTTCTGGGAGAGTAGCACTGTAGTCACTGATGCAATTTCTCAATAAGTGAGGAGCACTACCATCAATGGATTTATATACAAAATACAACTTGTTAAGGGCAACTTTAGCTTGGATGGGGAGTTTATGCTGCAGCAGTGTGACTTGTCTACCTATGATGGCAATGGTACCAAGTCTAGATGCATAATGTTTGATGATCTGTATGCAGGAGAACTAAAAGGCCTGAGTTTAGGCAAGTGGCATAATCAAGATTGCAGCCAATCACAAAGAGACTGCCTGACTGCGGAATGGCATCACTCTGCGTAAACTGTGCACGTAGAAGGAGCAGGTGGTTACAAGGTGTGCGGTCATCCCAAATTCACAGTAATAGATAAGCCAATGTTTCTTAGCCTCCCCCAGGACTGGGGTAGGTTGGCAGAAGGAGTCTGATGACCACAAGTCGACACTCCGTCCCATTATCAAAATCTCTGTTTAGTTTGAGTCAATGGAGGCCCAACCTCTTTATGAGCTCCTCCTCTCCTATTGGATCAGACCCTCATATGTTCGAAGGTCCGCCCTACCAGCTCTTCTAAGGTCATCATTCTGGATCATCCACTCACCAGTTTCATCTTTAGTTATGAACACCTCTCCGGTAGTGGCTCTTCATCAGCTAGCGCTTTGACACCCTCGGGTATAATGCGCTTTACAAATCTCTCAAATTAAATCAAATCAAATCATCTTGCAAGGTTGAAAACACACAGTGAAATCGAAACCAAAGCTCTTAACAAACACACTACCTTATCTCCCAGCGTCTCGCTTCATTCTGATTTCAATTGAACACCTCACACACAACGTTGTGTTGTGTGCAGCAGGTTTGTACTAAGGTACTGAATGCCTGACATACTAGGTGGACTCTTCAGAGCATGAACTACGACTGGTTATACAATGGTTCTTCCTTTCATCCACATTGGACCCATCGGAGCATATAATATGGCCAGGCATAATATGTTTATTCCTATGGATTTATGCCTAAAAGTTAGCCCACCACCCATTCCAAGGTGGGCGCCAGAGCATATATTACAGTTAATGCAAGATTGGACTTCCAAAGCTCTCTTCACCTCTCTAGTCACCATGCACCATATGGAATAAACTTGAGGACACCGACCACTCCACAGATGGTGACTATTGTATGGAACTGCCTGCATGCACAACTGCGCCCAGACTCAACCAGCCAGCACTGGAGAAAAAAAAACTAATCTTGTGTTCTTTTTGCACATACCATACTTTCTTTTCGCTCTTGTCTGCTTCAGAAACGGCACTTGCATTCTTTTGGTCATTAACAGAACATCAACTCCCAAGTGTCTGTGGTACAGGCATGTGGACGGAAGACATACTTTCCTATTCCAACACGAAGGCCGGGAAGCAGCAAGAGGCGCCTGTAAAAAGGATGTCCACCCCAGGAACATCAATCGTCCATTTGGTTCCCAGTGCTGGGAAAACTCTCTTCCTATGTGGCTTCATCATTGTAATTGCTACCTTGGATTTCTGGCAACCTGGGCATTTGTCCTCAGTAGACCTTGGTGATGACTGGGTTTCATAGCCCTTTCTCTTCAGTTTCGAAGAAATGAGAACTTCTAATGCTCTTTAACCAGTAAGGGACAGGTAGGGTAATTCAGGATAGGTGTGTTTTTTGTGGTTGGATTCTAGATGCTTTCAGCTGGAGAGCCTTGTCTGTAGTTAATGTGATTGTTTCATTACCTTTTACATCAGACAAAAGGCAAAAGATATTCTCAATATTGACCTCCCTCCCCCATGATGTTGCCAGCGAGACTCTGTATTCAGCATTGGTGACAACTCTACAAAGGATCGTAGGTTCATGCCTCAAATGCACTGCTCATCTACAAAGAAGGTATAAAAAGCTGACAGATATATACTTCTCACATTTTTCCTACACCCATGGATAGGCACAATTATACATTTGCAGTGACAGTCTGAGCAGCCTCTGTTGTGCACACACACACCACAATACTTCCCCACAGGCCATGCTTGCAGTCATATCCTTTCCGATCAATCCACAAAATAGCATCGTGCTTGAACGTCCTATCACTCACTACTTTTCACTTTAAATTCATGCAGAGGTGCAGCAACAAAACATGTTAGGAGCACAACTCTGGTTCTAGCATATGACATTATGTGATACTCATACAGGCTAAACAGACGTAGGCACTTCCATAAGCAGCACTTGCAGGAAGTAGCGTGCTACGGATCCTCAAATGGACTTCCCGTCAGGGGTAATACAGCGCTGGCTAAATGCAAGTACATTAAAATACCCAAAGCTTCAGATAGCTCTGCTGGCACAAAAATGTTGTCTGGAAAGCACTCTGTTTCATTATGGCGTTAGATTCACGCTACACCATGGATGCCAAATTCTATGGGACACAGGGGCTCGAGCCCCATAAATATTTCAGCTGAGGGGCTTGTATAAGCACACCAAAGCCTGGAATCTGCTCAGGAACAGAGATGCCAGGAGATAGGCTTTCTCACATTTTACACTGTTGTCTTCTAATATTTACTTTTTAAAGTATGTATTCATAAGGGGGATCAAATTCCAACTTTAGATGCTTTCCCCAATTTTTGCATCAATTGGGACATTAAAATAATTGTCCTGATGGTAAAACCACAGTCAGGTGGCAACCTTAGTGGGAGTGGACATGAGAGTGTGTGTGTGGTTGTGTGAGTGTTATACTTGAAAGTGTGCTGGTGAGCCTGATATCCATGATGGAAATCTATGCTCATAGGGGAGGGGAGGGGTGGGGTGTTAAAACTACACGCGCTGGCATACTGCAAGTAGTGGCATTTGGGGACATTCATGGCAAATTTAAAAATCTTTAAAAAATAGGGTTAACTTCTAAGCTCACCATGAAAGTACTGGAATATTTCGTTAGTGCTTTTCCAGCACCTATTACTTTTTAGCAACTACAAGTAAAAATGTGCTTTAAAATGCAGTATTTGACCCCATTTTCTTCAAAATCTGGTTTGCGTGTTTTACTCACTGGAAATTAGGGCAAGTAACATGCCACACTACTTTCAAAGATCACCAGCTGCCACTGGTAAGCAGATGGGGTGAGGGCACTGGGTAGGGTAAAGGCAGAAAGGGGTGGCGGGGTTGTGTGCGTGTATATATATATATATATATTACCTACTGGTGGTCGCCAGTAGTAGGTAGTTATAGTTAGGACCACATTTCCATAGGAAAAGCATTTTTTCATGTGCTTATAACTTTGGCGTCGTTTGACGAATCTTTACGAAATTTTCCAAAAAGTTTCTCTTTTTAGATCAGTTCCTATCTTCAAAGTTTGGGGGTGATTGGTCAAGGGGGCTGAGAAAAAGGGGTACCAAATCGTGTTTTCTCCATGCAATTTCCATAGGAAACTTTAGACAAGGCTACAGGTCAAACTGCTGAACGGAATTACGCCAAATTTGGCAGGGAGAAAGGTCTTGGTAAATCCGTTCAGTAGTTTTTGCGAAATATCAAATTTTACAGATATCGATATTTGAGAATTCTGACATCTGATTGGCTGAGGGGTTACGAGCACAAGCTTGCGGCTCATTGGCTGTGAACGGTTGAAACTAGGAAGTGTTGGCAGCCATTTTGTGACTCACTTGAAAGGAGTAGGGGAAAAAAAGAGAAAAATTGTATAAGAGGGTATAGTAGGAACACTGTGGAGTTACTTTAACCAGTCTGTACGGTGCAGAGGCAGGGAGTTTGAATGTTGCGTTGGCCGTGGAAATCACGTCCGCAGAACAACGGTGCGCGGTATTGCGGCAAGGTTGCGTAGGCTCTGGAAAGCCCGTCGGGAAAACAATGCGCCATATTGCGACAAGCAGTGTGTAGGGTGCACACACAGGTAGTGTGAATGTTGCGTAGGCCGTGGAAATCACGTCCGCAAAACAACGATGCGCGGTATTGCGGCAATGTTCAGTAGGCTGTGGAAATCATATCGGGAAAACAACAATGCATCGTATTGCGGCCTTCCTTTAATATAATGCAGAGTAATGTTTACTTATAATGTGGTGTTCACTTTTATCACGGATAGTGTCACTTTGTTAGAGGAAATGTAATATTATGTGGGAGGCCGTGTTCTCTCCTTGTGCGCTGAGCAAAATGAACGTTTAATTGGCTGAGGTGTTGCAACAACGAGCTTAATGTTCATTGGCTGCGAAACATTGAAAGTAGAAGTGTTTCCAGCCATTCCCTTCCCCTCCGCGGAGTAGCAAGGACATCTGATTGGCTCACATGTTCCAAGGAGGACCTTCCAGAGCTTAATGTTCATTGGCTGCGAACCACTGAAAGTAGAAGTGTTGCCAGCCATTCCCTTCCCCTCCGCGGAGTAGGAGGGACATCTGATTGGCTGACGTGTTCCAAGGAGGACCTTCCCAAGCTTAATGTTGATTGGCTGTAAACCATTGAAAGTAGAAGTGTTGCCAGCCATTCCCTTCCCCTCCGCGGAGTATCAGGGACATCTGATTGGCTAACGTGTTCCAAGGAGGACCTTCCCAAGCTTAATGTTCATTGGCTGTGAAGCATTAGAAGTAGAAGTGATGGCAGCCATTCCCTCCCCTTCTGCGGAACGCCATGGACATTTTATTGACTAAAGTGTTCCGAGTACAAGTTTGCTCCTTATTGGGTGGGAACAATTCACTGTTGTCAGCCATTTTGTGACGCACTTCGAAGGAGTACGGAAAAACAAAGTAGTAGAGGGGAGAGTAGGAACACTTTTAACTCTGTACATTGGTCACAAGGTGGTGGACAGGGACTGTGAAGGTAAAAATTGTTTTTTATATATTTTAAGGGACATTTATATCATTTGCGTGGGGCCTACAAATCACGTTGGGAAAATAACAGTGTGTTGCGGTCTTCTTTTTATTAAGTCAGCGGGTGGGATACTTCACAGGAGCAGTATTTACTTATAATGTGGTGTTTACTTTTCTGACGGGGAGTGCTACATCTTTGGAGCAAATATTATAATATGGAGGAGGGGTTGAAAAAGAAAGCGCGCTGTTGCGGTCTTTATTTAAATAAGGTTCTGAGTAAGCTACTTCTCGGGAGCAATGTTTACTTATAATGTATAGTTATAGTGCGGTGCTTACTTCTGTCGCGGATAATGCTATTTCCTTGCAGCAAAATAGTAGGTGTGGTTGCGCTGCAAAAAATTAAGTCTAGGTTTGAAACAGTTTTTATTAAGCAATCACAAATATACTTTCTTAGGAAAGTGTAGCTGTATATATCAGAGGGGTGACAAATAAAAACGCAATTCATAAAATATCCCTTAAGCGTGGCCACACCCTTCTTTTTTTGTCGCCTAAAGTTTGTAAAAGTGTTGCCCCATATTCTTGTTAATATAAGAGGGCATCAGTTACTTTTAGATAAAGTAGAAAAGAAGTGCTACAAGAAACACTCCCGCACTACATCATCTCAGGTCACAACAACAATAACAAGTAAAAAACTGTTAAACACAAATGACGTCATATTACCTAGAAATGTACGCTTCATCAAAACATTAAATAAAGCACTATGTATACAATTTTTTTTTTAGGGACTACTATTTTATAAAATATTAGCAGTGTTACAAACTGTGAGGTAGTAAGTTATCAACGGAAATAACTGTAGTAAATGTTGTTAATTTCTCGCAGAGATAGATCTCCAACCCCTCTGAAGTACTATAAGTTCACAGTATTAAAATGTACAAGGTGAGTTTATAGTATTCCACAGGAGAAGAAGAATAAGGAGCACAACAAAAAACCCAAAATTTTTACAATCTCTATTCTGTAGAAGTCGGGAAAGTTTTGTCGTAGTGCTTAGAGGTCGCTCACTGCTCTGCTAACAGATCACGTACTCCTTTAAGAATATATAAGAAAGTAGTAATATATACAATACTATCCCTATATATTCTATTAGGGAGAACGAGAATAGGAACCACAACAAAGAAAAATAGAAATACGAAAATATCAATTAAGAAATGTAGGGTTTTTCAAAGGCATTCAGTAAAAAGTATCTATGTAAACAATCTTTTTTTAAACTGCAATTTCGAAAAATGTTCTCACTGTAAAAATATCTGATCAAGTAAGTTATAAAGGTCAGTAAGCTGTATTTCAGATGGTTTACTCCTGGCGGCGACAAATCTCCAATTCCTCTTGTGTGAAAATATGACACTCTACTACAATATAGAGAGTTTCACTGATGCCACACAAAAAAGGAAAAGGAAAATAAAGTCATAAACACAAAACAAGATCAATAAAGAAATATTTTTCAGCGGTGAATATGTTCAAAGCTTTTTTTTCCGGAACTTCGAAATCTTTAGTCTTCACGCCGACGGCTCATAAACTCCTCTTAGATCATAATAACTGTGAATCTTATAATATACATATTCACTGTATATGATCAAAGGGGGAAACAGAGTAAGAAGGAGAAGCTGTTCATGTTACATATGAATCTTTAGTCTTCGCGTCGACGGGTCACCAACACCTCTGAAGTTTGCTATACTCTGATTATTACAATGTACATAGTCACAGTATATAACCTCAAAGGAGCCAGAAAAGGAACAGTGTTTCCTCTATTCTGAGTGTTTCTCAATACAAGCTGCTGACGTTACATATAAATGGCAAAAACAACCAATAACACTTTTTTCGTAATACAAATCTTTAAATATTCACAAATAGCTACGTATTATAAATATCTACTATGCCATAATCAAACAACTTACAACTCCGTAATATGTTTTGTTGTCGCAAAAGAAGAATCCGACGCTAGAAAAGGGAACCTGCATCACAGAATGGACGCGCGTAAATAACTTGCAAAAACGAAACTAATCGAACAATGGGTGTGGTTTATATACTTTTTGGTTATTGAGTAGTCTATGGAAGGAAGATGCAGCTCCGCCCATTTAGATGTCACCTTTTACAGTTGACACGTGCTCCCGTTTTCACTGTTTCACTTGTGCACGTGTTGGGAAAAGTTACAAAATGTGAAGAGGTAAAGGTTTCGCATTCGATCCTCATAAGTATAAGTTGCTTAATATGTACATACGTTGGAGAGCTTAAAAACTGTTACCCGGCAAACCGTGTCATTTCCTTTCTCGTGACTAAAAACATCTATTAATTGGCGTAATTCTAAATAGAACATATAAAAAAAATATCGTTCAGAATAGAAGAAAAAAAAAGTACGTGCTAATATTTCTCATCACTATGGTTTTAAATTAAAAAAAATACCAGCATTTGTAAAGCGTACAGGTACCCCCGGAAAGGTGTGCCGGCGCTCGTGGGGGTCGGGAAGATTAAGCAAGGTGTTGCCCACAGTGACATAGTGGTGGGCTAACGTGCCGCTGGAGCCGGGAATCGAACTGCGAACGCTGTTGTTCGAAGTCAGGTATCATAGCTGCTGCGTCACGCTTTTTCCACACTTATATGTTAATTACTGCTAATTAAGTTGTAAACATTGTTAAATTATAACTTATAACAGACTACTGTTACAGTTAGTTTTTCACTACAAAAAGTATGCACGTCTTTTTAAAATTTACTTAAAAACAATATAGGTTTCAGGGACATTGTAGTTAGAAATTAGCATTTATAAAAACCTTTGAAATTCACTGAAAAAAACATAGGTTTTACAGACGTTATAGTTAGAAATTAGCATTTAAAAAACCTTAGAAATTCACAGAAAAAAACATAGGTTTCAGGGACGTTATAGTTAGTTGTACATTTTACTCGTACAAAACCATAGAAATTCCACTGTTCTAGTTAGTTCAGCTAACTATAACTCGCGCCCCCGCAATGCACTGCTCATGACGTCACATATTACATCATTCATGGCATGGTCAGTGACATCACTGATGACATCACTGATGACATCATCCACGTGAAAATCTGATGCACCTCCTCACAGTCTAATATAACCTTTGATACACCCACTGTAAAATACAGACTACCATTTTCGAAACCATCAAGATACCAATACAGTTACTACATATGCACTTACTGATTCCTAGGTCTACACACACATCCACTCATTCACCCATACAATCACTTATACATGCAGTCACTCATCAATACAGCACTATCATATGCACTCATACACCTATTCAGACACTCACACACCACCACTCATCCATGGAGTTACTCACACACCTAGTCAGTCATGCAAAGAATCAATCATACTCCCATTTACTCACCTATACAGTTATACACACACCACCTCACTAATTCATACAGATAGTAACGCATACTTACTCTCTTATATAATCACTGATACAAGTACACACTCATCCATACAGCCACTCTCATAATCACTCACTCTCACATATAGTTATTTATATACACCATCACTCACATATACTGCCTTTTACATATGTAGTTACTCACATATACCACTGAGACATCCATTCACTCACCAACACAGCCATACACACACTCACCCACTCATAGAGCTGTTTCCACATGCACTCTTGAACCCATACACCCAGTGAATCAACTACTCACACATCTATGTACAGAGTCACACACCTCCAACCCACCCACACACACACTCAGGCACCCATACAAATACTCAGGCAAACAATCAATAACCCATATAGACACTCATGTAGCTACTGACCAACCCATGTACCAGCTTACACAACAACAGACATACTGATACAGACATTCACACAGTTTAGTCACTAACCCATGCATTCAGTAAGAGACGTTTAATCAGTCACTTATACAATCAGTCACACACCTCCTAAATCCTCCATCCAGACACTTATACACCCACTCATTCTTCAATACATCTTGGCATATATATAAAACATACTTAAACTTTACAGAAACACACAATCACTGGATGATGTCATCAGTGATGTCATTTGAGATGTCATCAGTGATGTCATCAGTGATGTCACTGACCATGCCATGAATGATGTAATATTTGACGTCATGAGCAGTGCATTGTGGGGGCGCGAGTTATAGTTAGCTGAACTAACTATAACGGTGGAATTTCTATGGTTTTGTACGAGTAAAATGTACAGCTAACTATAACGTCCCTGAAACCTATGGTTTTTCAGTGAATATATATATATATATATATATATATGTATATATATATATATATATATCCAAGAAAGAAGTGACTCAAACAGATAGATTCACCAAAGAACAAAAATATATTTCAACTACAACGTTTCAGCTTCCGCCTTCCTCAGGTAGTACAAGATGGTTTGCTCAGTGGCTGCACAGATGACACAGCTGAATTTTCAAAAAGCATCATGAGTGAAGATTCCATTTGGAATGTGGAATCAATGCAGTCCTGAGAGCTCTTGAGATATGCAGTAATCAGGTTGTATTATCAGTAATGTTCAGTCCATCTGGATGCAGTGATTTTAAACGGTACATCCAGAAGTTTTCTCTGGAGTCCAGTAGTTCTTCCTTTGAGACATGTTCCACGGGGAAAATCTTCAAATCTGATAGTAAATGATCCACAAGGTTAAAATGATTGGCTACAGGCTGGTCAATTTTCTTATTAATTATTGCCGATTTGTGGTTCCTGAATCGTGTACGGAGGTCATTCACTGTTTGGCCTACATATTGTTTTTACAGCTTTGTTGTTGGCACTGAATCACATAAATAATGCATGTTGAGCGACATGTAAGATGCTGTCTTATTCCATAGGTCCTTCTTGTAACAGAACTAGTTACTGATGATGTTTGTAAAAGGTATTCACACGTGATGCACCTTTTAGAGTCACAGCAATGAACCCCTGCATTTGTTACAACTTATATATATATATAAATATCTGCAAAAGTCTTGTTTAGTCGACTGCAAATCAAACCAGGGCACAGACTCCAAGTTATTTGTGCAAATTAATTTATTGCAATCTGTTCACCATAACGCGTTCCGGCCAAGCCTAGCCTTGCTCACATACGCACTGCAATTCCAACACCTCTTTTTGTAGTGCCCACGTGATCAAATCCTCTTCATGCTTTTGGAAAATGAAGTCCCTACGGAGATTCCTCCATCTATTACCCATGGACTGCAGAAAGACAGTAGTTCATGCACTCATTACGTCTCAGTTAGATTATGCCAACAGTCTGTACCTGGGTCTGCCTGACTACCTGATCAGAAAGCTACAGATTATACAAAATGCGGCCGCCAGGCTCTTCAGAAATATCCCAACACGACACCACATATCCCCCCATCTACGGAGCCTACATTGGCTGCCAGTAAAAAGGAGGGTAGAATTCAAGGCGCTAACTCTCGCCTACAGGGCAATTAAAGAAACGGGCCCCCACTACCTGAGAAAAAGACTCCGCAAATACCATCAGACGAGGATTCTGAGATCTAATCACCAAGTACTTCTTATTACTCCCCGTTTCAAAAAAGTCAGATTAGGTGGCCGGTCTTTTACGGTAAGAACTGCCCATCTTTGGAACTCCTTACCCGAGTTCATAAGGAAGGCCAATTCGGAATCTGCCTTTCGCAAACTCCTAAAAACCTGTTTTTTTAGCCTCCCCTAACACCTGTAACTTTTGGCAGTCTGCTTCCTCCTCCTGTTCTCCGCAATTAGCGCCGGGACACCTCCGCTGGAGGTAGCTGTGAGCTCTATAAACTTCAAAATAAATAAATAAATAAATGGTAACAATGGTAGCTGACAACAGACTATATAACAGACTGACAATCTATGCATTGACCCGGTTTTAAAGTCAGGCCAGTTTACATTCATGCATTCGGGGCATAATATATGTAATTACACAGTAAAAGGGACAAATAATCATAAAATAATTAAAATCATAAAATATTGCACGCATTTCATAAATACATGTACTATATATAATATAACGGACAATTCAGCATTAGCGGGCTTGCTTATATAATAATCATCCCTTGATCCAATGTAATTTTATTGGCATATGGAACCAAAATTGTCCCCATAGTGGGCTTAATGCATCTAGAGACATTTGATTGCATCTGCCCAAATTATATCCTCCATGTGCTAAATATATCTGAGACCATTTTATTTGATTATAGATGCCCATATTTTCTGCTGCCTAAGTCTGAATTATGTATTTATGAAACCAATAGTCTCCAATATATTGGTTTGATTCAAGTTGGAATGGTGGTATAATATATACTGTGCAAATATATGCAAACCCAAAAGCCTTTTGTTCTCCATGATGTCCGTTCATACCATCTTTACCCCTTAGAAAATGTGCAAAAGTGCAAAGTGTTTCATAGCTGCCCATGTTTACTAAGTGTCAATTAAAATCACCCTGATATATATGGCATCACTTCTTGATCGTTAAATTCAAATATACATAGTTATGCAATGACACTACCCATTTTTATAGAAAATTGTGAAGATCCTCTCCGACATACAAACCATTTGGCGGCTTAGTGTCAAGTTTTAGTATATAACGTCTCTCCAACCGTCTGAGCAATACTTGTCGGGTGCTTCCCCACCTTAATTTAGGCACTGCGTCAATCACAAAATATTTTAGACAGTTGAGGTTGTTATTGTGGCATTGTTTGATATGTCGGGCTACAGGGTAGGTGGAATCAGAGTTGACAATGGCTCTAAGATGTTGTAATACTCTGACATCGACCTGTAATTTTGTACTTCCAATGTACCGTAGCTTGCAGGTACACTCCAAGACATCGACCACAAATTCGGTTTTGCATGTATACAAGTTATCTATTTTTACAGGCCTATCACAGAATGGAGGGTGATATTGAAGCGTATTGACCCTAAAATGACATGCTCTACAAGAGCTGCATTTGTAAAATCCTTTTCTGGATGAGAGCCAGCTAGTTGTTTCAATTATTTCTGGACTGCTACTGTGCATTACTCATCAATGGAGCTCTCCTAAACGTTATAGTAGGTTTTTTTGGGAAGTTTTGAACCTATAATTGGATAAGTCAAAATTATAGGCCACTGTTTTCTGAGGATGGATCTTATCTGTTGTTCCTGTTTGTTAAATGTTAGGATTAGCCTCACATTGATCTCATCTGTATTTATTTTCATTATCTTTCTTACTTTTATTTTTGTTCTTACTAATCGAACCATCCCCAAATTAAATGGTCTCCCTACTCTCCTGATTGGCTCTTGTAATGGCTTTATCGATAGTTGTGACTGAGTAACCTGGGGCCAAGAATCTCTGTTTGGCTTTCTCTTGGTATCTTTTTAAATCACTATCCCAAATGCAATTTCTTCGCAGCCTTAGCATTTCACCATATGGGATGCTGTCTTTAAGGTGTGTGGGGTGGAATCTGCTTGCGTGCAATATGGAATTGCCAGCTGCTATTTTCTTTGCAGTTGGGACTCAATTCTGTTATTCTCTATGTACACTTGCACACCTAGAAAATCAATTTTCTGCTTGTTTATATGTGCTGTAAATTGTAAATCCGCAGAATTGGCATTGATACTTTCCACAAATTTTTCTGCAGTATCTGAGGTCCTTTCCATATGATGAAAAAGTCATCTATATAACACAGCCAACAGATAAAATGTTTGTCCCAATCTTCCCCTTGGTGTACCTTGAGTACCCGCTCCTCCCACCAGCCCATGTGCAAACACGCATAGCTGGGGGAGATGCAGGCACCCATGGCAACTCCTCTTAGTAGTTGAAAAATGTTGCCATTGAAATGAAAAAACTTGTTTTCCAAGCACCATCTAATCATGGATAATAGCCTTTGCTATGTTCATATAATCTCAACGGTCAACTTCTGAGATAATATTCTACTGCTCTCAGTCCATCCTGATGTTTGATGCTTGTATAAAGGGATGTTATATCCAATGTCATTAGTACATACTCGCTATTCCATGGCATGTCATATATTCTTTTGAGGAAATCGCCTGTATCTTGAATAAAAGATGGTACACTGCGCACATATTCTTGTAGGAAAAAAATCAATATATTGTATTGCCCTTTCAAAAATGGTGTTTCTGGCTGAAATTATGGGTCTCCCTGGTATTGGAACAGTATTTTTGTGTACTTTCGTGATGAAATATAGGCCCGGCATTGTTGGATGGTCATTGCGGAGGAACTGATATTCTTCTGTTGTCAACAATCCCTCATTTTTCCATGGTGTACGCTCTGCTTGAAATCTGTTGTTGATATCTCTTTGATGTTGTACATTGCTCCTCATATAGCACTGCTCATCATTTAAGTGTTTATAGACCTCGGTTAGATATTATGGTCTTGGCCATAAAACAATGTTGCCACCTTAATCAACATTCCGAATTATAACTTGATTTTTATTTTGTAGTTTTTTATTAGGTTGTGGTATCTTTTGTCATGCTCAGTGTATTTCCTTTGTGCTCTCTGCGTTTTATGATTATGTTTCTTAATTTCCTCTATTATTTTGTCATTGAATATATCAATAGCATCACATGGCATCATTGGCATGAACGTTGACTTGGATTTAAAGGGAGTCTCAATCAAACCATATGTATTGAGATGTTGTTGTCTTATAACTTGTTGAGTTGATGGCCTAATATCAGATTCTGTACCCTCATTTTGCAGCTCCTGTAGGTCTTGCATTAGTTGGATGTCCGTTATCAGTAGATTGTCTAGATCTCTATTGTCCCTTCCCTTGTTGTTGATAGGGGTTTGATTTTTTGTCTTTGTGCTTGATATTTTAAGCTTCAACTTTCGGATGTATTTATAAACATCAGTGCAGGTTTGACTGTAGTTGAACACAATTTCCGGACAATAGGACAATCCTAACGATAATAGTTGTATTTCCACTTCGTTCAATTCCACATTAGACAGATTAATCACAGTTTTGCTATTGTTTTCAGCGTTTTCTATTTGCGTCTCCATTTGGCTCCTTGTTGTTTTATTGGCTTTATTTCTGTGGAGCTTTCTCCTCTCTTGTCGTCTTTGGTTTCGCCTTTGTTTGTTCTGGAGTTTTGTCCTCGCGGTCGTAATGTCTAGCGACGATCGCGTCATAAGAAATCCAATTTGTCAGCGAGGGTCAGTTTGGTAAGTCCCCCAGTTTGACATCTTGGGGCTCTACTTTCCTCAGAGTCCGTCTCACTCTCCGCAGCCGAGCTGAAGTCTGAGGCAGATGCTGTATCTGATGTTAATCCACTGATTTTGTCATCTTGTTTGGCTATATTGCGATCCGTTTGTCTTTGTCTTTTCATGGAATCAAATTTCTTAGAAAAAGTAAACACTTGTCCTGCCTCACAGTCAATTTTGTCCCGTTGGAATTTGTGTGCTTTTCTTGATGTGATAATATCTTCCTGTTTCTTAAGTTTTTCAGTCATTTCCTCTCGATATTTAGCAATTAGTTCCTTCTGATCTGGGCTCTCTAATTCGCTATTGATTTGTTCAATCTCTTTTTGCAATAATGCACAGTCAATATCTGCATATTTTACTAAGATTTGGACCAATTTTATGGACGCTTCCAGATTACTCTCCACCCATTCCTTGAGCCTGGAAGGATTAGGGTTTTCAAAGTTTGGAGCCAGCATTATCCGACCGTAACCCTCTTGGTATACGTCCTACTTCCAGATATTTTTGAAGGGACTTTCTTTCCCACCATTTTGCCTGTTCACTTTTCATGTTCTTTTCTAAAAGCTCTTAGTCGCACTCTGATATCCACTTTTCCGTAATTCAAATAGTGCATCCGCAGCTGCCTCTCTCTCTCGCAGCGCGTCGGCGGGCCTAATGGTTGCTCTGTTGCTTTCTCGTTACTCTATCCATTGTGTCCATGACACTCCCTCTGACAAGCCGATAATTGCACACCTCCCAACCTGCCAATACCACAAGCTTACCACCGTGTTTCTGCTCTGTCGCGCGTTTCCTCTGACTCGTGCTCCAATATATATAATATAGGGATCAGGAGCAGAGATCTGGCAATGAATTGCACGTCACTGTCCAATACAAACATGAATAAAATTGAATATGTTTCACACTCCCATCCTACCTGAAATACTTCCTAATGTATATTCAAACCTGGGTAATGGGAGAGGGGCACCACCAATACTTTTGTGAACCGGACTCACATGGCTCTACCTAATACTTAACAAAAAATAATCTTGAGGGCTCACATTCACACTTCTACCACATATGCATTAGCCCACAAAGCCTGTAAAGGAAGTTAAGGGTAATATTTAGAGTTTAGGGGTGAGTAGTGGTAATGGGAGGTAACAGTAATTTAAGGTCTAGGGTTGGGTATTAGTAAAGGAAGACAAGGGTAATTTTAGGGTTTAGGGATGGGTAGTGGTAAAAGAAGGTAACTGTACATTTAGGGTTTAGGGGTGGGTAGTGGTACAGGGAGTTAAAGTTTATTTTAGGGCTGGGGAGTGGTAAAAGGAGGTATGGGTAATTTTAGGATTTATGGGTGCGTATTTGTACATGGAGGTAAAGATAATTTTAGGATTTAGAAGGGTGGGTAGTGGTAAAGGGAAGTATGGGTAAACCTTTAGGGCTTGGGGTGGGTAGTACCAAAGGAAGGTAAGGAGTAAATTAAAAACAGGGGGTAGCTTCGGGGGATGGGGTGAGTTCCCTCCAAAAAACTGTATATTTAAATTAAATATTACATTTAGGTTTTAGGGGTGGGTAGAGTTACTTACCATGGTTGGTAAAGGCATCTGCGTGGTAAAGGCTGTGTGGAAAAGACATGTGTTGTATGGTCATACATCTGTGCTCTGGAAGCCTTTAGAATCTAATATTAAACGCATTTGCTGTGCCTCCTAATGCATTATTTTAGTCCTGACACCAGAAACATAATTTTTCAATTAGATGAGGGTGAGAGAGACTCAAACTAAGCTCAAAGATAGTCTAATGACATACTTCCTACCCAAGACAAATGCTGTTGACTCCTTCATTACACGCTTGAAGGAGCCTGTTCATCACTGCAATTTTGAAAACTATAGTTGCAAAGAGGCTGTCTTTTCACAGATCATACCAGGCTGTGACTCTGTCGCTTTCTGTCAAAAGCTGCTACCTAAGGCCCGCAAGCTAGAATGCATACAGACCATGGCTCATGTGTCCCACACAGCCGAAGTCATGTATCAGCTTATTGCCAAGGACCGAGGATGTTGGCCAGATATTCCTGAACTCTTTCAAGGTGCTGGCAAGCTCAAAGAACAGCGTATTTGTCTGCAAATAGATGAATCAAAAGCATCTTTAGCTTAACACTTCAGCAGAATACCATTTACTTAAAAAAGAGGTCGAAGATTTGCTCGTATATCGGTTAAACAGGACATCACTGTACCCATCAACGGTCCACGTCCTGAGTGACCCTACTGTACCCATTTCTAAATGCGATACCTGGGGCTAAATTCACTCTGTGGACATGTGCCACCCAAATCTTACAATCCAAGGAGAGAAACGCCTAGACCCAACATTCAAGACATAATAAACCAGCTCAGTGGTGCAAACTTATTTTAAACTTGGATTTAAACAGATTATCATTCACTAGAGCTGAAGGAAAGTTTCAGGTGCTTCACCACGTTTGCTGCACAGTGCTTTTTCTACAAGTATCAATGCCTCAGCTTCGGCATTTCCTCTGCTGCTAAGGTCTTCCTGGAAGAAACTGCCTAAATTACAGAGATAATATACTTGTATTTGGAACATCAAATAAGGACGTGATGAGAATCTTGTTAAAGTCTGCCAAGCACTGAGGAATGCAAACCTGACTTTAAATGAGGAAAAGTCTCACTTTGGCAAGACCCCTCCCAAATTTCATTGCTACAGAGGTAATCCCCTTCCACATTTTTTCTTACTGTTCATGGTCTCTATCTCTCGGAAAGTGCAGAGTGATCTCAGAAATTGTACCGAGGGTGTTCCCCTCTTGATAGTATCACAGGAGATCCTGGATATCCATGGGGAGAGATCATCTCATCCTGCTGATTCAGGGTAAGACAGGTCCTGCTTTCCCAAACTCTTCAGGTGATACGCCAGAGGCAGCCTATTCAGAGGGAGAACCTCCCACCAGGAGTGGCAGCCTACAGCAAGGTGCCCGGCATCTTGCTGCTGCAATATGCTACTCTCCCATCAACCAATCAAAAATCTTTATTCGGATATGTTATATCCATAAAAGCATAGATAAGATCAAACAGTAGCAGCATAGACATACATGATCAATAAGAAATAGTGCAATATCTTTAAGAACAATTTCTGATATAGACCAAGATAAAACAAAGGGATGAATGTTAAAAACAGTTAGCATCAATACAATTAATATACAATTCAATTGGCCTTCACGGAGTACACATAGTTCTGCGTGTGCATACTGCTACTTTCAACAAGCATTGGCATAGCCAATAGGTCTCGCCTTTGGGACCTTATAAGTGTTTAGCCATAATGTTGGTGCACCAAGGATATTGTGATGCATAACTAAATACTTACAAGGACCCAAAAGCGAGACCTATTGGCTATGCCAATGCTTGTTCAAATTCCCGACACCCCTGTGGATTTCAATGCCATTATTTTTAGCCCCTGTGCTATTACTATTGCAATATCTAGAATGGCCTTGACTGCAGAGTAACTTAATAGTTCCTCCTATTTCCTGCTGTCAGTGGATCACAGAATATTACATTTAACCTAAATAATAAAATCAGTAGTAAACCAATTAACAGTGGCAATAATACATTCTTAGTAATCAAATGACATCTAAAAGCAGACACTTTTGCACTAATGTATATAATGATGATATGCTAACATAGGGCATTCGCAGTTACCAAGGTTTGCCTTAAAAACAGTTGCATTTAAAGGCGCGCATTGGGGGACATAAGACCATGGCACAAGAAGTGGCAGTAACTGCACGTTAGTCATTTCACAGGTTAAAGGAGCCGGACAAGTCAAGAGGTCCAAGCAGTGCCAAGCCCTAGGTCGTAGTGCCTAAGGTGATCACACCTATGCTCGCTTCCAAACTGGCATATTAATATTAACAGGCGGCGAGTCAGTGACTTAAAAATAGATTAATTTATTTACCCTACATCTATTCAAAAACAAGGGCATTACAGGTATACATCGCTGGGAAGAAGTGGTCGGTAACCGGGTACAAATGGCGCTGTCTAACAGATTGGGCAGAGGGACAGGCAAAATGTGCAGTAGGTGGAGGCCATAAAAAATGGGGAAGCTCCAGTAGCGGTGGTGACATGCGAAGATCAACAAGCATTGGCCGCTCGGCTGTAAAAGTAACGCCGCGCGGCCGCGATATAAAATAATTTTTTTTAAAACGCGAGTGGTGACGCGAGTTGTGCGCACGCGCGCGCGACGAGAAAAAGTACTGTGCACGTCGCGCGCGCTTGTGCGCGTAATAGCAAGCTGGTGGCCGGCCTGGGTAGCACTTTCAAAAGCCACACACTAAATTTCTCGCAAGAGCAGCGCATGCGCTGACTCTAGCGAGACCTAAAAATGATCCGACACGGAAAATTAGTTCATCGTCTTCTAGTTTAAGGATTTCCATGTAGGCTACTTTATGATCAATAATAGCACATTTTTTTAAAAAATGGCATCAAGAATCCTTTTGTAAATTTAGAATAAAAACTACAAAAGAATAAAAAGTGTAGCGGTGTTTGATTGCTTCGTTCATCGCAAGGCCAGGGCAATTCATCGAGATTAGCATTATATCCTAAAGGAAAACATAATAAAAATTTCAGAGTGCCAGCCCTTAGGCGAAATAACAATCCTCTCTCCCAGCGTCCTATTGGTTTTAAAAGATATCGGACTGGCAGATGGGATGTGTCCTCAATAGACATATACCTAATAACTGAGGTTTTCAGAGCCTCTTTCCCATGTCTTGCGTCACTGTACTGTTCGTACAGAGCCTCTTGTAACACTTTTTTGTTTATAGCCTCAGAGTCGGTTGGATTTAAGAAAATATGCAAAAGGTTCACGCTTTTTAAGCTCTCTTTTACAGCAGCGAGCCACGGTATATCCCCCCCCTTCTTGCATTTTAGGCAATCGATTATTATGTCTCTCGTAAGGGTTGCTGCAGAGTTTTTCCAGATAGCGAGCCAGAATAGGGCCGGGCGAGCCCTAATATAGTCTTCAACATAGGGCAATTTCAATTCTTTGTGACAGACATACACAGACGAAGAGATCAGGGCTCCCAAGAGTTTCCTACAAAATCTGTTTTCTTCACCCTGGATACTATTACATTTTGTGAAGCCCCAAACTTCGGCGCCATATGTTGCGGTGGGGATACACTGTAATTTAAAGATTTTCTTAATAGCTAAAACCACTTCTGTCCGTTTAGGTTGAGGTAGACCAAGGATTGTGTTAATACTTCTGGAAAACTTACTTCTACTATGTGCCACATGGTCAGACCAAGAGTCATTTGCTGCATATACCAGCCCAAGATAGGGGAAAGTGCAAGTGCTATGTAAACTTTCAGAATTCACAGTGATAGTATTAATAGAATACTTTTGCGGGCCACAGGCCATTAAAAACGATTTTTTAAAATTAGTCCTTAAATCTAAAACAGCCATAAAATCTACAAAACCTCGTACTAAAGTGCATAGTGCTTTGGGTGTGCGGGCCATTAAAACCGCGTCATTGGCATACAGTAGGGCGGGGAGTACTCTCCCATATCTCGGAATAGCTTGAAGAATAAAACTTTTTTTGTGACTTCATCACTTTGTCGGGCCATCACAATGGTGCCATGAACTCACACCACTTGCCATGGAGAGGTTTTGAATAGAAGACAAAACGTACTGCCTGGATGTCGATCCTGGTGTACAGCAGATCCCCCTATTTCAGGTCCCTCACTCTGACTTGGCAACGCCGACTAACTGCAGCATTTTATCTATTCTGTTTCTGTAATGTCGACTTATCACTCAAGAGGGCTGGTGTCCAGGCGGAATGATAGAGAATCGCAACAGCTACTATATGACCTGTGCATAACTGACAGTGGTCACATGAGGCATCTGCCGGTATTCTCAGACAAACAAGTGGATAGCGCACTCTAGGTGCTGGTGATTGACATGGCAAGTTTGGATCACCTTGGAAAAATGCACATGAAGTGCTCAACCTTCACTTTGGCTTTTGGCCATGGGGGTGTTTTCATCCAGTGTTTGATGTGCAGTGACTAGAGATAGTCGTCCAACTCCTGTACTTTGAACATTGGTCATTTATCATTCCTTACCTCCTGTAAAAGGCCATGTTCAGCGATTACCTTTGTAACTTTGGAATCAGTTAGTTGGCGGAGCTGCTGCTCACAATCTCAACCTCCTGATACGTGGAGTAGTATTCAATAACCACTAACATATATCGCCCATACAGAAGACTTCCAAAATCGGCACTAGCTCACACCCTCTGAACCCAAGGAGTGCCTTTAGGAACATTGGGTGCCGGGGATCAGAGCATCCAGTGGCCTCTCACATCCGGTGTGCCTTGACGACCTGCTCGACCATCTTTAACTGGGGAAACAAAACTTTGCTTCAGATTCTTTTTTTCGTTTTCACCACTCCTGGTTTCTCACATCAGCGAGGTGGAACACCCGCATAGTGAGGCATTGCGGGATCACCAGCGAGTGCAACCTAAGAAAGGATCCTACCTCTAAAACAGTAAGCTTATGTAGTGGAGCGAGGCCATGCTCCGTTGGGCTTCCGAGGTCCAGTGGGATACATGAGTCTTCAGGGCCGCCCAGTCTCCTTCCCAGACAGCTTTTAGGGCAATATGCAGATAGTCGTATCCCACAGTCGAACCTACGATCTCTTTCAGTGACATAGGCAGAGAACGAGGCCTTTCGATCACAAATCTTACATACTCTGCCATCTCTTAGGCATTGAGTTGGGTTGAATACTGCTGTTAATAGTGCACAATCTGCCATTAGAGTTGCATTTCAGTCTCATTCAGTGGCTTGGGGTATATGATTTGCTACGCGCTTCCATCACAGGCAAGAGGCCTATTTAAACTCAAGCTTCTCATAAATTCAAAACACCACTTTGTGCAGCAAGCACTGCACTTTGTAGAAACTGCTGAGCTCACACGCGCTAAATAACTTTTACAATTAAGCCTATTAGCGTGACAGTTTGGCAAGCAGGGGAGGTCTGTGACTCTCTGTGTGTGCCCCGGGATCTGCTCTAAGATGTTTCTCGCTCCAGCCCCCGCACTAGCTCATCCGTGGGAAAACCAATAAAATGTGAGGAGAAGCAAACATCAGCCAGGTCAACCCATCAGATTAAGGGGAGTTTATGTATTACAATTTTTATTAAAGTGCCCGCCCTGAAATAATACAAATAAAACATTTTCCTTACTCAGTCAGCGTGAGTCCTCCTGAAGCCTCAGCCAACTCCCCTCGACGAATCCGGACGCTGATCTCATGCTGCTGATAATGTTAGCAGCATGAGAGAAGCACCAGGATTGGCTGGGATGGAGAGGTTTAAAATTCGCAAGACAGATGGCCAAAGTGACATGCAAAGTTTAAACGAGCAGCCAGCAAGCCTGCTCCCTGCTGCCAACCATCAGCTATGGCCTGCCCAGCGCTGTCACTCGGCTCAAATGAAAAATAAAATGGTAATGAAATCTTGTCATTACCATTTCATTTTTTAAGCTTGCTGCACTGTCAACGGGGGGCGGTGGGGCTCCTTCACCCTAAGGGAGGACCGCAGCTGTAAGGGACACAGCGCTGGCTTTACTGTCGTCTCTTCTCAGTAATAGAACCCAGACTGTCTGCTTTGGTGACTTCAGGGCTTAACCCTTTCGGCTCCCTTGCGGGGTGCCGCATGGGTCCTTGCTCAGCCCCACTTTATTTAATTTGGATGTGGCACCACTGGCAACTCTGGTGCGGTCATTTGGTTTCCAGGTCCTGTCGTATGCAGATGACACCCAGATTATTGTCTCAATATCTGACGATATGATATCAGTGGCTGAGAAATTCAAGCTCTGTATGTTGGAAATTGGGATCTGGATGAAGGAGAACTGTCTGAAACCGAATGCGGAGAAGACGGAGATCCTGGTCTTTCGGGCTCAGCACTCAGTGTGGTCAGAGCTGTGGAGGCCCGAGACTTGTGGCCCCCTACCTACACCAGTTGCTTCTGTTAAAAACCTAGGAGTCGTCTTTGATAGCACACTCATGTTCGATACTCAGGTCAATAGTACTACAAGCACATGCTTTTTCATCATTCAAATTTTGAAAAAGATCCTTCCTTTCATTCCTGCGGAGCATAGAACTGCAGTTGTTATTGCATTGATTACCTCTCGCCTTGACTACTGCAACGCACTTTACCTAAATATCAATAAATCCTCTCTCAATTAACTTCAGATTATTCAAAACGCGGTTGCACGCTTGGCATTGAATATACCCAAATGCCAGTGAGGGAGGGAGGGTTTGTGCTCTCTACACTGGCTACCTGTGAGGAAGCGGGTGATTGTCAAAGCACTTTGTATGGTCCATCAGGCACTGTACCTTCGTGGACTGCTTTCCCTCAGGTTAGCATTCCAATGGTATTTGCCTAAAAGACAGCTGAGATCCTCTTCTTTGAGGAAGGTGATTATTCCTAGCTTTCGGAAGTTGAGATGGGGTGGCCGCACCTTTTCGGTAGCAGCTGCTAAATTGTGGAACACACAGTTGATCTAAGTTGCTAGTTCAAATTCTCACATGGCCTTAAGTAAGAAATTTAAGATGTGGTTATTTTCTCTTCCGTAATTGTTCCTTCTGTGGGCAGCTTCTTTTTCTTTTTGTAGCGCTTTGACACCTTAGGCCATAGTGCGCTTTATAAATCTAAATCCAATCCAATTCAATATAAACAGCATCCATACCGAACACGTGAGAGGAGCACTTCATGCTGAGATTATTGTGGAACCGTGGTGCATTGTGACTAAGATGGAGCCCTGCTGACCCCAACCTTCATCCTGAGAAGGAAGATAGCCCTACACATTTAGAAAGGTGCATTTGTGAATGCACTGAGGCCGGCTTCCTGATGCTTAATACCAAGGTATGGGGTTAGATCAACCCAACAGGTCTGGCAGAGAGATACTCCCGCTAAGCTCTCTCTAGTGTAAAGGTACTAGTGACAGATAGGAGAAACATTAGGAACAATTAACATGATTGAATTGTTTGTATTTTTTACTATTCTAATAATGCTTATTAGAATAATGTGCCATATCTGCTTAATAAATGCAGCTCATATTTTATTTGCAAGAATAAGATATTTTTCAATAAATATTTGAAAATGTTTTCGGATCTTTTTTGTTGACAGCTTGGGTATGCAGAAGTAACGAACAAAAAGGCTAGATCTGTTTCCATGAATTCCTTGGGAATCGGAGTGGTCATGTTCGAAGTTAATAACATCTATTACCCTGAAAGGTTAGGGGTTTAGATGTGGTACCATGAGCTAGCCTAATAAACCAACATTTACTGATGATATAAGTAGGCTAAGTTTCTATATTGACATAATACACAGTTCTACTAAAGTCATAGGAACGATATAACAGCACATGTCAATTCACAGTCTCACCTCTCCCGGTTGCTTGGCTGTACCAGTCACTGCAATTGGCAACCCCCAGAGTGAGATCTTCTACTCTCTTGATAATGTTGGCCTCTTCCAACTTCCGCAGTCATACCATCCTCCCTTTTAGGCACCAGATTCCTTGGAATAGCTCTTTGAATTCTTCAAGGGGCTGTCCAGTTCTGTATGTGTGCCCTGAATACAAACTAAATGAGCCAAAGCCTTTCAGCTATCTGGCAGCACAGCAGCATGCCTATCCATCCTTAAGTGACATACACCTTTGCTAGGGTTGTAAAGTCATCATGGGTGATGTCAGTGTCAAGCCCACTTGTGGCAGAGGCTGGAGTGTTGATATGCATGAACTCTAATTTTAGTGGGTTTATTGTTGGCTGATTAGTCAGGATTTCATATGTTTCTTTGGCCATGATATTGATGGAAGCAATGTTGTCAATATTGGCGGTCACTGGCAGTTCACCGACCAGAACCAGTTATTTCGGTGGAGAGCATGACCTGGAATTGGTCTACGTCATATGCTACATGCACTGTCTCGTCTCCATTGTCACTATCCATGTCATCCTAAGTGAGATCATCTGAAAGGGCTGCATCAGCGTTTACTGTCTTCTGGAGCATTTTCTGTGAGCGAAATGACCTACATACTTTCACAGAGTGGTTTATCTTTCCACATGCGGAGCATTTCTTGTCACTGGCTGGGAAAACTACTGAGTGAGGGAAAGGCCCTTCATAGTGCCCATATGGGTGATATGTTCTTTGGTGCCCTTCTCCCTTTGGCAGGGCATAAGACTTGATGATCTCATTGATAGGTTTGTGTAAGACAGCTGTCATGTATGAGGCTCTTGCTTTTGAAAGTTCTTTCAAGTGCCTTGGGTTAGAATGTCCTGCAGAGAGTTACCGGGTTCTTTAAGGACCTGTTCTCTCAGTTTGGCTAAAGCGCAGCACTGAATGAACTGGGCTCAAATCTCTTCTGTTTCATCATGCAGGGTGCATGTCCTGGTGAGGTCCTTGTAAAAATCGACAGATTCATCTGGGGTCTGTTGAGCTTGGCTTAGTAAACATCGTTCATTGTCAGGGTTGGCTATTGGTCATGCAACTATGGTGTGGCATGTCAATCAATCACACATTTATAGAGAGCAGCAAATCACCCGTGAGGTTCTCGAGGCACTGGAGATGTTGCCTGCTGCGTGACGGTTTGATCATTCAAGCAGCCAGGTCTTGAGTTGAGTTCTTTCCTGAATTGATGGAGCGACGGTGTGGTCGTGAGGTGCAGGGGGAGGTTTTTCCATGCTTTGGCTGCTAGATGCGAGAAGGAGCTTCCTCTGCACTTGGTTTGGCGGATCCATGGGGTATCTGTGAGGGAGAGGGAGGAGGATCGAAGGTGTCTGGTAGGTTGGTGGAAGCTCAGGCGCCTGTTGATGTATGCTGGTCCTTTGTTGTGCAGTGCCTTGTAGGGATGGGTTAGCATCTTGAACTGGCATCTCTTCTGAATCGGAATCCAGTGTAGGCTCTTGAGATGGGGTGTGAAGTGGGTCCTTCTGGGGAGGTCGAGTACAAGTCTTGCCACTGAGTTTTGTATTGTCTGGAGTCTCTTCAGGAGGCATGCAGTGATTCCTGGGTAGAGTGTGTTTCCGTAGTCCAGTCTGTAAGACGGTCCTTCTGGTGTTTATTGGGAGCTACCTCAAGATCTTGCGGAGCATGCGAAGGGTGTGGAAGTTGGCGGATGACATTGCGTTGACTTGTTTCTTCATGCCGTTCTGCGATTCACCACGTCGTTCCATGGCGAGGAGCTGTTCCAAAAGATAAGGGCTTCCATCTTGTCCATGTTGAGTTTGAGACAGTTGTCCTTTATCCAGTCCACAACGTTCATCAGGCATCTGTGGAAGTTGGCTTTGGTGGTGGAGGGGTATTTGGACAGTGAAAGGATGAGCTGGGTGTCGTCTGCGTGGGAGATGATGTTGAGTCTGTGCGATCTGACGGTGTAGGCCGGGGGGTCATGTAAGGTGTTGAAGAGGGTGAGGCTGAGGAGCAATCCTTGGGGGATTCTGCAGATGATCCTCTTGGGCTTCGAGGTGAACGGTGGGAGACAAATCCTTTGGGTTCTGCTGGTGAGGTACGAGACGATTCATTTGAGGGCGTCTCCCTGGATCCCGATGTGGTGGAGCCTGTTGATCAGGATGTGATGGGAGACGGTGTCAGATGCGGCAGACAGGTCCAGGAGGATGAGGGCTGCTCTTTCTCTGTGGTCCAGGAGGGCTCTGATATATCGTCGGTGGCTGCGATCAGGGCTGTCTTGGTGCTGTGGTTAGCTCAAAATCCATATTGGGAGTGGTACAGGAGGTTGTGGTCTTCTTAGTGTTGGGTGAGTTGCTGGTTGATCACTTTCTCGAAGACTTTAGATGGACAGGGGAGCAGCGAGATGGGCCAGTAGTTCATCAGTTCAGCTGGGTCGGCTGATGTTTTTTCAGGAGGGGCCTCACTTCCATGTGTTTCCAGTCCTACGGGAAGGAGGCTTCAGTGATGGAGGTGTTCTGGACCATCCCGAGCTCGTATCCGATTGACTTGCCTCTGAAGTTGAAGATGTGGTGGGGCAGCGGTCCTTGGGTGCTCCTGAGTGCACGGAGTTCACGATAAAGTTGGTGTCTTGTGTGGTGAGGAGGCCTCATTGGGTGAGCAGGAGTTCGGGGTTTGTGTTCGTAAGTGTGAGCTGGTTGATGCTGTTGGTGGCGGAGGGTTGGTATTCAAAGTTTTCATGGATGGCCAGGATCTTGTCATGGAAGAAGTCAGCAAGGTTGTGAATGCAGGTATGTGAATGCAGACTCGAATCAGAGATGTTGTGTGATAACTTGTAGATGTCTCACCCCACAAGATATAGCAACAGATGGCAGTTCTGGATGCCCTTTACAGTAGAGGCAGCGAAGTACATGTTGAGCATCTCCACCCACAGCTTCCACTTGGGAGGCTGTACACATGACGGCCCGAGATGATGAAGGGCTCAATAGCTGGAATGATCGCCATTGCTTCTTAACACCCTGGTTCTGTCGAAGCTCTCTCTGGCTATGTTCTCCTTATCGGGCGGTTTATGGATCAGCATGCCCTCGCCAGAGTGATGGCTGTCACTCTGTGTGTGTTGGTGTGGAAGAAGACTGGTGACCCACCTTAGCGTGTTGCCTGCTGCACTTCTTGGCCATGCACTCCTCTCTGTTCCAGTCCTCATTCATTTTGTGATGTAGGCCTGACCTCAACTCCTGGGAAGAGCCCCTTCAGCGGCCCCTCTACGTTCCTGGCCCCCCTCACTGTAGCAGTATAGGTCACAGGATTTCTTAGGGGTGATCACCTCTTCCACCTTGACTGGCTTCAAGGTGTGTGGGTTTGTTGCTGTAGCGCTACTGAAGTGAGGTGTGTCACATCCTTTCACATATTGCAGACAGGGCATGGCACCGTAGGAAACTGAGGCTACGTGCCCTCAATTGGTGGAGGTGGAGCAGCAATCAACATCACCAGAGTGGCTTTCTGCCAGGAGATAAAGTGTCACTGCATCCTCGGGTACGGTTCAGTGGTAGACAGTGCCCAACTCACCGGCTGATATAGAGCAGTGGTTCTTGACCTGTGGTCCGGGGACCCCTTGGGGTCCGTGACGCCTACTCAGGGGGTCCTCGACTGCTTAGAAGATTAAATATTACCAGATTCATAAAGTGTAAATAAATAAAGAAGCAAAATGTAAAACTGAAAGTTTTAAAAAGTTCTATAAATGTGAAGGAACTTAAAAATGAAGGCTGAAAATTAAGTTGGAATCTTCAGATTGGTTCATGGGAGCAGAGCAAGTGCATCAAACAGAATGTAGTATTGATGATTTAGAAGATCTCCAACCTTTCTAGCAAAATAAAAATTGTGACTTTTTCACATTTGTTTGTGAATTAAATAAAGAGTTAATCATATGATGAATGCTTGTTTTTGTATTTTTGAGCATTGCTTTGCTGTTTAAGTAATTGAAATTGATTAGGCTGGGGGTCCAGGTTTCCAATAATAACTCAGTGGGGGTCCCTGGACTCCAGTAATGATTAAGTGGGGGTACATAGGAGTCAAAAAGTTAAGAACCACTGACTTAGAGAGCTATGAGAGTAGCCTTGCGCTCTACTGAATGGGGTTGACTGCTGATAGGCACGTAAGTCAACCACAGCTACACGTAGGGTTGCCACCTGCAAAGGCCTGGACATGATTCGGAGTAGGAATGTAAACAAAATCGCATGTAACATGACTTTTCTATCTTTGTTTACTTTTATTAGTAGTCAAAGATCGTTAAAGCAGCTCTAGAACATATTTAGAAGTTCTTTCTATTTCTATTTGCTGTTTGAAGCATGTACAGATAAGGGCTAAAAAAATACAGTGGTGGTTCCTCCCTTAGGTCGGTAGGGCGTCACCCCACCCCAGCTGACAGTACAGCAAGCATGAAAAACAAGCATTGGCATAGCCAATAGGTATCATTTGTGAGACCTTATATATGTTTAGCCGTGCAGCACATTATCAGACTACCCAATGCATCACAAAACCTAAAATAATTAAATGAAAACGGCCTGATAATCATCAACTACCACTGGAGAAAACCTTTGTTGATGTGCTAGGCACATTAACCCCTTGGCTGCGGCGGTAATTCCGTCGTGGCGCTGGGGGGGTTGGGGGGTGAGCGCGGCGCCGCCATGCTTATGACGGAACTACGCCATCATGAGCCACGGGCGGCATGTGCTTAGGACGGCGTGGTTCTGTCACGGCCCCGCCCGCTCATTAATTCGCCCGCACAGGCGGGGAATTAATGCCGCGTGGGCGGAGCGGCAGGAGCATGACGGAACCACGCCGTCATGAGCACACGGCGCCCGTGGCTCATGACGGCGTGGTTCCGTCATAGGCATGGAACGGGTTAAGTCTGATGTGCAAAGAAGGCAAGGTGAATAGGTGATACCATACTTAATTTATTGACTCACTGACTGGTTAAATAATTTGGGTCCCTAGGCAAAAGACCTATGAATCAGAATGATTTAATGGATTGCTAAGTCTGTAAATGTTTATGCAAGAAAAATACGTAAATTAATAATCTAAGACTGAAATACTGGATATGTCTTTCAGGGCATATAAGTGGGGAGGATCTGGCTGTGATAAGCCACAACGAGGAACTACGAGCATGTGAAAAGCTGTGCCTGGACTGAACATCTAATCAGCAGTGGGTACAGAGAATATGGGTATCCCTGTTAAAATGCAGTTATGGGTCTCTGAAATAAAGTATAATACAGTGAAAAGGAAGAAATGTAGCAGCTGGAGAGGAGGAAGGGAAACAGCCCATGCCAATGGGTTGATTGACTGATGACAAAGTGGCAGACAAGAAGACTGAAGCGTGCGCCAGATACTTCAATAGGTGTCTGAGAGAGAGAGCATAAGGTTTTGAAAGATCGCACTGTGGACCAAAGAGGATCCATCCAGTTGGCCTTTATGAACTTAACCTCGGCCTTTGACCGGGTTAACCGAGACAAGCTTCGGAGAATCGTTTTGGACATGGGTGTTGACCAGGATAGTTTATTTTTTGAGGGACCTCCATCTCCATACTGTGGCGTCAGTCAGATATACTTCTGACTTGCGTTGCACAGACTGGAACAGGACGAGGGGTCAGGTTGGGGTGCATCCTGGTCCCCTTCCTTTTTACCCTGTACGTTAACAAACTTGAACAGATATTGGTAGAGTTGGGTGTAGATTGTCTGCAAGTTAAAGGCAGACCCCCTACCTGTCCTGTTATATGCGGACAATGCCGCTCTTATGGCGAAAAAGGCCAGGGGCCTACAAGTCCTTATGAATGCGTTTGTGGGCTTTACGGAAGGGTTAGACCTCAGCACCAATATTAGAAAATCTCACGTTATGGTCATTGGCCCAAAAAACACAAAGATGCAATCTTTCAAGATCAGCCAGTTGCCCCTTACACATGTCAGTAGTTTCTCATATTTGGGGGTCCTGTTTGATATCAATATTCACTGGAGCCCCCTGATTAAAGGGAAGTTGTCTGATTTTGATAGGACCAACGCTGTTGTATGGAATTATGCCACCAGACGGGGTAGAAAACCGATTAGCGCCCTTCTGCAAGTTTATCACACCAAAACTATTTCCAAGGCCATCTACGGGAGTTCGATCTGGGGCCACGTTAAACACAATCTCCTACAGGTGGCAAAGCACAAATTCTTGAGACGTCTCCTCTCTGTCCCCCAGAGTACTCCCTTGTACCTAGTCCATGAAGAATTGGGGGTTAGTTATCTTTCTGATACCAATTCTCTTGGCCCCCTCTTGTGCTGGGTTGATATATGGACCAAGGGAGCCCAGCTAAACAGAGCAATTTTACATGATTTTTTATCCCTTGACTTTGCCCTACATATCCCATGGCTTAAGTATGTTAAGACTTCTTAAAGCAACCTAGGAAGGGGACCCCTATTTGCTTGCCCGGATAAAATCATGAAGGCTGTCATAGGTTGGGTCAAAGATAACTTTTTAAAACTCAGACAATTAGAGAGAGAATCTGTGGCTCTTCACAAGGTATCGGGCAGGAGGTATGTGTTATTGAAAACCCATCCCCTTATGGAACCCTACGTTAGCATCGTTACCTCTGCTCATGCCTATTTTCTGCTCACTAGATTTAGGTTCAATATGTTGCTCCAACTACTTGCCTTCCCTCAGGGTTTGCATGCGTTTCCACCCTTAGCATCCTTTGGCTACGACTAGGTGTCTCCTCAGGACACTTTGCATTTGACCTTGTTCTGCAAGTTTTATGAGATCCCTAGGAAGGCTTATTTGCTCCCTCTTCTCAAAGCCTGTGAGTTTGAGCAAGCGCGTCCTGCTCTCTTGATTTTACAAATGTTATCTGAAGATATTTTAGTTCATGTTGCCAGCTATTTAGCAGCTGCAGTGAGATTTAGAAACTCAATGGGGGATTAACTGCTGTATGAAATGTGATTTTATATTATGTATTTTTTGTTGGCAGTTCTTTAGCAGTTGCAGTGAGATATAGAAACTTAATGGGGGGGCTAATTGTTACATGAAATGTGATTTTATATGTATTTTTAGATAATTTTTATCTTGGGAGGCTTTTTTTAGCTTGATGTATTTTATGTGTGCTTTTATGGTATTTTATGATTACCGAATAAAGCACTTCTTGATGAAGATGAAAGATCGCAATTTAGTTGCACTTTGAAGATAATGGCAAAGATTACTAGTTTTGGTCGCTTTCCCTAATATGAAGACTCGTCCCTCTGACATGACACTCTGCCCATGTGATGGTTTGACTAAGCAAAGCACTCAGCACTTTCTGCTATTCTGCGACTTTATAAGAATCTTAGGTGTTATTATCTTAAAACAGTTTTTCTTGCTCAGAATATTAGAAATTATAAAAATGCACTGAAATTACCTGTTTGCACTTGGTTATCACTTTGTGTGTTTTAATGGTACTCTTTTTATAAGGAAGGCTATACACCTAAGGAAAAGTATTGTCTGTTATGTATTACCAAAGGGTGTTGGAAAGTAGGATCTGCTTCTATGGTTACCCCCACTTTTTGCTTGATGTGATGCTGTTTTTGACTAGTCTGACTGGGATCCTGCTAATCAGGACCCCAGTCTATCTGCTTTCTCCATAAACTGTTGTGTTCAGTACTTAGGTACACCCCAGATTGGATACTGGGGTATCCTTGTCAGTCCCTAGTATATGGTACCCATGTACCCAGGGCATAGGTACCCCAGAGGTCTCCCATGGGCTGAAGAATGTATTATGCCACCCATGAGAGACCATTCAAAATGGAACTACAGGCCTGCCATTGCAGCCTGTGTAAGTTGGTGCTTGCACCACTTACTAAAGATATAGGTTTACTATATCTAAGGGTCACTGCACTTAAAACCTATCAATCACCCCTGTACCAGGCCTTTATAATCCTGAAGGCAGGGTGCGTGGTTCTAAGTGAGAGGGTGCCCCCGCACGAGTAGGACACCCCTGCAGCCTACAGAGTCCATTCTCCCGAGTTGTCAGTGAAGCAGCCATATGCTATATAGAGGGGCACCGTGTAATTACGCGATGACCATCTCGAAACTGGCTGCAACGAATCCTATCATGTTTGGTATCAAACATGTGTGAATCATACCCCCACACCGAAACGGTGTGGGAGGTATGATTCCAAGCACTGGAAGAGCCCTCCGTTAGGCTCTCAGTGTTCCCGGTACCAGCCTTCTAGACCCGGACAGCACAAAATGGTTGCTGCCGACCAGAGACACATTTCTGCCCTCCTGCCGCTGAGCCAAGCTCAAGCAGGGGAAGGCAGAACAATAGGCATCCTGTCACAGGAAGGTGTGACCATCTCCCAGACAGGATTTAGTGTATTGGCACCGGGTGGGTGCGCTTGCCAGCGTCATAAAGTCTGCATGAGGGGCACATTTGGGGTCCCTGTGCATAGTCCAGTTCAAACCAGTCCTGGGAGCCGTTGGCTCCTGCTCTGGTGCGAAACTGGACAAAGGACAGGGGAGTAACCTCCCCCCCTGTCCAGACCCTCCCCTGGGAGGGTCCCCTGAATATTCCCAACCCTTTTCCTAGGGTACTTAAGGGCTTACCTGGGTGTAGGTCTCTAGATTCGTCGTGGGATAAGATTCAGATCAGACACCACTGCTCTTCTACTGTTTGGGCACTCTGGACTTCGCTGGACTTCGTTTGGGCCTGACTTCGATTCCCTTCCAGTCTGCTGCATCGTCTGTGCCTATGCATCATACAGGAACCTTCCGAGGCCTGTGAAGCATCAAAGACACCTAAAAAATCTCCCTTGGATTGAAGGAGTCACTCCCCTGCATTCGCAGGCACCGCAACTAAGTCGATCGGTCTGCAGATCCTGAGCTCCTCCGGAATCCGTGGGCTCTGCAACACAGGCGGTGGTTTTCCACCACTCCCGAGGACTGCCCTGCCCTCTCACCAAGTTTGAGGCCAGTATCCCTCGTAGGGGTTGCAATAACCGAACCCCTGTGCACTGCGTCCAACTCGCAGTTACAAAGGCTTTTTGGCTTCTTTCCAAGAAGATCTTCGGGCTCCAAGTAGCCCCAACCTCGAGCACCTCCCGTGACCAGATTCTTCAGCCACACCGCATCATGTGCATCGTGGCCTGCATCTTTTGGTGAGCTGCTTGAGGTCCTCTCGTGACTCCAGTGCCTCCGGTCTGTGGCTCCACTTAAGGGTCACACTTATTCTTGTGGGCTCCCCTGATTGCTCGGGGCCTGCCCTGACTCCCCTACTGTTGGTGTCCCCTGGACCTTGCTGGTCCCGACGTTGCTGCTGCTTTGTTTCCTGCGTGGCTTGCCTTTGGCAAGGCTTGTTGGTGCTCCCGCTGGACACCGACCCCTCAGCACTCGACATCCTTCGTGGGACAGCTCGTACCCGGGTCCTGGTCTTCGTCAGCGTCGCCTGGTCCTCACAGCTGCAGAGTCAAGGTCCTCGTCATCTTCCCTGAAGCACCCGACATCAGAGAGCATTCGTCTTCCAAGTCTCCTGGTCACTCCTGAGTGACATAGACTCTGTCCCCTCTGCTTTCAGGTACTCCTCTTCAAGAATCCATGTTTGGATTCCCACGGACACTTTCTCCTCTTCCAGCAGCTGCACTTTCCTGAAGTCCTCGATTGGGTTCGACGGCGGTTTCCGACACCACTTCACACGTATGCACCCGGCTTCCCTGGTGTAGGTAACGTGAGTACTAGGATATCCACAGATGGGGTGGCTCTCGAACCTTCTGTCTTCCACGGGGGTCCTTCAGGGTCCAATGGGAAGGGTCCTTAAACTTTAAAATTCCAACCGCGACTTGCACATAGAGTTGTACAGAGCACGCAGTCGTGTTTCCACACTGTAGGAAAGTGACTCTGTATATACTGAACCAAAGGGGGGTTCAGGGTGCACAGGGTCCACAGTCCCCAGAGGTTTGGCAGAGGCTAACGTTAGATATAA
This sequence comes from Calotriton arnoldi, assembly GCA_963921515.1. NCBI lineage: Eukaryota > Metazoa > Chordata > Amphibia > Caudata > Salamandridae > Calotriton > Calotriton arnoldi. Next base: position 872,996 of record CAWUFW010007645.1, read on the forward strand.
CCTTACTCTCTAAAGTGGTAGCTTGGTCGAGCAGTAAGGCAGTATCAGAGGACAGTGTAAAGCATTTGTTGTACACACTCAATCAGCAAATGAAGCCACACACTCAAGAACTGAACTCTAGGCCAATGGTTTGTATATAAAAATATATGCTTGTTTTATTTTAGAACCCACAAGAGGTATAAAGAATATACTTTCTCAGAATGAGATGCTTTGGTTAACCACTTTACAAATAGGCAATAGACTTTTTGATGATTGTAGTCACAGTTGGTGCAAGAGGCAACACAGGTTCAAACACAATGCAACATTGAGCTCAATGGAAAGTTGTGGTTAATTGCAATTAATTACTTTGTAGATTACTTTTCTAACCACAGGACTGGATCCTGGATTCAGTCCTGGGACACTTCCTGTAAACAGGTAAGAAAAAGCGTTTTGGTTATTGTAGTGATTTTTGAGGAATATTACTGTATTTCAAAAGTTGACACTTAGGAATTACCAATGTTATCCTATGGAAGGAAATGCAGTTTGCAAGCAAAGTAGGTTTACGTTACTTTTGTAATGCAGTGCTGGGTTCTCTCCAGTTCAGCACTGGGATATCTATCTAAAACAGGTAAGTAATTACGTTTGTATCGTTGGCACGATTTTTAAAGAATATTTGTAAGATTCAGAAATCGACAGAAACTTTTTCGACAAAAAGCAGGCAATGATATCCTATGAGAGGAATTTCAAGTTACTGGTAAGTACGGTAAAAATTACTTTTCATGGTTGGTACTAGACTAAAAGAGGCAGTACTGACGTCTCTCCTGATAGTAGGTGAGTAGTTCGAATTCGTTACTGTTGTGATTTTTAAACAATATTTTAGTATTTCAAAAGTGGACACTTAGAAGAAATTTCACAGAAAACCAGTGAATGGATCCCTATGGAAGAAAATTGAGTTAGCGGTAAGTAACGTTGTGATTACTTTTGGGGTCAGTGCTGGGCACCACGATCCAGCACTGGGATCCTTTCTAATAGCAGGTGAGTATTTCCGTTTTCGTTACTCGGTTGATTTTAGGTGAATATTTTAAAGTTTCAAAACTCCACACTTAGAAGAAATTCCAGGGGAGCCAGTCAGTGTTACCCTATGGAAGAAAAGTGAGTTATCGGTCTTTGGGTAAGTACTCGACTGGCAGAGTTAAGGTTCTGGGCATAGACTCAGGGGTCCCCCAGGATCAGGTAAGTACAGTTGTTACACCCTCAGCGGCACAGGGGCGGCCGGGTGCAGAGTGAGTAGGCCCAATGTTATCCTATGGCAGGCAGGGGCCTCGGGTTGGTGGCTGCTGGCAAGCAGGCCACGCGGCTGTGGGAGCTGGGCTCCTGGTCACTTGCTCAGGGCAAATGGGGAAGTAGGTTAGGGTAGAGGTTGCACTCCCAGGGGCACTCGGGCGGCTGGGTGCAGGGTGCTTTTGAGCCGTCGGGCGCTCAATGTTAACCAATGGAGATCTTGGAAGGGGAACAAAGGCTGCAGGCTCGGGGACGGTGACTCTTCAGGAGTGACCAACACTTCGAGAGGTAAGTTGGGGTCTTGGAGGATAGGTAGACACCCAGGAGTTGGGCACAGGGGGCCGTGGGGCGCCGGGTGCAGGGGTGTCTTTTGAGGTCGGGAAATGTTACCCCCTGCTGGTTGCGGTTGGAGGGGTCCCTTGTCCTGAGGCTGCAGGCGTCGTCTGGGTCGTCGAGGAGGGTCCTTGGGCACTGGGTCCCAGGTCAGAATCGCCGGGGGGACGTCCTCAAAGTCTTTGTTCACTCAGGCACAGGCTGGGCTCGGCGGGTGCAGAGTGTGCAGGTTTCGCGGTTCCGTGTTAGGGCCAGGTCTTTGGTAGTCTTTCTTTTTGAACAGTACCACTGCTCGTGGGAGTCCCTGGGTTGAAGGCTGTGGCACAGAAGTCAGGTCCTCTGGGGTTTTTGAGGTTGCTGAGGCCAGGGTTCCGCAGGAGCAGGTTCGGAGGTCGACAGGCCGGTAGGGCTGGGGCCAAGTCAGTTGTCGTCGCCTCCTTGTTAGCAGCTGCACGGCTGGTCTTCTTGCTTCGTCTTCTCTTCTTGTTTTTGATTCGGGATCTGAGGAAGGAAGGTTCAGGGAGCCCCTAAATACTGAATTTAGGGGTGGTTACAGGTAGGTAAGGGCAGGGACCAATGGGTCCCGTCCATGGGGTGGGTACACCCCCTATTCTGCCACTCTCCAGTGGGAGGGGTCAGGAGCCTGCCCCTGGTTGGCTGGGTCCCCCATCCTCAAGATGGCGGGGACTCGAGTTTGTGCTTCACCTCGCCTCCCCACCTTAGGGGTGGAGTTGGCAGAGGTGGGCACAACTCATTTCCTGCCTCTGGTTTTCCCGCCGGTTCTCCCGCCAGAAGTGGGGTAGAACCAGTGGGGACCAGTTTGCTGGGAGCAGCAAATGGTCTGGGGAAGCTCAAAAGGCGGCAGGCCTTTGAAGCTTCCCCTGCCCATCCTGGGGGAGGAGGCTTTGGCACCTTGCCCCAGGATGCACATTGTTTCAGGCCCCTGAGAGCAGAGGCTCTCGACCCAGGGGTCCAGAAACATGTCTGGTGGTGGCAGCCTGGGCAGCCACTCAGTCCGGACACTGGAGGCCGGGTTGGTTTCAGGGGGCATCTCTAAGATGCCCTCTGGAGTGTGTTTTACATTAAATCCCACACTGGCATCAGTGTGGGTTTAATGTGCTGAGAAGTTTGATACCAAACTTCTTAGGTTTCAGTGGGGCCATTATGGTGCTGTGGAGTTCGTAATGACAGACTCCCAGCACCATATACTCTTAATGGCAGCACTGCACTTACAATGCCCAAGAATGGACTTGGGCACTGTAGGGGCACAGGGCTCATGCCTCTGTGCCCTCACCGTTGGCATAGTGCACCCAGCTAGAGGGGTGGCTGACCTAAGCCAGGGCAGTGGCTTGTAGGCATGGCACACAGGGATGTGTGCCATGTCGACTCTTCACTTTTGTTCTGCACCAAGACACGCAGCCTGCAAAGGCAGTGTGTGTGTGTGTGTGTAAAGGTACAGGGTCCCCAAGGGTGGCACAACAAGTGCTGCAGCCCTTAGGGGCCTTCCCTGGTCACAGTGCCCTGGGTACCCATGGTACCATTTACCAGGGGCTGACCTGTGGCCAGGGATGCCAATTGGGTGTAGGCATCAATGCAGTTTTAGGGAAAGAACACAGGCCCTGGGTACCTGGTTGGCAGGAGCCCAGGGCACACTCAGTCAAAGCACATCAGCAATTCAGCAAAAGTGGGGGCATACCATGCAAGAAAGATGGCACTTTCTCACACAACCCCCCCAAACGAAAGATGATGAGACTAACCTTGCCCTATGGAGTCTTCATTGTCTAAGTGGAAGAACCTGGAAAGGCCATCTGCATTGGCATGGGCAGTGCCAGGTCTGTGTTCCACTTCAAAGTCCATTCCCTGTAGGGAGATGGACCACCTCAACAGTTTTGGATTTTATCCTTTCATTTGCATTAGCCACCTGAGAGGTCTGTGGTCAGTTTGAACTAGGAAGTGAGTCCCAAACAGGTAGGGCCTCAGCTTCTTCAGGGACCAAACCACAGCAAAGGCCTCCCTCTCAATGGCACTCCAACGCTGCTCCCTGGGGAGAAGCCTTCTGCTTATAAAAGCAACAGGTTGGTCTTGGCCTTCATCATTGGTTTGGGATAGGACCGCTCCTATCCCTAGCTCAGAGGCATCAGTCTGCACAATGAACTGCTTGGCATAATCTGGTGCTGTTAGAATTGGTGCTGAGCACATTGCTTCTTTCAGAGTGTCAAAAGCCTTTTGGCAACAGACTGTCCAGTTTAGTTTCTTTGGCATCTTCTTGGAGGTGAGTTCTGTGAGGGGAGTCACAATGGACCCATATCCCTTCACAAACCTCCTGTAGTACCCAGTCAAGCCAAGGAATGCCCTGACTCGGGTCTGAGTTGTTGGAGCTGCCCAGTCCAGGATGGCCTGGATCTTGGGCTGTAAGGGTTGTACCTGGCCTCCACCAACCAGGTGGCCCAAGTACACCACAGTGCCCTGCCCTATCTGGCATTTGGATGCCTTGATAGTTAGGCCTGCAGTTTGCAGAGCCTTTAAAACCTTCCCAAGGTGGACCAGGTGATCCTGCCAGGTGGAACTGAAGACAGCAATATCATCAAGATAGGCTGCACTAAAGGACTCCAACCCAGCAAGGACTTGATTCACCAACCTCTGGAAGGTGGCAGGGGCATTCTTTAAACCAAAGGGCATAACAGTGAACTGAAAATGCCCATCAGGTGTGGAGAAGGCTGTTTTCTCTTTGGCTCCTGGGGCCATGCCAATCTGCCAGTACCCTGCAGTTAAGTCAAAGGTACTCAGGTATTTGGCTGCACCCAATCTCTCTATCAGTTCATCAGCTCTTGGGCTAGGGTGTGCATCTGTCTTGGTGACAGAGTTGAGACCTCTATAGTCCACACAAAACCTCATCTCTCTCTTTTCACCCTGTTGATGAGGTTTGGGGACCAGAACCACTGGGCTAGCCCAGGGGCTCTCAGAGGGCTCAATAACCCCTAGCTCCAGCATCTTGCTGACTTCAGCTCTGATGCTTTCCTTAACTTGGTCTGACTGACGATAGATCTTGTTTTTGACAGGGGCACTGTCACCAGTGTCCACATCATGGGTACACCAGTTTGTCAGACCAGGGGTCAAGGAAAAGAGCCCAGCATACCGCTGCAAGACTTGCTTGCAATCAGTCTGCTGTTGGGCAGTGAGGGTGTCTGAAAAGACAACTCCATCTACTGACCCATCTTTTGGGCTGTGGGAGAGGAGATCAGGGAGAGGTTCACTTTCAGCTTCCTGTTCCTCATCTGTCACCATCAGCATGGTGATGTCAGCCCTGTCATTGTAGAGTTTTAGGCGGTTCACATGGATAACCCTTTTGGGTGTCCTGCTTGTGCCCAGGTCAACCAAGTAGGTGACCTCACTCTTTTTCTCTAGGATAGGGTAAGGCCCACTCCATCTGTCCTGGAGTGCCCTTGGTGCCACTGGCTCCAAAACCCATACCTGTTGCCCAGGTTGAAATTCAACCAGTGCAGCTTTTTGGTCATACCAGTGCTTCTGAAGCTCCTGGCTGGCCTCAAGATTCGTGGATGCTTTTTCCATGTACTCAGCCATTCTGGACCTTAGGCCAAGCACATAGTCCACAATGTCTTGCTTGGGTTCTTGGAGAGGTCTCTCCCAGCCCTCCTTCACAAGACAGAGTGGTCCCCTCACAGGATGGCCAAACAGAAGTTCAAAGGGTGAGAAACCTACTCCCTTCTGTGGTACTTCTCTGTAAGCGAAAAGCAGGCATGGTAGTAGGACATCCTATCTCCTTTTGAGTTTTTCAGGGAGTCCCATGATCATGCCTTTCAAGGTCTTGTTGAATCTCTCAACAAGGCCATTGGTTTGTGGATGGTAGGGTGTAGTAAACTTGTACTGCACCCCACACTCCTTCCACATGTGGGTCAGGTAAGCAGACATGAAGTTGGAACCTCTGTCTGAAACCACCTCCTTAGGAAAACCTACCCTGGTGAAGACACCAATGAGGGCCTTGGCTACTGCAGGAGCTGTAGTAGTCCTAAGGGGAATAGCCTCAGGATACCTAGTGGCATGATCCACTACCACCAGTATGAATTTGTTCCCTGAGGCTGTGGGAGGTTCCAGTGGACCCACTATGTCCACACCTACCCTTTCAAAGGGAACCCCCACCACAGGTAGTGGTATCAGGGGGCCTTTGGATGGCCACCTGTCTTGCCACTGGCTTGACAGGTAACACAGGAGCTGACAAACTCCTTCACCTTTTGGTACATCTGGGGCCAGTAAAAGTGGCTAACTAGCCTTTCCCAAGTTTTGGTTTGGCCCAGATGTCCAGCTAGGGGATGTCATGAGCCAAAGTTAGGAGGAACTCCCTGTACTTCTGGGGCACTACCACTCTCCTGGTGGCTCCAGGATTGGGGTCTTTGCCTCAGTGTACAGTAATCCCTCTTCCCAATAGACTCTGTGGGTACCACTGACATCTCCCTTGGCTTCTGAAACAGCTTGCTGCCTCAGGCTGTCAAGAGTGGGACAGTCTTGCTGTCCTTGGCACAGCTCTTCCCTAGAGGGCCCCCCTGGGCCCAAGAGTTCAACCTGGTAAGGGTCAAGCTCCAGGGGCTGAGTTCCCTCTGGGGTATCCAGGTTCTCTCCCTGAGGAGAGGGGTCCTGCTCTTGTGGCTGTGTAGAAGCTGGTCCCCAGTCTTCTTTCCTTTTCTCTTGGTAGGTTGGGCCATCATTTCAGGCTCCAACACTATTTCTTCACCCTGCCTTTTGCTCTGTGCTCTTGTTTTTACACACACCAATTCTGGGATGTGCAGCATGGCTGCATGGGCCTTTAGCTCAACCTCTGCCCAGGCTGAGGTTTCCAGATCATTTCCTAGCAGACATGCAGCTGGTAACTTCTGAGAGACCACTACCTGCTTCAGGCCAGTAACACCCCCCCAGCCTAATGTCACCATGGCCATGGGATGACTAGAGGTGACACTGTCAGCATTGGTGACTGGGTAAGTTTTCCCAATCAAGTATTGCTCAGGGGAAACCAGTGTGTCTCTCACCATAGTGACACTGGCACCTGTATCCCTCAGAGCTTCTACCCTAGTTCCATTCACCCAGGGGTATTGTAAATATTTCTTTAAGTTGGGTGGCCACACAGCTACAGTGGCAAACTCCACTTCCCCTAGTGAGACTAGACTCGCCTGAGTGTGTCCCCAGATTTGCTCAGGGCACTCTTCTGATCCCATCTGTAGACTTGCTGCCCCAGGAGTAGCTGTACTGGGTGCCTTAGGGGCTTTGTTGTGGGGGCAAGATTTATCTACAGTTAGGTGTCCTAACTTCTTACAGTTATTACACCAGGCCTTTAAGGGATCAAAGTTCTTCCCCCTATAGGGTTGAGGCACATAGGGAGTAGTTTGGGACCCACCCCCCAGAACAGGTTTTTGGGGTCCTTTGGAAGACTCAGACTTCTTATCGTGGGGATTCTCACCACCTTTCCCCTGGGACCTTCTTTTGGTCACCCCCAGTGGTTGTCCTTGTCACCCTAGTCTTGACCCAGTGGTCTGCCTTCTTTCCCAATTCTTGGGGAGAAATTAGACCTAGGTCTACCAAATGCTGATGCAACTTTTCATTTGTGCAGTTACTTAATATATGTTCCTTCATGAACAAATTGTACAATCCAGTAAAATCCTGCACACCATGTCCAGCTAACCAACCATCCAGTGTCTTTACTGAGAAGTCCACAAAGTCAATCCAGGACTGGGTCTGGGTTTTTGAGCCCCCTGAATCTAATTCTATACTCCTCAGTAGTGAATCCAAATCCCTCAATCAGAGTCTTCCTCATGAGGTCATAGGACCCTGCATCTGGCCCAGAGAGGGTCAGAAGCCTGTCTCTGCAGTTACCAGAGAACAGTTCCCACAGGAGTGCCCCCAGAGAGGTTTCTTCACCCTTCTCATTTCACAAGCCCTCTCAAAGGCTGTGAACCATTTGGTGAAGTCATCACCCTCCTCATATTTAGGGACAATCCCTTTGGGGATTTTAGGATCATAGGATTCCTCCTTATCCTTATTATTGGTATTGTTGCCACCATTGATGGGTGCTAAACCCATCTCTTTTCTTTCCTTCTCTAGAGCCAGGAGTCTGGTCTCTAGGTCCAGTCTTTGGCCAACTTTGCTAAAAGTTGTCCTCTTCCCTGAGGCTGTCCTCAGGGTCCTCTCTGAGACCTGAACCACCTATGTGGCCTCTAGGTCCCCAGAGGTTGATTCTTGGAGATAAGGGTGCAGGGACCCTATCTTCCCTAGGCAGTGGTGGAGGTGGGTTACCATCCCCATCCTCCTCCCTCCTTTCCTCCTCTGCTTGGTCATCACCATGCTCAGAGGGGTGGGCCTTAGCATACTCAGCCAGGAGCTCCTGGAGCCCTTATTTGGTTGGATGCTGGCCCATTGGTATATCTTTAAGTTTGCATAAGGACCTTATCTCTTTGAAAGACAAATGAAGATAAGGGGTGAGGTCGAGCTCCTCAACCAGCTCCTGTATGTCATTATTATCTTCACTAATAGCTGGGTTCTTGTCTTGAGACATTTTAACAAAAGGTTCTAACCCCTCTACCCTTGACTATAGTGACTTTTTATTTTCTAAGATGCTAAAGGGACTTAAGCAAGGCCCTAACAAGACTTTTAGTAATTTGGTAAAAAATGGCAATTTAAAAAAAATCAGAATTCTAAAGGTAATTTAAGAGTTCTGTTGTGTGATCAGATGGTAAACAAGTAGTCCAACAAATGCAAGTTTGTATTCCACCACTGATCCACCAATGTAGGAAAGTGACTCTGTATATACTGAACCAAAGGGGGGTTCAGGGTGCACAGGGTCCACAGTCCCCAGAGGTTTGGCAGAGGCTAAAGTTAGATATAACCTTACTCTCTAAAGTGGTAGCTTGGTCGAGCAGTAAGGCAGTATCAGAGACAGTGTAAAGCATTTGTTGTACACACTCAGTCAGCAAATGAAGCCACACACTCAAGAACTGAACTCTAGGCCAATGGTTTGTATATAAAAATATATGCTTGTTTTATTTTAGAACCCACAAGAGGTATAAAGAATATACTTTCTCAGAATGAGATGCTTTGGTTAACCACTTTACAAATAGGCAATAGACTTTTTGATGATAGTAGTCACAGTTGGTGCAAGAGGCAACACAGGTTCAAACACAATGCAACATTGAGCTCAATGGAAAGTTGTGGTTAATTGCAATTAATTACTTTGTAGATTACTTTTCTAACCACAGGACTGGATCCTGGATTCAGTCCTGGGACACTTCCTGTAAACAGGTAAGAAAAAGCGTTTTGGTTATTGTAGTGATTTTTGAGGAATATTACTGTATTTCAAAAGTTGACACTTAGAAACTTTTCTGGGTAGAATTACCAATGTTATCCTATGGAAGGAAATGCAGTTTGCAAGCAAAGTAGGTTTACGTTACTTTTGTAATGCAGTGCTGGGTTCTCCGGTTCAGCACTGGGATATCTATCTAAAACAGGTAAGTAATTACGTTTGTATCGTTGGCACGATTTTTAAAGAATATTTGTAAGATTCAGAAATCGACAGAAACTTTTTCGACAAAAAGCAGGCAATGATATCCTATGAGAGGAATTTCAAGTTACTGGTAAGTACGGTAAAAATTACTTTTCATGGTTGGTACTAGACTAAAAGAGGCAGTACTGACGTCTCTCCTGATAGTAGGTGAGTAGTTCGGAATTCGTTACTGTTGTGATTTTTAAACAATATTTTAGTATTTCAAAAGTGGACACTTAGAAGAAATTTCACAGAAAACCAGTGAATGGATCCCTATGGAAGAAAATTGAGTTAGCGGTAAGTAACGTTGTGATTACTTTTTGGGGTCAGTGCTGGGCACCACGATCCAGCACTGGGATCCTTTCTAATAGCAGGTGAGTATTTCCGTTTTCGTTACTCGGTTGATTTTAGGTGAATATTTTAAAGTTTCAAAACTCCACACTTAGAAGAAATTCCAGGGGGGAGCCAGTCAGTGTTACCCTATGGAAGAAAAGTGAGTTATCGGTCTTTGGGTAAGTACTCGACTGGCAGAGTTAAGGTTCTGGGCATAGACTCAGGGGTCCCCCAGGATCAGGTAAGTACAGTTGTTACACCCTCAGCGGCACAGGGGCGGCCGGGTGCAGAGTGAGTAGGCCCAATGTTATCCTATGGCAGGCAGGGGCCTCGGGTTGGTGGCTGCTGGCAAGCAGGCCACGCGGCTGTGGGAGCTGGGCTCCTGGTCACTTGCTCAGGGCAAATGGGGAAGTAGGTTAGGGTAGAGGTTGCACTCCCAGGGGCACTCGGGCGGCTGGGTGCAGGGTGCTTTTGAGCCGTCGGGCGCTCAATGTTAACCAATGGAGATCTTGGAAGGGGAACAAAGGCTGCAGGCTCGGGGACGGTGACTCTTCAGGAGCGACCAACACTTCGAGAGGTAAGTTGGGGTCTTGGAGGATAGGTAGACACCCAGGAGTTGGGCACAAGGGGCCGTGGGCGCCGGGTGCAGGGGTGTCTTTTGAGGTCGGGAAATCTTACCCCCTGCTGGTCGCGGTTGGAGGGGTCCCTTGTCCTGAGGCTGCAGGCGTCGTCTGGGTCGTCGAGGAGGGTCCTTGGGCACTGGGTCCCAGGTCAGAATCGCCGGGGGGACGTCCTCAAAGTCTTTGTTCACTCAGGCACAGGCTGGGCTCGGCAGGTGCAGAGTGTGCAGGTTTCGCGGTTCCGTGCCAGGGCCGGGTCTTTGGTAGTCTTTCTTTTTGAACAGTACCACTGCTCGTGGGAGTCCCTGGGTTGAAGGCTGTGGCACAGAAGTCAGGTCCTCCGGGGTTTTTGAGGTTGCTGAGGCCGGGGTTCCGCAGGAGCAGGTTCGGAGGTCGACAGGCCGGTAGGGCTGGGGCCAAGTCAGTTGTCGTTGTCAGGTTTCGCGATGCATAGGCGCCTGCCTAGCCCCTTAAACTACTTATCCCAGAAAGCCAAGGGAGGAGGAGCTAGCGTCTATAAAAGATGCGACGCACGCTCGTCAAGCGTGCGTAATTCTGCTTGATAATTGAAGTCTTGTTTTTTCCCGCGGCTGGAGGTTCCGCGATGTTCGTACGTGCTCGGCTGAGCATGTCCCGGTTGGAGAGATGTTTTTCCAGGTGACTGACCTTATACGTGGCTAACGGTGAGTGAGTTTTGCCGACTCCGGAGGGAAGCAAAGACGGTGAAAGGAACCGCATTCACCCCGGAGGAACAGCCTTTGATTGAGGGCGGATGGCGGTGATTTGAACCGCGTTCGCCGAGTTTGCTTTCTATTTCATTATACTACTTGTCAGGGCGTCGGTATACACACCGTGGATAGCCCGACAAGTATTTTCTTTTGATTTTGGTATCCACTCGGGCGGCGGTGTAGATAACCGCGGAAGTCCGGGAGTTTCATTTTAGAGTATTTATAATGAGACTGAGCGGACGGCGGTGAAGGATTCTTGTCCGCTGGTACTGGGAACAGTATTGAGATATTCTTTTCTTTCATGAGAATGAGAGGTCGAAGAGGGTGCCTCCATTAACCCTTCTTTAAGACCTCATATTTTGTATTCTGGGGACTGAGCTCGACTTGTTTTAGGGACTAGTTCAGAAAGAGACCAGATGAGCATTAAGAAATCTACAGGGAGTGCTAGGCACTATAGTCATTGCATGGGCAAGCATGGGATATGTATGTATGTATCCATAACGTATCTCGTTGTTGTTGTAGGTTCATCCGGAAAGAGGAACTGGTTGTTTATTTCTGGGAATCTTGGCTTGGCGTATCTGGTGTAGGAAAAGGTACCTATACCACTTTAGTGAGACCTTATGAGAGTAGTCGTGATTAAGTACTTATGTGTGATACCTGTTGTTTTCTCTTATAGGTTCTTGTCCCTGCTGTTCCCAACCTTTCCTATCCCTCACTTGAACGCCTTTAGACTCCGTAACTTTTCGGTTGGAGTCTGGGGATATCAAGGGGTGGACCCATTATTGCATCATCCGGATCCTGAGAAGTACATAAATCTGACAGTCATCGCCTCCTTGTTAGCAGCTGCACGGCTGGTCTTCTTGCTTCGTCTTCTCTTCTTGTTTTTGATTCGGGATCTGAGGAAGGAAGGTTCAGGGAGCCCCTAAATACTGAATTTAGGGGTGGTTACAGGTAGGTAAGGGCAGGGACCAATGGGTCCCGTCCATGGGGTGGGTACACCCCCTATTCTGCCACTCTCCAGTGGGAGGGGGTCAGGAGCCTGCCCCTGGTTGGCTGGGTCCCCCATCCTCAAGATGGCGGGGACTCGAGTTTGTGCTTCACCTCGCCTCCCCCACCTTAGGGGTGGAGTTGGCAGAGGTGGGCACAACTCATTTCCTGCCTCTGGTTTTCCCGCCGGTTCTCCCGCCAGAAGTGGGGGTAGAACCAGTGGGGACCAGTTTGCTGGGAGCAGCAAATGGTCTGGGGAAGCTCAATAGGCGGCAGGCCTTTGAAGCTTCCCCTGCCCATCCTGGGGGAGGAGGCTTTGGCACCTTGCCCCAGGATGCGCATTGTTTCAGGCCCCTGAGAGCAGAGGCTCTCGACCCAGGGGTCCAGAAACATGTCTGGTGGTGGCAGCCTGGGCAGCCACTCAGTCCGGACACTGGAGGCCGGGTTGGTTTCAGGGGGCATCTCTAAGATGCCCTCTGGAGTGTGTTTTACATTAAATCCCACACTGGCATCAGCGTGGGTTTAATGTGCTGAGAAGTTTGATACCAAACTTCTTAGTTTTCAGTGGGGCCATTATGGTGCTGTGGCGTTCGTAATGACAGACTCCCAGCACCATATACTCTTAATGGCAGCACTGCACTTACATTGCCCAAGAATGGACTTGGGCACTGTAGGGGCACAGGGCTCATGCCTCTGTGCCCTCACCGTTGGCAAAGTGCACCCAGCTAGAGGGGTGGCTGACCTAGGCCAGGGCAGTGGCTTGTAGGCATGGCACACAGGGATGTGTGCCATGTCGACTCTTCACTTTTGTTCTGCACCAAGACACGCAGCCTGCAAAGGCAGTGTGTGTGTGTGTGTAAAGGTACAGGGTCCCCAAGGGTGGCACAACAAGTGCTGCAGCCCTTAGGGGCCTTCCCTGGTCACAGTGCCCTGGGTACCCATGGTAGAATTTACCAGGGGCTGACCTGTGGCCAGGGATGCCAATTGGGTGTAGGCATCAATGCAGTTTTAGGGAAGGAACACAGGCCCTGGGTACCTGGTTGGCAGGAGCCCAGGGCACACTCAGTCAAAGCACATCAGCAATTCAGCAAAAAGTGGGGGCATACCATGCAAGAAAGATGGCACTTTCTCACACACACTGCACCCGCTTCCTGTGGGGTCCCTATCTACTCACCTTGGGTGGTTCCTTGGGGTCCCAGCAATTCTACGTCCTCTCGACATCATCCTGACTCGAGTTGTGGTTCTTATACCACTTTCTTAATATATGGTTTGGGCCCCCCCCCTGGGGCCCACTGTGTATTTCATGCTATTTACTTTATTTATTTGCTAAAGTATTGTGTGCATTGTGTTTATCTCCATGTTGGAGATATTGGAACGTGCTAGAGAGTATTATATAATAAATACATATTTTTACAAATACTTGGTGTGGTTCTTTTCACTTAATCTATACTATAAGATTGCATTCTGGTATAACAAGCTGCTTTACACTCCTTCTGGACTAAGCCTGAAGGCTGCTCTCCACAGCTACTACTTAGAGAGCCTTCTAAGGTTGTCTAAGACCTCTTAAATCACCATAAGGGTTGTCTGGACTGGTGCAAGGTGCCCACTTACATTAGCGGACATCATATACCAGGCCAGCTTCCCACAAAGGGTGAAACTGGCTGTTTCTTAATAGTTGCTTTTATGACTAGGAGGTTAAAGTTGGCCTGTCTTTTTAATATCTATATTTTATTATTTGTATTTTATGCTGCATATTTATTGCATGTTCTTTTATAGCTGTTTTTAAACTTGTCGAAAAAAGTTTTTGAACCGAACCAACTAGTTTTGTTCAAGACTGATGTCCAAAGTAGGAGATTGCCACCATTTTCAAGAATGCATACAGGTTCTTATGGTACAAATGGCAGGGGTTATCCAGGACTGGGCAATATAAAGGTGCAGAGGAAATAAGTAGTATCAAACATAGCAGAGATGGCCTGCGCAAAACAGGAAAGGAGTAGGTCAGGAAATAAAGTCCCTGTGACTTAGGACATGATAGGTTCCGTTGATATTTATTCTTGAATTGTGTAATGGTAAAGGTACTGTAGATGTGATTGATGGCCATATGGATGACGAAGGATTAACTGCTGTGGGGCACGATGCTCAAGAAAATGTTACGGTTACGTCTGTACCAGGCAGAGTAGATCTGCAAACAGCAGGTGTTAATGGGCGTGTGACTGAAGAATCCTAGATCCTGGATCTTGTCTGCCACAGCGCCAGAGAACCAAAGCAGAAACATGTCTAAGTGCGCTTGCAGGCACTACACAGTCAGATCTCGCCGACTGACTAGGCCCACTTCTCGTGATGACAAGAGACCTGGCACTAGGCAATTTCACATCTCTTCCTAGTGATTCTGGTGATCTGCTGGTAAGCGTTGGGCGAGGGGGTAGAAAGAATCAGCTTCCCTGCACCTACCATTTTAAGCCTTTACTGGGGTTTGCAAGACTGTTCATGGGTACAGTTGGAGCCCTGCATCTCAGAGGGTGCAAACACTACTAACGGATTCTCAGCTGTCTCTACTGGGAGAGAAGGAAGTTAATCAGCGTTGGATTGGTAACGCGGGCACTCGGGCAATGCCCGAGGGGCCGGTGTCCGAGTTCCAACTGTGGGCTGCTTTTTAGAGCAGTCTGGGGGGCCGATTTGGGCGGTGCCTCTATTGTTCGAATACCAGCGGCCCAGTGGGTGTCTGAGTGGCCTTTCTGGAGGCAGATGAGCGCTCATTACCTTCCGTTTAGCAACAGGCAGAGGTATCACTCCCTTTCTCTCCCTGGGCCCATTACTGTATGCATACTGAGCGGGGGCAGGGGGCCTGAGCAGAAGTGGCTCACTTGTTTTCAGGTGTCTTTCATCAGTGTAAACTAATCCGTGCATTTTTTTTACCCCCCCCTTTTTTTAATAAAATTTTGCCGAAGCAGTGTTTTGAGGAAAGGCAATATGCAAATGTGGGCCACCTTTTTTTAGCATGCCCGGGCCGATTTTTAATCCCAATCCAACCCTGATTAATGTCTGTTTTGATTGGCCTTGAGTTAGGGGTAGAATGAACTGGAGACGGGCTCTCCTGTTAACTGCCGTCTGTGGATGAACTCCAACAGAATGTTCAATCAGTGGTGCAGTTTAATGCCCCTGGTACACCTTAAGTTAGTGGTGGGCTGTCGTCAATTGGTGCTAATAGAGGGATAAGTATCACGTTTATGTGGAAAAAGTAACTGGACTGTTAACAACACGATAAGGGTTTTACAGCAAACTTTGGAAAACGTGCATAAACAAGTCGGTCCTACGTTTGACTGCACTTGAACATACAGAGGCACTGAAATCACAATGAATTAGATTAAATGTTAGGTCTGGTTTTAGAAGATTTGAGTGAGATGTGTCTTAGGGCCAAGATAGGAAGTAGTAAGGAAAACTGGGATCCAGCGCCATACTGTGTCAGGGCACCAGTCAGACACAAGTAGTGCGGTTTATTTCCGGCAGACAGTACCAAGCCACTCAAATGTTGCTCGCCGCCCAGAGCCAAGGTGGCCAATACGGAAGTGAAATGGTTTGAAGGCCACCAAGTAAAGAACAAAGGCTTGAAAAGGCATCATCATGTGATCCCGAACTGGACCTAAGGGATGTGACGTGAAAGCGTTTGGGAACTTAAGACGAGCTAATGAGGTAGATCCACTGCAAATATATTATTTTTTTATATTATTTTTATTACAATACTGCATTGTTAATCACAAAAAGTATTACATTCTACATTTACTCGTAATCTGCCCATGGGCCAACAACAAGGATTACATTGGAATGTGCGTGATGTACCAGGGTTACTCACCCACTCATCATTTATACTTACAGTCCATGTGCAGTAATCACAATAGTAAGGATCGTACAGCATGAGTAAGGAAAAAACAAAAAAAAACATTATAACATTGCACAGCAGTGACTGGTGACGGAATTCACTCTAAGCATCGAGGATACCAAACTGTTAATTATTCATTTCGAGGGACCGGGTGACCGCCCGTCAATCAGGGGTTATGTGACCGGTGTGGGAGGGGGCCTCGCTACTTAGCAATATCTGACTCCCCTGCGCTTGGGTGTCCTGGCTCTCCCCTGTCTCTGTATGTGGCAAAAAGGTGTTTGGCTGTGCTCTCAGTAGTATCCAATTCCGACTCCAGTTGCGAGTCTGGCATTCGCAACCCTTCCAACATGTGCCCCCAGTACTCCAAATCCCATCAGCATGTTCATCTGTGTGTACAATTTTTAGGCGACTTTCTTCCACCACCCCCCACTCCTGCATATCTGACAGCCATGTAGCAAATTTTGGAGGGAGTGTTTAGAGTCCAGTGTATCGCAATGCACCGTTTTGCCAATACGAGGCCTAGGAGGGCAAATTTGTGTCTGGCCACTGCAAATATTTAAATGGAGCTGAGAGGACCAGTAAGGTAGACATCCTGATTGCAGTAAGAGATTGGGGATAAGGGGTAGACAGTGTTAAAAAGTAGATGACACCACGAGGGAGACACTGAAAGAAAAACAAGTTGCAGCACTTGTTTACGCACCGCGCGCTCCTCAGACGTGGCGTATGCCCAAACAAGCCACTCCTTATATAAGCCACTTAAACAAGACGTAGAGAGTGAAGGCGAGCTGGCTCTGGAAACACCCACCTCCCTGCTGTTTGTTTTATGTTTGCTGAGGGAGTGGTGGGGGAAGGGAGACCTGCTGGACAGGCACCAATTGCCGAGGGAGCGTGGCCGCTCTGTAAAACAAGCGACGGGGGTAAAGAGCAACGAAGTGAGAGGGAAAGACGGCGTGTCCGCCAAAAGAAAACAACCATTGGCATAGCCATTAGGTCTCGCCTTTAGGACCAACGCAATATATTACCCATTACATTAGCCATTATAGACATCAACGTTTGTGGTAAATCAAAGGGGAAAGGGAATAGTGGTTTGTGGTAAATCAATAGCGGAAGGGTATAGTTTCTAACAGTCTTACGTTTTGAACAACATTCCCACAATATAAAACATGCATAGAGCGCTATATCATGCAGAAAACTTGTTTCGATCAAATAATCGGCCAATATAGATGGAAGGAGCAGCCTGCAACTGAAAGGGGCACACGAAAAGAGGTGCGTACCAAAGGGGCACAATGAGAGAGGTGTGGGGCGAAAGGGGTACAG
The DNA here is from genome assembly GCA_963921515.1 of Calotriton arnoldi. Taxonomy (NCBI): domain Eukaryota; kingdom Metazoa; phylum Chordata; class Amphibia; order Caudata; family Salamandridae; genus Calotriton; species Calotriton arnoldi. Next base: position 889,994 of record CAWUFW010007645.1, read on the forward strand.
GGAGAGAGATGCGGGGCAAAAGGGGCACAGGAAGAGGGGGATTTCCGATTTTCAGAAGTTGTTGAAAATGCATCATGGCCCTTGCACAGAACATAGGATTTGGCTGATATTAAAACAAAGTTAAAAGTATGTTTACAGATTCCAGCTCCCCAGAGGATGGACAGGTTGAAAGCAGAGCGTTCATTTCTAAATAATGTTTGAGTGACGCTTATAAATGTGGGGTGTTTCATAATTCCTGCTTGCTCGTGTTATTGAATACTCTGCATCGCTTAGTAACGCAGGCCTGCCAAGTATCACACATCAGACGTGACTCTAACGCATTTCAGTGTGGTGTTCCGCATCACCGCACTGAAATGCATTGTCACGCATTTTAATGCCATTGTCTCACTCTGCTGTAACCTGTACCAGCGCTGAAACTACGCTAGGCTGCTAGCGCGCGCGCCTGTGGCATCTGTGCGCCAGCTGTGCTTCACGCAGACTTGCCTGCCCCGGCGCTGTCCCCAGCAGGCTCAGGAAACAGTTAATGATCTTGTGCACCGTTGCCTGCTACAATGTATCCTGCTGGGCTGCATTGAAATTCCCGCCCGCGGGACGGCTGTCACAGTCACTACTCACTACCAAGCCTGACGTCACCCCCGGCCGAGGCAGTCCTGTGCCCAATACCGAGACCCTGCGGGCGGGGCCTGCCCTCAGCAGTGGTTGCGTACTGTGGCGCAGCAGGGGGATGTGACCTCACGTCCTGGTCGGAGATCACGTCAGCAGCTCCGGTGAACGGGTACAACACAACTCAGTCACAGCCCCTGTTAGACAAATTACCGCTAATACCAGGTTAAACCCTGTCAGTCTCGGCCACTGGTCGCGAGAATCCATCTGCAGCTCCGGCCACAACTATACAGAAATCTCTTTCTGACCCTTTAGAAGAAGTCACAGAGAGGTTTTCTTATTTGCAATTACAACAGTAAGAAGAATCAGAGTTGGATTCTCTGCTATCTCATCATCAATATTTAAGGATTTAGGATGACGTAATTGCACTGATATTGGGGCCAATATCCCTGGCTAAGCTAACTCAGCCTTTCACAGGGATCTGGAGATAGTTCTTCCATCTTTGGAAGCCCCCTCTTCTGCTGAACCAGATTGTTTGCTCTGTCCTTTAGATGTAGTTCGAGATCTGAAGATGTATTTTACGAGTATGGCTGAATTCAGACAGTCTGCAAATGTATTCATACACTTTGGGTCATCCAAGAGGGGGTGTGAGTCCTCCAAAGGTAGGTTACGTAGATGGATCTCCCTGGTCCACAAAGTCTCTTGGAGTGATTTTTCAGTCTCGATACAGACTCACTCCACCCGGGGAACATCACCATCTTAGGCAGAGCGGTCTGGAGTTTCCTTTGTGAATATTTGCAAGTCTGGGACACCTTCTGCTTCTAGTTCCTATGACAGGTTGAATGTGGTCCAGCGAATGAATTGTGTTTTGGTTCAGCAGTTTTCTCTGAAACAACTGCTTCATAAAGTCATGAGTCTCGGATTGTAATAGCATAAGCTGTTTTTGTATGATGCCTTTTGAGAGTGTGGGATTACCATTGAATTTATTTCTGTACTCCTGTATTACTGGATTCTTGTCATTTGTGGTATGTCTGCTGTATCTATCATATTGTGACAGAGGCATGCTGGCTGGGTATTCCACTTGTAAGCATGGAATGGGAAAAGGAACAGAGGAGAAGGTAAAGCCTAGATTTATTTTTATTTGCTCAGAATCTGTTTATTAGATTTTCAACAAACAATACAAGCCAATACAGGAACGTGGCAGTAAAAGATACGATCTCAGTGTCAGTACACAAACAAGCTGGGGGCAAACAGTAGCAGTATAATAGCATTAGTCTCTCCCCAGGGCGTTAACAGAACATATCAAGCGGTTAGTGGCCAAAGAGGCCAGATATAGTTGAGACTCGGCCCAAGAAGGGATTATGAAACAACTTTTAGTCACCATTAAAAAACTAAAAGGAGGCTCCATGTCTGCTCAAAATAATGTGTTAATATATGAGCCGGGCTGATGAAGTAGGCTAGTTCCCCTTGGGATATCAGTCCTTAGCGTTTGTAGGGAGTGTCACCAAAGGGTCGAGCGGACTCTATCGAACAGTGAGCAGACAAAAGATCTAGGGGTCCAACAAAGGGGGTAATCCAGAACTAGGGGAAAGAGAAGGAGGTAGTTCCTTTAGCTGTGTCGCTTCAGTAGGTATGCACAAGTAATTCTGTGGAGGGGTGAGACTGGCAGGGAGGGGGACACTATTTGAATAGGGGTGGGGAGGGGCCCCATCCTTGCCTCCATCGAGCAGCATCAAGAGGATCACCTTGTTATTGGGGGGTCATCAATCGAATAGATGGAGGACTCGGAGTCTAGGCGGCAAAAAGGATAAAAATTCTGTGCGTGTCATATAGTCTATCAGGGGCTGCCAGAGGCGGGTGAATTTCTTTTCAGTAAACGTCTGTTTGTGCAACATCTGCTCCATAGCAATGATATGCCATAGCTGAGTAAACCAGGCTGCTGGTGACGGAGCAGACTTCGTTTTCCAGGCCAGGGCTATGAGTTGCTTCGCTGCCCCAGTCATGTGGCGTGCGAGGTACCAGTCCGCGTGAGTCGTCGCCTCGAGTGTAACCGGCCTCCCCCCCCAGGATGATTGTGCTGTAATCCATTGGTATGGGGAAACCCAGTGTGTTTTTGATGTGTCCTAGGATTTCTTTCCAGAATATAGTGAGAAAGGGACATGACCACCAGATATGCTGGAAGTCCCCAACCGAGGCACCACATCGCCAACAGATAGCGGGGGTGGTTGGGCACCTGGCGTGCCGTCGGTCAGGGGTGTAGTACCAGCGCATCATTCGTTTATATGCCGGCTCATGTTGTGAGATGCTCCTGTGGGTCTTAGGAATCTCACTCCAGAGGAGCTCCCATTGTTTCTGGGCGATGCCCAAGGTACTATCTAGCTCCCACTTAGCTTGGTAGGAGTGTCGTGGGAGAAGGCAGAACTGTTGTAGAACACTGTTAGTTTTGGAAATAAGTACCTTAGATCCCTCAAGATCATGCACTAGGGTTTCGAACGGGGTGAGCGAGCGGGTGGCTCCTGCAATTAGGGGGGAAATAAGGCCCAGTGGCGAAGCTGAAAATACTTATGGTGGGACTTATCGGGGACAGCATAGTCAGTTTTACATTGCTAGAAGGGTTCGGTGGTTCACCCTTGGAAGAGATCTTGTAGGGTCCTACATTCTCCCTTTTCCCAGTCTGGTGAAAAGTACAGGCAGTCCTGCCAAGTATCACGCATCACGTGTGACACTAACGCATTTCAGTGTGGTGTTCCGCATCACCGCACTGAAATGCTTTGTCACGCATTTTTAATGCCACTGTCTTGGGTGCTACTACTAGCGCGCCGGCTCTGCTGCTCCCAGCAGACTTGCCGCCAGCAGGCCGCTGAGCGCTCTGTCTGGCTCACAGACAGTTAGGGATCATGCAGCTCGCTGAAGTCAGAGTGCTGCAGTGCTAGCTACAATGTTACAATTTGCGGCCTCACAGCTGCGCCTGCCAGCTCCTGGCTTAATTATTATTCCCGGCCCCGCACGGGCCGCCCGCGGCGCCGCGCGGCAGGCTGTGAAACTGACACAGCCCACACTCACCAGGGCGCCGGGGGCCTGCCCATTAATATCCAGATATGACCTCACGTGGTCCTCCTGCGCAGTTCCACCAAGCTGAGCTGCCAGAGCCGGGTTCCACCAGGCAGCCAGCGCAGCCCTGAGCCGCCCTGCTGGACGACGGCGGGCAGCGCGAGTCGCACCACAGTAGGCTGACAGAAGATGATCATCTCGGCCCGCCGGGCCCCGGCGCTGCATGATGTCTGGCATTGCGGGCGCTGCGGGGAGTCTGACTCGACTGCCAGCAGAGTGACAGGTGGTGCTGCAGCCGGTCATCATGTGTGCCAGCCAGTGCGCCCGCTGTGACCCCGTCAAGTTCCGCTATTGGGCAGTCTGGACTGGCGCTGCTGCCACTAGTGACGCTGCGGTAAGTTAACTAGTCTCCACTGTCACTGTGTGTACTTTAGCACCGAGCCGCACGCAAGCTGAAAATTATTAGATCATGATCTGAATTTCAGACAAAAAAATCTGCAGGCAGGGCTGCTCTGACTCTTCATCTTGTCTGAGACTGAATCAGAGAGTGTGAGGTTTATCTGCAAGATGATATCTGCATTTATAATATTTCATCAGTTTAAATTATCTGCAGGCCGAGCGGCAGGGGCAGGGCTGCTCTATGAGTCAATCCTTCAGAGGTCATTGGGCACCGACCAGTGTACAAACTAAACTGAGTGTTTGTCTTCAGACAAACAATTACCGACGGGTGCGTGTTTTGCCAGGCAGGGCTCTGCGTTTGCCTCCGCCTCCCTCTCCCGAGGCTTGCACAATGCCCAGTGCAGTCTGCGGCGGGGGCTGGGGCGAGTCCGAGACGTCTTCATTTCTTGATTTTGCTCGCGAGAAAGTGTCACTCATAGTGGTTGAAATGTCACTCATGATTAGACTGATATTATGAAAATGTCACACATAGCAGACTGAAACCTTGGCAGCTATGGTAACGTACGATGCCGTGGCCGACGTGCGCCAACAGAAAGGGCTTCTTGTTGCTTTCTCTCCTGGAGTGACCTTGTTGAAGGGGAAGCGGTCCGATGGTGTGACACGGGATGAGGAAGTGGGTATCTAATGCCGTTTGAAGGCCTTAGATACATTACAACAGCTTGAGCAATAAAAGATAATTCTTTTTATTTTGTTTTAAATTGAGGATGCAAAACATTGCGGTTGATATTTTGAGCAAGCAAAAATATCAGATCACACAAACTGCACTGATTCAGTTTCAGCAGATTTGGCATTCGTCTCGGAGAGGTTATTGTGACTTGCACCAATGTGGAGAAAACATTAGTTGAAAACTATTGTGAAATTTCCCGGCACCCATGCAAAATAGTCCGGCCCTGGTAAAATAACCATGATTTTGTATTTCACCTTCAATTAGCACCATAAATATTGTCATTGCTGCATTATGTGTCGTACACACATCATGCCAGGGGGGTAACTACTATTGGTGCAGCGGGAGTTTGATAATTGCTCTGTTTTACTACTCGAACAGCAGTCAAAGGGTGCGTTTTCCATACATGCACCTGGACTCATGTCATTCTTGCTACGCTGCAGCATCTCTAAGTTAATACGGTCTTTTTCCCGTATTCTTTCAGCGGCCTCTTGTTGGGATATTTTCCAGTTTTCATTATAATAGGCATAAATGCCAGCATATATGAAACGTTTCTGACGTGTTTTCCTTGGGCCTAATAAGAAATCCCTAAGGTCCACATCAGGTGTGAGTAAGGTCAAGTGATGTTTTACTTCTGTGAGTGTTGAGGTCTCTAGCCAATCAAGGCACAACTTCCCAACACTATATGATGTCACTACCCCTGGGTGTTGTCTTTGTACATAGCGGGTATATGGCCTATGGATACTAAACCCTTCGGTTGTATTCATAAATCTCTGTTGACAGGTGTTTGTGTCAATGGGCCTAATCAGCCATTTCTTCCAATCAGGATCTGATCTGTTGTACTGGAGAATGTCATCTAATCCTACCCCTTGTGAAGTTGAATTCTGCCCCCCACCCATCTGTGATGGTGTAGGAAACCCGGGTGAGTACAGTACCTTGTTCTTGGCTAGTCCAAGACAGGATGTCTGTTGCACAGTTTCATTCAGAAATATCATCTGCTGTGGAATGAGGCATGCTCTAAATAGCGCTTCTGTTCCCTGGACTTGCCAGTCCCTAGAACTCCAGATTGATTTTAAATCTATAGTGTTCTTCCATAGGTCGAAACCCTGTGTAGACAACTGGGCCATAAAAGGAAGCAGAGTAAATATGTTTGGTGTTTGTTAACATAATTTTCTGAGCTGAAATTTTCGCCACTTTATAATAAAATGACTTTGGGTCGGATGTGTTAAACCCTGAGAAGTATGTGAATTTCTGTGCAAATGCCTGTGAACTACCTTTCGGTGGTGTTGGGCAGTGTTCCCACTGGTGGTACTCAAATACATTTCTAGGTGTTATAGATTTGTGCAAGAAATGATGACCATATTGCTGGTAACAGTACAATGTATCATAGTCTGAAGTACCTTCTAACATTTCATTGTTCGGAAATGCTGCAGTTTTTTCTAAATCAGACATCATAGCATTTACAGTTTCAGTGTCCCAATCATCAGAAAATGTACTGGAGGTAATGATATCACTTAAAGAAATTTTAAATACATGTTGTAGCTTTAAAAGTTCAGTCGGACCGAATATATCATAATCAATCTTGTCCCATACTATACCGTCCGGTATAGGAACTGCTGTAATGTTCACTGAAGACAAGTCTCTTGGTTCACGATATGAAGACTGGTGTAGTTTTAAAATCAAATTGACTCTTTGGGCTGTAGAGCTCTGCTGGAGGTATCGTCCATCAATAAGCATACTAAAAGTTATTATTAAACCTAGCTAGAAAATAAAAAATTAAATCCCAGTGATATACCATAGTTCAATCCAAGGTGACACCAGGTAAGTCTTTCTAAGAAAGTTCAAAAAGTCAGTGAGTTTCTGTTGGAGTGATTTTTTGGCTGGCGTCGTTTCCGGCTCGCTTGGATCCAGAGAAAACGTATCAAAGTTCATGAAATAGCCAGAAGCAGTTCGATCAATTGTTGGAATTGCATCGGGATTTGTTGAAATCGGATTTTGCTCTTGACGAGGCATGTTGACGTAGATGTCTGTAGTCGGTCTTATTGCAACTTCGTTGTTAAGTTGATTTTCATTTCGAAGATGAATTTCTTGTTGAAGTGGAACGAGTTCCATAACATTGTTGCTTAGTCCTTCATTCCGTACAGGTGGCTCTTCAAAAGTGATGAGTCTTTCTGTTTGAACTTCTTGGATTGTAGCGAGAGGAGGGCGCCTACTACTGTGGAGTCCACGAGGCCTACTGTTTAGTATCGGCCATATAGTGTGGTTTGATTAAGTCGATCGAGACAAATCTTTTCTCCTTTTTTCTGGCAAGAGTTGGCAGAAGTACAATTCTTGTGCCTTGATTTGCAAGGACCGGTACAGGCTTTCTGTAGGATGGCCCAAATTCTTTCTTGTCAGCAATCTTCTCTCTGACCAGATCCCCGACTTTTGGGATCCAGACAGGTCTTGCCGTTACTGCCTTGACTTCCTCAGAGGCAGTCTGTTTTTGGAGCACGTTACTTTGTTGTGTTCTGGATTTGTTTAGATCCTGTAAAACAGCCAAACGATCATGGATATCAAATGGTTTTTCATCCGCCACTGTGCCTTCACAATCAAGATCAGGTACCCACATTCTTGTCCCAAATAGGACCTCGTAAGGAGTGACACCCCTAGAGAGCTTCTTGGCTGGTTATTGATCGCTCGCTGTACCCCATAAAGGTGATCGACCCATCTACCGCCCTTGCCTTATACCCTAGCTGTTAAAGATTGCTTTAAGTCTCGGTTTTTCCTCTCCACAACAGAATTTCCCTCAAGATGGTACGGAGAGGAGTACCGCAATGCTACGCCCATTCCTTCCATGGCCTCTTTGTAAGCCCGAGAGCTAAACGCCGGACCACGGTCAGAATGTAACGTGCCAACTGCGTATGTGCCGATAAAGACTCGCAAATCTTTTATAACAGTTCGAGCGTCAGCCGAGCGCTGAGGCCAAACCCATAGGAATCTAGAGCAGGAATCCACTGCAACCATTATATATTTCTTGGGCCCATCATATTGTAGGGGTCCGCAGTGGTCCAAATACACACATGCGAGAGGTTTGTCTGATTTCAGCAATGGTGTCTGTGCTGGGCGTGTTACGGTGGAGTCTTTCATCTGCTGACAGATGTCGCACTTTAAGACATAGTCTTTGGTCTGCTTTGTTAACCCTGGCCACCAGTAGCGCTGTTTCAGTAAAGAAATAGTCGCTGTAACGCCTGTATGCGCAGAACCCAAACCCTCGTGTGCTGCTAAAATTAAGCCTTTCCTACGATCCATATTTGGTATTACTCTATCCCCCACTCCAGGAATCTGAGCATATGGAATGTTTTGTGCATCTAACTTGTAGGAGTACTTGAGTGGAAATATTTTAGGTACTGCTGTGCTGCCTTTGCGTGAAGCATTGACAGCTACCATTATCTCGCCGTCTACCCTCGTCTTTGAACAAGTAACTGCAGCTACGGCGGCTGTGCGAACAGCCCCCTTTGCGGCTTCATTAGCCAATGAATTCCCTTCAACGTGAACGCCATCACGCTGATGACTCAGTGTATGTATCACGTGAGCCCTAAGTAGTTCGTTTTTCAACTCCACTACCTGTTCCCATAGCATTTTATGCTTAATTGTGCCACCTTTTGCATCTTTGAACCCGTTTTGTTCCCAATGATGTAAATATTCATTATACGACTGTACACAGTAAAAGGAATCACACACAATCAGTGTGGGGAATTCGTGTTCCGTATTTACAAGTGCCAGTATCAGTGCTTTTAACTCTGCCAACTGAGCCTTGCAGTCTCCTAGAGATTGCGTTTTAGTGCAACTCGGATGGAACTTTCCATCGTGCATGCGACCTTTAACAATCGCACACGCCGCGCTGTAAGCTTGCTTACTCCCTATGGCTGGTTGAGCAGATCCGTCAGTGTAAATAATGTATTCATACTGATATAGAGGCAAAATTTCATTTGGAAGAGGATATTCTTGTTCGTATTGCAGGAATGCCTGTGTTTTCAAACTTGCATCAAATCTGTATTCAACATCCGTTGCAGTAAGAGAATTAGCCCACTGTATCCATCTCGGATGTAAGGCTTTCGCATTTGGAATGCTAGCTTTTGTAACAGCTTCTAAAGCTGGTATTGGGGTCACGACAATTATGCGTATTCCCTGAGCCAGAGCTCTTTCTCTTGCTACAGCGGTCTGCACTGCTGTCAGACTTTTTTCTGTTCAAGTGAAACGCATCTCTGCGTTTGTGTACAGGTGTGATTTGTATGCGATTGGTACTGTTTCGCCTTCATTAAAAGTAAAATAAGTGTACCCGCATTGACCCGCTATGACTCAGTTCTGTGCGTTTACGCGTGTCTGTAAATGTTTAGAAGCTATCATGTCTTCCTGTAGGGAACGCAGGATATTTGTGTGTTCCTGTGTCCATTGTCTCACTGAAAAATCAGGTTTTATTAAGTCGTAGAAAGGTTTTACTCTTTCTGCGTAATCCAAAATGTATGTTCGACCAAAATTTAGGAATCCCAGAAATGATTGTAAATTCTTTAAAGATTTTGGAGGTTGGAGCAGCGCACACTTTTCTAAAAAGTTAGCTGCTTGGCTTTTTCCTTCACTTGACAGCTCGTATCCTAAAAATAGGACACTGAGGTGGCCAATTTTTGATTTTTTGAAATTAAATTTGTAGCCCTCAGAGGCGAATCCCATAATAATGGTGCTCACCCTGGTCAAGTGCCTCTTTAAGTCTTCGTCCGTCAGATAAATATCATCCACATAGGACAATGCTTCTTCATCCAAATTTTGGAGTAACTCTGTTACCCTTGCTGAAAATACCCCTGGGCTGTTTTTATACCCTTGGGCTAGGCGACAAAATTGTCGCTGGGACCCTAACGCACTGAAGGCGGTCAGATACCTGCTTTCAGGCGCTATATTTTGGCAGAAAAATCCATTTGAGATATCAAGTGTTGTTTTGTATTTTTTCCGCACAATGTTATTCATTAATGCGGCACTGTGTGCATTTTGAACTGCAAATGTCTTTGTGCAAGTATTTAAATGTCTGTAATCCAAAACTAAACGATATGTGTTGTCAGGTTTCTTTACGGGAAACAAAGGATTGTTCATAGGTGAAGTGCAAGTTTCTAGCACCCCTTGGTATTCAAGTTGATCTAGGATCTCCTGACTTGTTTTTTAGCTTCCTGCTTTATAGGGTATTGCCTTTGAGCATTTGGGGATCACGTGGTGGGTTGAATCCTCATCCCAACCTACATGATTTTTGTACAATGCTGGAGCTAGGGCAACCGCCCACTGCTGCGCATATGCATGTTTTAAATGTATGGGAACGAGGTCGGAAAAGGCTGGAAAAATTACAGTTTCTCCCCTAGGGCACTCCATGACGAATGCTGGCGGCCAGTCTTGCTCTGCTAATAGGATGTCATAACCAGATGACAGATTTTCCCAAAATAGACCTTTAACTTTTCTGGGCTTGTCCCCCTCCATCCGGAGTGTTAGCTCATGTAACTTATGTGGGACACTTACCCAAGTATCAGGTGTTTCCACTGTGATATACTCACTCAACTCCGCTGTCACCAGAAATTCCTTCAGGTTCTGGCGAGCTATCGTTACTTCTGCCGCGCTGTCTAGCATCGTCAGAGCCCACTCCCCGTTCAGAAGCTGTGTCCTCAGAATTCTGGGCATGTCTACTCTTGAGACCTACTACCTTCTTCTTTGTGAACTGAGGTTTTGATTTTTGTTTATCTTCTTTTTTAGATGCGTAGCCCGCAGCGCGTTGCGTGTCTCTGGACTTTGTACGCTCCTTTGACCGCACTTCCCTCTCGGAGTTTGTTGATGAACCCTGAAAGGAACGAGAGGAACGAGTATCAGTATCCTGATACCTGTCAGGTTTTTTAATATTATCCCTATTCCTGAGGTTATACCTCCTTTCCGAGGGCTCCTGTTGAGGAGACCTACCTCTGGATTGAGATCTGTTGTCTTTAGACTTTTGTTGTTTTTTATTTTCCCACTTCTTTTTAGAAGAAGTAGGCGTCTGCTTTGTAGTGTCCTTTTCAGGACTGCCCATCAGTTGTGGTTTTACTGCTTTCCCACCTAGACTGTCTCTGCCTAGTTCTGCATATGCAGTTTCAATTATTTCGGGTAGTTCGTGTTGATGATCCTCTGGACTGAACTCCCTTAGGCGTTGGCGGATCGCCACTGAAGCTGCTTCCCCCTTAATATTAGCTAGTATTATGGCTGATACCTGGTCAAAGTTATTTAGTAACTTCATCCCTAAGTTAAGGGCAGGTTCTGCTCCGTACTCATTTTGTATCTGTCTCAATACGTCAGGTACTACTGCTAAGGACGGGATACCATGTGTTCTGGTATATATGGCAGCAAAGACTGAACCCCAAGAGGTGCAGTCCTCTACTTGTGGTGTGAGACCCATGGGCAAGCAGATTGTTAGAATTCTGTGTTGATCACAGGTGGTAGTATTCGGGAATACTGCCTCAAGCTGAGTTATTTTCTGAGCTATCCAGAATGGTAATTGTTCGCGTTTTGCTGGCATTTTGCCCATTACCGCGTGTAATGTTTGTGGAGTAATTTTATTAACTGTACTCTGGACTGGAGTATCTTGTGGTGCAACTGGTGCAGGCTGAACTGTTAAAGTCCTCATCACAAATTGTGTGAGGTTTCTGTAGATTTTAATTAAATCTTTGTGTTGTACGAGTAATTCTGGCTGTGGCAATGTGTTAATGTCAGGATGCGGTGTGTATGCCGCTAATATGGGCCATGTGGCTCCTGCTCCTCCGAGCGGGCCTAATCTTGCTCTTCCTCGTACGTGGGGTAGGGCGCCTTTAAACCAGTAATTATGCTCCTGGTAAGTGAGCGGAATCTCTAACTCCTCAAAAGGAGTATAGTCCTCTGGTGTTTCATCTTTTAGGTAGTAGTGAAATACATCTGTAACTGCATTCGCTGCTGGGAATGTAACCCATGAATAGAACACCTCTGTTTTATTGGATTCATGTGCCTACTTTACCACCCCTGGCTCTTAAGCCAGGTTCTAGAAGTTTTATGGTGACTGCCCTTTTGAAATTTGGTGCAATTTGTATTGCATCTTCAGGGTCTTCTTCTCCTAAACCGAAGAGGTCTGTTTCAACTCTCCTTGTTTCTTCTGCTTGTTCAACCATTTTTAAGTGGAAGAAGGGTGTTTAAGGAAATTTTAAGATAAGGTGTAAATGCACAATTTGTAGGAACTATATGTCCTTCAAGCTTGAATAACCAACAGCCAATAAATAGTATTTTCGTACTACTCAGCTGCGGCGGAGTTTGTGCCCACCCACTCCAGACGTCTATGGTGTTTTGTGAGTAGGTTCTCTGAGAATAGCACAACTGAACTACTCAGATTCTACTGTTAAATAAGTACCAAACCAACATTGGTGGCGCCATGTCGTGTAGTTCCTTTAGTACCCATGCAGGACCTGCGCATTTGTATAACATAAGCTGTGGGCTTGGTGGCAGACTGACTCTGCACCCTCACCGCGTATGTTAGATTGTTTTGCATTAGCTAGCTCACAGTGCCTCTAGAATCTCCTCTTATCGGGGAGAGATTAGTTTCTGGCAACCTTAGATCATGACAACCCAAATTCTTCAGAATCGTGGAAACAATATACTACTTTTCGCTCAGTCACTTGTGCTTACTTATTCGGTTTGTCTCAGAGAGTTACACAGAATAAACAGTCGGGCGTTTCAATAAGTATTTATTGAACAGTTGTTATTCTAGTGTAAAATATATGTGCTGCGGCAACCAGCAGACAATAGCAGAGATATATTATGAGCAGTACGATAAAAGCAAAGGGATAGAACAGTTCTACCATATTGCAATAATCATGGATACATACATGAATATAAAAAGCATTATGAAAGTCTGCGTACTCCTACGATGCCTAACTAGATGTACCTGAGTGTACCTAGCATATGGTAGGTCTAAAAGCCTAAGAGCCAAGAATCTTTCTAGGATTTAGTCGAACCCCCATACCTGAATAGAGAGAGTGTGGGACCCCGTCCTGGTCTTGAGTTGGACACCCCGCAAGGGCTGTGTCAGACCGCTGTCAGCTGGAGCGACTGCATGCAGGAGCCTCAGCGTCTCTGGTCAGTGTGTCAGCATGGAAGTCTCGGTTCCCTCCGTCTTACCGGGGCAAGATGTGGTGTATTTATACCCTAAAGAGTCTCGGTCCTCAGTATGGTTTGTATTGGTCTGTCGTTAGACATGAGGAAGACGTCAGGGGTGAACTTTGTACATACATATTATGCAGGTGGTGTATTCCTAGAGAGCCATGCATAATTGATGAGTACAGTGTGGGCCTGTGTTTGGGAAAAACCCTGCTGTATTCAAAACCACAGGATAGATAACGTTCAGCCCTCAGAGCACGTTGAGTACTAGTGAGGACCAATGTAGGTGAAAGATCATGCCTATATAAGGAATCATGACTATAACAGGACATGTACAGTTATGACCATAATTGGGCATATGCGGCTATGACCATAATAGGGCAAGTTCGAATATGACCATATTAGGGCAAATACGAATACGTCCATTTTAGGGCATGTATGAACGGGTCTACATTAGGGCCTCTATACGGGACATAACACTAGGCTCCACCAAATAAAATGGTAATGAAGAGATTTCATTACCATTTTATTTTTCATTTCAGCCGAGTTGAGTGACAGTGCTGAGCGGGGCCATAGCTGATGATTGTCAGCAGGTTGCAGTGTTGCTGGCTGCTTGTTTAAACTGCACATGTCACTTTGGCCGGCTGACTTGCGACGGCCAGCTTGACATGCACATTTAACAGGCACAGCTACCCAGTGCATCAGGGAGCGTTGAGGAAGTCCGCTCCAGTCAATCCTGGCACTTCTCTCATGCTGCTAACATTATCAGCAGCATGAGAGCAGCGTCTGGATACGTTGAGGGGAGTTGTCTGAGGCCCCAGGAGGACTCGCACTGACTGCATTCCAGAAGAAACACGGAGCGGAGGATGAGGAAGCGTGGGTAAGTACATTTTTTATGTATTTTTATTATGTCAGGGATGGCACTTTAAATAAAAATGTAATGAAGGACCCAGCTATTTAACAGAAAAACAGACTCCTCCCTTATCGGCTGAGTAGATCCTTATGTTTAGGGGAAAAATCCCTCCTCATCATCCCTCGTTTTAGGAAGTCCCGCTCTGGGGGCAAGACTTTTTCTCAACTTGTTCCCCTATATTGGAATCGCTTGCCTCTTTACCTCCGTAAGTGCACTGATTTCCCTACTTTTAGGAAACTTTTGAAAACTGAACTGATCCGCAACTGGTAATCTGGGTTGTTGCTCTCTAGCGCGGAGATACTCCTTCGGGGGTGATTCATGCGATTTACAAATTATATATCCATTCATACATAAACTCCCCCTTAATTTACTGGGTCTACCTGCAGCTAATGCAGTCAGCTGAGTCCAGCCTCACTGCAGCGAGAGCCCAAGCAAGGAGGACACTCGAGTCTCAGTCACTGCACTGCAGTCAAAGTTCTTGCAGGCAGTGGCAATGAGTCGGACCGCCGCGCTGCTATGCTATGAAATGTGTGATAATGTATTTTAATGCGGTGATGCAGACCACCACACTAAAATGCATTAGTCTAACGCCTGATGCGTGGTACTTTGCAGGGCTGTAGTGAGTGGTTTTGGAAATTGCCATGCGTATGATAGCTTCACAGCCCAGCAGGTGCACACAATGACTGGCAGTGGTGACTAGCTCTGCACCAACGTTCCTGCTGCATGGTGCATTATACACATATGATGCACCTATGCACCGGCTTTAGGTGATTTTGCTTGTGTGTGTACTGGCCGAGACATTAAAATACCTGTATTGCCGGTAGAAAACCGGTCAGGTGGCAACCTAGCTACATGGCGGTGTAGTAGCAGAGTGAGTCCTCCCAGCATTGTGAGAAGCGTGGGCCCCCTCTCTCACCAAAATGTAGTGTTGCACTGAGAAAATGACCACATAGAGTAAGGCATGCGCTGTTGCATGCTTCTACGTCACCAAAACGTGGTGTTGTGTGATCTGTTGCTTGTAACAGACTGGACACCGGTACCACCGGTACGGCGGGCTGCAGCCACTTTTATAAACTTCTTTACGTCACCTCGGAACGAACCAACATACCCCCAAACAGCATGGGGTCAACATTCCTAAAACTCTATTTGCGCACGTGCAACACTTCATCAGTGCTGTGCGCTCTCCACCTCACCGCGCACCTGCAAGAATGGCTCAGCATTTTTTCTGCCAGGCTTCCAGGACAAAATAAAGATACAATAAATGAAATAGCGTCAGCGATCCCTGTCATCAGTAGATTGTAGTCATTACAGGGTGGATAATTAAGGAGCTACAGTATAACAACTACGATCCCAGCACTGTCTACCACATTCCTTGTACCCCTGGTTGCAAATATGTCCTGTAGGAATTACTATAAAAGACCTGCGGTCCCAGCAGTGCCTCACACATAGCTTGTACTATTGGGCACAGACAGTCAATCAGTACACAGCTTACAGTATAAGAGTATAAGGACTGCGATCCCAGCAGCAGGGCTGGCGCTAGGCATGGGCAGTGTGGGCAACTGCCCAGGGCCTCGCTCTCAGCCCACCAGCATGGGGCTCCTCACCAGTGCAACACACCACCAAACCTCTTGTGCCCCTGCTGATCCCACTGAAGAAAGGTATCTGTTTGCAATTGGGCTTACAGGAGGGGGCCCCCTCCCTGGGCCCAGGGCCGGACTGGCAACCGAAACCGGCCCTGGCAAACTGCTCGGCCGCCCCTCCCCCCCGGGGTGACGGGGGGTGCAGCCGAGCAGTTTGCGAGCGCCGGTTTCGGCCGATTTTGTTACAGGGGGCCGATATTGCCGACCCCCGGTAACAAAAACGGCCCCCCAGGGGCCCCAAACCAGCCCCCACCCTAGCGGCCCACCGGGGAAACGCCCAGTGCCCGCTATGGCCAGTCTGGCCCTGCCTGGGCCTCTCAGGGATGGTGTGGGAAGGCCTAGGGGAGGGGGACACTTCATCTTGTGCCAGTTGCAAGGAGAGGCATTTTGCAGGTGTGTCCTGCAATTAGGCCTCCTGCCTGGCTGCCCATTGAGAGACACTGCGGGACGCCCATTGTCAGCACTTTACCGTCTGCACAGTTTTAACGCTCAGCCAACCAAGCAATTCTCACACCTTCAGCCCGATATGAGCTGTGAAAGAGGTGCTTGTAGGTGGCAGAGAAGGGAGCTGCGGCCAAGGAGTCGTCTACACAAAGCAGCTTCCGGAGCCCTGAAGGTGTCACTTATGTAAATTAGAGGGGCCGCGCACATTCCCCTTCGCCCAGGGCCCCAAAAATCCTAGAACCGGCCCTGCCCAGCAGTGTGGCACGCATACCTTGTATACCCTAGGGACAGTCCGCCGTATGGAGCTTACAGTATAAAAACTTCGATCGCAGCAGTGCTTCACACTTACCTTGTCCCCTTGGTACAGTGAGTCATGGTCATGCAGTAGTACAAAGTTTACACTAAAAGAACTGCGGCCCCAGCACTGTCTCACACGCACATTGTACTCTTGGGCACAGACAGACAAGTAGTACAGAGTTTACGGTAAAAGAGCTGCGATCCCAGCAGTGCTTCACACATACCTTGTACTCTTGGGCAGCCTCCTCTACAGGAATGACGGTGTGAGATCGATGGTCCCTGGACCGGTCACACACCACACAGATGGGCTGCTGGTCATCCTCACAGAAGAGCTGCAGCCGCTGCTGGTGTTTCTCGCACACGTTCCCCTGCGGCTTCAGGGAAGAGAGGTGACATTTTAGCAATTCCACGATATTTCCCAGCTGCCTGTTAGGCCGGACGTTTCTCTCTCGAACTGTGGCCCTGCACAGGGGACAGAACCCCTGACAACACTGTAAGATGCATGACTTGCAGAAGTTGTGCCCGCAGTCTATGCTCACCGGATTCTTAAAATATTCCAAACAAATTGGGCAAGTGACTTCGTCCTCCAGATTCTGTGACTGGACTGCCGCCGCCATGATGCAGGAAATAGATTAGTTTCGATTCTGCTCCTTGTAAAGTGAAAGTCTTCTGCGCCCTCTCCTTCCTGACACGCCCTCTGCTGAGCGGTATCCATCCCATCAGCCAGAGGTCGAAGAGCAACAAAGCAGGACCATCAGCTGGTGGTTGAAGTGCAGCAAAACAAGAACTTCCTAGGTCTGGCCTCGAGGCAGCTTTAGTTGTTTATCAATTCTCATGTAATTAAAAAGAGCAGTAGTTCTGCATGTACAGGTGCCAGGCATAAGCCTTCACAGAAGAGGAGTAAGAATATAAACCAGCATAGTGCTTAGCCCACTAGCTTGGCACTGAAGTAAGTCCACGATATATATTCTAGGGGGAATTGTGCACATGTGATCAGGCTAAGTGCTGTCACTCAAAGTGCCTTACAACTAATAGCTGCTCCGGGCTGACACACTGAACTATGCTGAATGCTGCCATTGGCAGAAGCAAGATATGAATGACATTTGAACAGTCCAATGAACGAAGACGGCTGCCCCAAAGCTCCTCTATGGAATGTGCATGTATTTCATTTTTATTTATTAATGTTTATGACATTAGGCTGCCCAGACCTCAAAATACCTGCATGCACGCACATTAGGGCCTAGTCATTAGGGCCTAAGCACAAGCTGCAGTTTGTAGTATGTGAGTCTTACAACAGTAGTACTACACACATACTACAAAATGCTATTCACCAACCTACGGATGGAGACCTCCGCCTCCCCTGTCTTTAGTGTGTGGAGATTTCCCTCCTCATAAGCCTATATTTGAGAAGTAAATGTGGGAGGGGGAGTGGATGCAAAATGGTGAATACTTACTACAAAATGTGAGGGGTTTAAGAAAAAATGAAAGACAGGTTTAGGAAGGGACAGGCTATTACAAAAACCTCCCACAAAAGAGTAAGTCCATTTCTATTCACAAACTATGCTTCTAAAGTTACTACAGCTCTAATTCTGACAAAACAGTAGCAACTTAAGCAAATGTATTCCAGTCCTGAAAGTCAAGCACCACACATGTCCAGTCCAAGGTACTCCAACACACTTGTATAGAAAATAATCAAGACTGGACTTAAAATAGCATCCTATTGGAAAAAAATAACAATAATAAAATATATATATATATCATATAAATACCAAAATATATATCTATACAAATAAATATGTATATATATGTCCACAACAAAAAGACTCCTTGCTGGAAACTCATGCCTATGAAAGGTGGCGCGTTTTGCCGGCGGAGACAACCGGCTGTAAATCCAATGAAAAGTCCAGTGTAACGCGCACTCAGGCCAAGAAAACGGGAGACAGTTCAACAGTTAGGAGGATTTATTACTGGCATAAACCTCCGTGACGCGTTTCGACTGTACAACGGTCTTGTTCACACAACGGAGTGTTAGTTCTCATGTTTTTACATACATTCATGTGATCAGGGAGTAAACGTGATAATAGACAAAGGACTGCTGCTGAGGAAGCTAGAGAATTGCTGGTAAAGGCGGCGGCCATGCTGGAAAGCCTGCTTTGTGATAGAGCGAGATCAGAATGTGTGCACCATGACGCTGTGTACCTAAGCTGAACGCGTGATACTTGCACGGGAAACAGCCACTACAACGCGGGCATCACATCGTGATGCCCTTACAACACGGTAGTTACAACGATCGCGTTGTTACCACGCACTGCCATTACTACGCAAGTCATTACATCGTCTTGCAGTAGATGGCGTGATAACATTAGAAATAGTATAGTATACTATGCCGACACCTACCCTACTGTTACGTAGGCTGGAGTTGGAATAGTAAATTATACATTTCTAATGTCAGCATGCCATCTACTGCAAGTCGATGTAATGACTTGCGTAGTAATGGCTTTGCGTGGTAACAACGTGGTCGTTGTAACGACCGCGTTGTTATGGCACGCGTTGTGATGACTCGCGTTGTAACAAGTCATATTTTACTTGCACTTGCACTTTAATGTTAAAATGTATACAATGAAATAATGAAACAAGAAATGTGTGTAGAACATGAAATCCGCTATCAGTGCTTTCGACATTAATAACATCTAGCACTTGCACTTTAAACGCTGAACGCGTGATACTTGCACTTGCACTTTTGTGTTGAAATGTATAAGCCTAAATAGCGATTCTCTTATGAGACACCCCGTATATACTGATTTGGGATCAGTTTCAGATCCGGATCAAAACGCTTTATTTGAAAAAAGATTGCGCTGTGGAATTAAGGCCAGATTAGGTATATACGCCAGCCGATGCACCAGGTAATGACTTTAATAAAAACATGCACTTCAAGGGGCTTATAGTTGATGTACAATAAAGTTCATTCCGAAACTTGAAATGAAAAGCAAAGGAAAAATATATGAAAAATTGTAAAAATGTATTAAAAAAAAATGTAAATGTAACAATTACTAGACCTTAACACATGAATTATGAAAAATGAACTTTTCTAAATTGTGAAGTATGTTGTCTATGTCTATGTTATCACATGATTGTGATAGTGTGTTTAAAAACAAAGTTGGTATCGAGGCTCGGTGTGTGATGAAGACAGGGGATCCTGCCGAAACGCGTCATAGCCCGGAATTAACTGAATAAAGAGTTACCTGAAAGCTTGGGACTGCGGTGTCGTTTCCTGGCAAGGAGAGTTGGTGTGCCGGAGTTGGTTGTGGATATATATATATATATATATATATATATATATATATATATATATATATATTACGCTCCTGAACACCCAACATGGAGCACTCACGGACGGGTGCTTTAATCACAGATGTGCTCCCGCGAATTTAAATGCAAGCTCCTTTTCCTTCTCCTCTGTAAGAAAACAGCACTCACGGGGGCAGTTGTCTCAGATTTTAATCGCAACGTAACAGACGTGTTTCGGCGTACGCCTTCCTCGGTGTTCACAATCACACCGGAAGCGGCCATTTTTTAAAAGAAAAAGGAAATTCCATAAAGCAACAACATTGTAGAAGGACAACATTATAACGAAACAACTTCACATGATTGTGGTAGCGTGTTTAAAAACAAAGTTGGTATCGAGGCTCGGTGTGTGATCAAGGCAGGGGATCCTGCTGAAACGCGTCATAGCCCGGGATTAACTGAATAAAGAGTTACCTGAATGCTTGGGACTACGGTGTCGTTTCCTGGCAAGGAGAGTTGGTGTGCCGGAGTCGGTGGTGGATATTGAGCTGCCGTGCCGAGTGCAGCATTTTCGACACGCCCTTGATCAGGAGCCCCACGGAGACTTGCCAGTTTTGGTTGTTGGTGCGCTGCACAACGTGGAGGGCCCCCCCCCAGAAGGCGATTGAGGCTGCTTCAATCGCGGAGACTTGGGCGGAAGTGCTGCCCTGCAAGGTGCGTCGCAAGATGCCTGGAAGCAGGTAAGCATCTGTGCGGTCCGATCAAGCAGCAGTAACGAGGGAAAGGGGGAAAGGTGCCCGTGGATGCGGAGTGTGTCCTAGATGGCAAGTTCCAGCTTTAAATATAATAAGAAAAATTCAGGAAGCGCTTTTGCTTCACAACGGAGACGCTGTCAAGCATTTCGAGCAGCCATTAGGAGTGACAGACTAACTCTTAAAGCTACAAATACACAAAATGGAGGATTGGGTGAAACTACATGAGGAGGCTGTCGGAGCCGTCTTTGATGAGGAGAGACCAGGAACTAGTGGTATCAATAAAGGTTTGACAGCAGAAAGTAAAGTGCAAGGAAATGATGCACAGTCAAATATGCGCAAACTAGAGAAACACAGACGTACTTAAATATCCAAGTGGTGGGAAATCCGATCTCTGGGCAAATATCTCGAGGTTGGAAGAGTCCCTCGTGGCCTAAGGATCCTAATTGCCCCAACTTTTGAAAACCTAGACCCAGAGATGCTACAAGAGTGGGCAAATAATAGTGCTGAGTCCTCAAACAACATGATGCAGATCTTAGTCAAATATGCTAAACGTGATAGAGAAAAGATCTTAGATGAAATTAAACGATTACAACAAGAATTAAACAATATGACTAACACTGAAGTGGTTGGGACATTTGAAAAAGACCTAGAGATCAAACTGAACAAATATGAAAAAACAATCAAGGAAAGAAAAGCAACCAAATTTACTAGGGATCGCATTGATTATCAAAGGGGCCAAATTTTCACTTTTGCGAGACGCTTTGATACCTTGCGCCCCCAAAAATTATCCAGCAACACAACTCCAGCAAATAAAAATAAATAAAGAAGGAAGACGGCTGATACAAGCTCCGAATGGAGCTCTGAGGTTGACACGTACCTTGAGGAAGGCACGAGAGCAATGAGTAATGTGGATAAAACATCAACTGTAATTGAAGAAATGCGTTTTTTAGGTTTGGATCGGACCATCAACACCAGACAAAGACCATCAAGAAGGGGAGGGGGCCGGGGATTCAGAGATAACGCAAAAGAAGAAGGAGAAGATATGGAGCTGTGGTCAGGTGTCAAAACAATTGACAACAAGCAGAACAAATAAAAACAGCATCCATCACTGTGATCAATTTATCTGACCTGGTCCTATCCGAAGCTGAGACAAATATTCTATCTCTAGGCTTGTCATATTGCAGACAAACTAATTTTAATTATGCACAAACTCGAATAGATTTTTTTAAGAATGTGAGAAAATTAAAATTAAGGAAATACTTCAGTAATCAAGCCAGTAGAAAAAACCGGGCGATGGAGAGTCTGGAACAAAAGACACTAAGCAATCTAGTGGTAGATGATTTAAATTTACTCCGGGATTTGGAACTGGAGAGGACCAATGAAGTTCCGGCATGGGAATATCTTGCAAAGAAACCGCTGACAGACTGGGCTTAGATGTCTATGGAACCAGTATGACTGAATTAAAAAAGAAATCAACCTTTGTACCAACGCTCTCCAAAGATTCAATAGATCTGTTCTCAGATCGAGTGATTAGGGATCTTAAGGAACTATCTAAAGAATCAAGTAAGAATTACAATAAAGGCACTAAAGAGGAGGAAAGGAACTATGCACAAATCATGGATAAAATAAGATCAAGGTCGGACATTGTGATCAGACAATCAAACAAAGGGGGTAATGTAGTCCTATGGCCCCTGAGTAAATATAATGAAGAAGCGAGGCTACAGTTAAGAGACATTGAATGTTACCAACGAGTACCGCAAAGCAATCTTCTGGAGGTCAAAAACAAATATCACAAAGAACTAGCAAGATAGAGGGGTATGGGACTCATCACAGAGGAAGAATATCAATACTTAAAAGTAAACAATCAGGTGACCCCCTATACTGTATTTAATACCAAAAGTCCACAAAGATATGCTATCTCCACCTGGTAGGCCAATAAAATTGCCCATTGGAAGCCTGTTTGAGACCTCATCAAGATTTTTAGACCACTTCCTACAAGACTTTGTAAAAACCCTGCTGTCCTATATACAGGACACCAGGGACTTTTTGAGGAAATTACACAACATACAGTGGGAAGAAGAAGATTTGCTAATAACTCTGGACGTGGCCTCGTTATACACGAGCATTGCACATAAAGATGACCAAAGGGCTCTTAGGCATTTTTTAGGCACCAAACCTATACATGTATATCAGCACTCTGAAATATTAATGCAAATGGCAGAACTGTGTTTGGAGGATAACTTTTTTCTCTTTGGTAATGATACCTATAGACAGCTCAGGGGCACGGCCATGGGCACCTGCTTCGCCCCCAGTTATGCGAATCTTCACATGGGCTGGTGGGAGGAGCAGGTGCTCAGAGTCGTACATGAGAAAGAGTGGAATGAGAATATCAAGGTCTGGTGCCGATTTATAGATGACTTGTTCATTATATGGAGGGGGTCGGTAGAAAGGGCCAATACTTTCTTAACAGCCCTCAATGACAACACACTTAACCTGACTTTTACGAGTACCATCAGTGATTCAAATGTGCACTTTTTAGATCTGGAAGTTTTTATCAAAGATGGCAGCTTGCACACTCGCACCTTTAGGAAACCTACTGCTGGAAACTCTATACTACATTCTAGCAGTTTCCAACAACAAAAACGAAAACAGAGTATCCTGTATGCGGAACAGCTCCGCATGAAGAGAAATTGCAATGAGACAGGCTCACTGATCCAAGCACAAATTGATCTGACAGAAAGATTCAAGGAGAGGGGATACAGTTGGCAAGTTTTAAATCAAGCAGTAGAGAAAGTAAATGGACTATCGAGAGAAGAAATTTTATTTAATAAAAAAAGAGAGAAGAAAAGCACTAATGATTCCAAACAGGATATCAGAATGATAACCGGTTACAAGGCCTATCATGCAAGGGTGAGAGACTGCATGAATAGGCATTGGCACCTGGTCAAAGGAGATCCAATTCTGAATAGCCTAGTCACACGCAAACCCCTTGTCTCGTATAGAAGAGCCAAATCAATGAGACAACAATTGGTAAACAGCAGCCCTGAGGTAATTGAACCTGAAAGCTGGCTGAGGGCCAATCCTGGTTTTAATAAGTGCCTGAAGTGCACGGTTTGTAAACATGGAGTGAATAAGAAGGAGATACAGCTGCCCCTAATGAATAAACCTTGGAAAATTCCCCGCTTTTTTAATTGTAAAAGTGATTACGTAGTGTACGTGCTTCAGTGCACTTGTCCGATGGTATATGTGGGCAGCACAATTCACATGGTCCATGTCAGGATTCTTCAGCACGTCAGGGTAGTGAAAAATAAGGATCAGTCATACCCAGTTGCTCAACATATCAATGATGTCCATGCAGGCAAGGTTGAGGAACTAACATACTTTGTAGTGGTTCTGTTCCCAAAAAGAGACGGGGTGGAAACCGTGAAGGAAAGTTGAGGCAATTGGAGTCTCGATACATATTAATGTTTGATTTGTAAGACTCCACATGGTCTGAATTTTGACGAAGACTTACATGTACACCTCGAATGAAAGATAAAATAATGTGCAGTAAAATTGATCCACCTCCAGATAAAAAGGAAAAAGCAATATTAAAAAAGATATTAGGATAGCTTTGTCTGTACTTCACTTTTGATGCTTTTTTACACTTTTGTATGTTATGGATAGACATTTTTTACTTGAACTATTTAGTTAGAAAATCATGACCTGGAGTGTTAATTACAAAAAGCACTTATCCCTTAAATAGAGTGTGTCAAGGAATCTGGCGTAGACAAAATTTTAACAGTCTCTATACAAGCTACTGCACTTAATGCTGCTATCTTAATAGTACTTTTTCCAATCTTGCATCTATATTTTATTTAAATAGTTTGCACTGAAGCACATGCTCTTTACTATGTTTAAAAGTAGAAATCCATTTTGCCCAAATTTCCATCAGGTACCTAACTAGGGCAGGTGATATTGTTATTTTAAGAACATCTTCTAGTAATGCATTGGCACTTTATAAAAGTAATATGCACTGATGCACTAGCACTTTTTGTGGCAAACTTAGTAACCAGAGGAAAGCACTATTAGATGTTTTGTATAGAGATTACATGTGTAATCCCATGGCTGGAGAAACTAACTAACGCATGAAACAGTAAAGCCTTATCAGTAGGCAACAATGAAACAAGAAAGGTGTGTAAAACATGAAATCTGTGATTAGCACTTTCAACATTAAGAACTTCTAGCACTTGCACTTTAAACGCTGAACGTGTGATACTTGCACTTGCACTTTAATGTTGAAATGTATACAATGTTATAATGAAACAAGAAATGTGTGTAGAACATGAAATCCGCTATCAGTGCTTTCGACATTAATCACATCTAGCACTTGCACTTTAAACGCTGAACGCGTGATACTTGCACTTGCACTTTTATGTTGAAATGTATAAGCCTAAATAGCGATTCTCTTATGAGACACGCCGTATATACTGATTTGGGATCAGTTTCAGATGCAGATCAAAACGCTTTATTTGGAAAAAGATTGCGCTGTGGAATTAAGGCCAGATTAGGTACATACGCCAGCCGATGCACCCGGTAATGACTTTCATAAAAACATGCACTCCAAGGGGCTTATAGTTGATGTACAATAAAGTTCATTCAGAAACTTGA
This sequence comes from Calotriton arnoldi, assembly GCA_963921515.1. NCBI lineage: Eukaryota > Metazoa > Chordata > Amphibia > Caudata > Salamandridae > Calotriton > Calotriton arnoldi. Next base: position 914,921 of record CAWUFW010007645.1, read on the forward strand.
AATGAAAAGCAAAGGAAAAATATGAGAAAAATTGTAAAAATGTATAAACACATAAAAATTTAAATGTAACAATTACTAGACCTTAACACATGAATTATGAAAAATGAACTTTTCTAAATTGTGAAGTATGTTGTCTATGTCTATGTTATCACGTGATTGTGATAGTGTGTTTAAAAACAAAGTTGGTATCGAGGCTCGGTGTGTGATGAAGGCAGGGGATCCTGCCGAAACGCGTCATAGCCCGGAATTAACTGAATAAAGAGTTACCTGAAAGCTTGGGACTGCGGTGTCGTTTCCTGGCAAGGAGAGTTGGTGTGCCAGAGTTGGTTGTGGATATATATATATATATATTACACTCCTGAACACCCAACATGGAGCACTCACGGACGGGTGCTTTAATCACAGGGGTGCTCCCGCGAATTTAAATGCAAGCTCCTTTTCCTTCTCCTTTGTAAGAAAACAGCACTCACGGGGGCAGTTGTCTCAGATTTTAATCGCAATGTAACAGACGTGTTTCGGCGTACGCCTTCCTCGGTGTTCACAATCACACCGGAAGCGGCCATTTTTTAAAAGAAAAAGAAAATTCCATAAAGCAACAACATTGTAGAAGGATAACATTATAACGAAACAACTTTCTAGTTTGCCCGTGGAGCGCCATTGGTTGCCATTGATCAAAAAGAAATCAGCGTACCCCTCATGCCATATATCTGCTCAATTCTACATTGATATCAGTATCGACCTAATGCTACCCCGGAATCAATCTCCCAAGTGCACAGCTAATTCTTCCCCGCTGTTTAACCCTTTTGGGGCTCTGGTTTGTAGATCGATAATGTAGCGAGACCATTGTATGAGCCGATTCACGGCTGGATGAATAATGAATTTAATATGCAGCTTTACCGGGGAACAGCCTAAGCCGATACACGGCGTAATTGAATGAATTGTATTCATGGGTGGATAAACTTTGTGAAAGCATCATCTTAGGACAATTAAGCATTTGAGCTATGATTTGATTTGCAATTGTGCTATAATGACATTCCGTATATAAATTGGAAAGGTTCTTTCACAAAGCGGTTTATTATGTGGATGAAATGTATACAAATACCCATTTATATGATCATGTAAGCATTGTTTCGTGAAAATAGAGCATTTGAGCCTTAATTTGTAACTATGCTAAAATGGTGCTCCCAGGGCAAACTAGAAAGTTGTTTTGTTATAATGTTGTCCTTCTACAATGTTCTTGCCTTATGGAATTTTCTTTTTCTTTTAAAAAATGGCCGCTTCCGGTGTGATTGCAAACACCGAGGAAGGCGCACGCCGAAACGCGTCTGTTACGTTGTGACTAAAATCTGAGACAACTGCCCCCGTGAGTGCTGTTTTCTTACAAAGGAGAAGAAAAAGGAGCTTGCATATATATATATATATAAGCATGTGAATCCCAAAGTATCCAGCCACAGCGGCGCAACATGAGGGCATAGACTCCAAGGCAGTGATGATGGCAAAGTGTCTTTATTTAAGTATCAATGTCCAAAATGACGCGTTTCGGCCGCCAGACATGCGGCCTTGTTCACATAGTGCATTGCATGTGAGAGGGTGTTTTATATACATAGGTGGTGAGTAGTAGTCTTTTTACAGTGTTTAACATTTTACCACATGAGTTGGCAATTTTACTACAGTAAACTGCTTTACTGTAGTGATGGTTTACTGCTGGAGGTGAGTCAGCAGTTAAACAGGCACAATGCAGTATATATACATGGAGATAGATAGAAGAATTCATTGTGTTTATAGCAGTTAACCGGTTTTTTATCCAAAAAGTGCTTGCATGCTGCGATACCATCACTGTGTCTGATGCTTGTGTAAAGCGAGGTGATGTCGAGCGACATGAGCAGATAGTCATTGCATCATGGGATATCTTTAATTTTCAATAAAAAGTCACTCGTGTCTCCAAGGTATGTTGGTAAGCTTGAGACCATATCTTGTAGGAAGTAGTCAACATATCTGGAGATGTTTTCGCACATATTCTTTTTGGCCGAGATGATGGGACGCCCAGGTATGGGATCTGAGTTCTTGTGTACTTTGGGTAAGAAGTACAGGATCGGGAGCACCGGGGAATCTGTGTTTAGGAAAGAAAATTCATCTTTACTGATAATCCCTTGCACTCTGTAGGAGTTGAGGTGCTTTCTTAGATCTTTGTTGCTTGAGGCTATTTCTTTATGGCTTGAAGTTTTGTAACACTGTTGGTCTGTAAGATGCCTGTCAGCTTCTGCGAGGTACAAATGTCGTGGCCACAGGACAATATTACCCCCCTTGTCCGCTTTATTGATGATCACTTCATTCTCTTTTTGCAGTTTTCTCATTAGGTTGTGATAACCTTGATTAATCTCTGGGCGGGTGTTTCTGTGTCTCTTGCGTTTCTTCCTGAGATGCAGGGATTTTAATTCATCAGTGATGACATCGCTGAAAATGTCAATCGCATCTCTTGGCATCATTGGTGTAAAAGTAGAGTGCGGTTTGAAAGGACTTGGTACTCTCACGGTATCAGTGATGCTTACGTCGTTGGAGCTTTGTTGCGTGGCAGTTGTTCCTTCAACGGACTCTAGCTCAATTAGAGTACGTATGATTGGAATGTCAGAGACTGTGAGGATTGTATCAGAGGGTAATGGATTACTAGGTGTATTCTGGACGTTGCCGCTACTTTTTTGTTTGAAGAATTTTATGAGCTTGAGTTTTCTTATGAATTTATATACATCAATGCGGGTGCTGCAATAATCAAAGCTACTTTCCGGACAGAAAGTGAGACCCAGTGAGAGAAGTTGTGTTTCCGCCTCCGTCAGATTGATTTTGCTCAGGTTGATAATTGTCTTGGTGTCTGTGCTGCCTAACGCCTCCAGTTTCCTCTCCTCTTGTTTCCTTGCTTGGGTTTTTCTGATTTTTCTCCTTTCGCGCCTCCTGCGGTTGCGTCTGCGCTTTGATTCTTTGGTGCCCTTGGTCTGAGTGTTTGCCTTCGGTCCAGGACTAAAAATCAAGTTCTTGAGCCAAGCTAGCACCCGCTCCATCAGTCGTGGTGCCCCTGAATCCTCCGTCATCTGATTCTGAGCCACTTCCCAATGCTGAGCTCAGGTCTGACATCGATGCGGAGTCTGTGCCTTCAACGATAGAAAGAGTTGTTATTTGCGCATTTTGCTGGGGCAATTTATTAAGTCTTTGTTTCCTGATGTTGTCGTAGCGTTTGGCAAAGGTGAATATTTGCCCGCATTCATAGTCCGCTTTATCGCGGGCAAATTTAAATACCTTTCGCGTTTTAATGGTTTCCTCGTGTTTTTTGAGGCGGGAAGCAATCTCTTCTCTGGCTTTTGTTATTGCTTCCTGTTTTTCACAGCTGCTGAGCTCAGCGTTGATGCGATCAATCTCTGTGAGTGTTTTTGAGCGATCGATTTCGGCGTATTTGATTAGGATGTTGACCAACCTCATAGATGCCTCCAAGTTGCTCTCCACCCATTCTTTGAGCATGTCAGGATTAGGGTTGTCAAAGCTTGGCGCCAACATTATTCTAAGTCCACGGGGGACTCGGCCCGCATCTCTGTATTTTTGCAGTGATTTTGACTCCCACCATTTGGTGATTTCAGTTCGTAACAACTTTTCCAGTACTTTGAGTTTGCTTTTGTAATTTTCATTGGCTGTGTCGTATTGCGCATTAGCCGTTTGTGGCTGATTGTGGACAGTGGGCAAATTGTCAAATAATGCTTCTAACGCTGCTTCCCTTTCACGCAGCGCTTCGTTGGACATGATGATTAGCTGTAAATATATATGCCTGGTCGCCAACAAGCAAAAACTGGTTCGCAAATGCGGTGTGCTTGTGCAGGCGCCAACAGTGCTCCTCTTAAACCTGATCAGTTGCTACATGCAGCTCTTACTCACCACTCGGTGCTTGATGTGCAGCTAGGTCCTCCGACTCAACTTCAACCTCAGGCACAATGGTTTTCCTGGCGTGCAAACATCCAGCAATCAGGGGGCCGTGATCCTGTGTATCTCCTCCCAGAGTTCATACGATAAGGTGGCTGTTGAGGATTCCTTTTGGCCCAAAGAAATGTCAGAAGAGGGGGTCTGTGTGGCAGAGTTAGCCTGACTCTGCATAGAAATCAGCATGTGAATCCCAAAGTATCCAGCCACAGCGGCGCAACACGAGGGCACAGACTCCAAGGCAGTGATGATGGCAAAGTGTCTTTATTTAAGTATCAATGTCCAAAATGACGCGTTTCGGCCGCCAGACATGCCAGGCTGCCGGTTCAACGCCTAAAAAGGATTGTTGTATTAAGCTGTCTATTCTCAAATATATTGTCATTTTGTTATGAATTTGAAATTTGTAATTCAGGATTTGACTGATTTTTAGACATTAAAATTGACCTAGCAAAAATTGAACTGACTTTTTGCTGATATTTTTAGTTGCCTTTATCTAACAACTTTATGAATCGATAGTTAAATTGTTTTAGAGTGCCGAGGTTTACATATGTACTGTACATTCTTACTGGGACCATTGGGGTTCTAGTATTCTGGCTCCTTAGGTAGTGGGGTGCTGTTTTCTTTAACCTTGAGGGGCACCAATACTTGGCTATATACATTGAATGCACTATAAAGAATAGATGTGCTACCAATTAGACCACCACTGCCATTGTAAATATTGTTAGACATGCGGCCTTGTTCACATAGTGCACTGCATGTGAGAGGGTGCTTTATATACATAGGTGGTGAGTAGTAGTCTTTTTACAGTGTTTAACATTTTACCACATGAGTTGGCAATTTTACTACAGTAAACTGCTTTACTGTAGTGATGGTTTACTGCTGTAGGTGAGTCAGCAGTTAAACAGGCACAATGCAGTATATATACATGGAGACAGAAGACATCTCTAACGCTTGTGTGTGTATATATATATATCCACCAAAAATATCCTCGTTAACAGAGCCCCAGACCCTGACAGGGCGGCTTCGTCGAGCAGGAACGAGGAGTTCTGCTTTTTATCCAACAACATTTCTGCACCAGAAATAAGACGACTCCTAGTGCGAAAGGTAACTCAAAGCACTTTATTTCAACCTTGTAGACAGGCAGGCAGGCAGTCCACCATAAAGCACTTGCCCATAGTCCTAACGCGTTTCAGCTTTCTCTCAAGCCTTGGTCACAGGTAGGCATTTCATCAAACAGGGGTCACATGCTTATTATGCATAGGTCAGACTACCGGATTGGTTGTAGTCCACCAATTACTGTGTACGTTTCTGATGAGCACATTTTGAAACTTTCAAGGTATTTCCTTTAACTGCATTCATTTTAAATCGTTTTCAATATTTCTTAACTGCAGTTCATAATGTTTTCAGTCAGGTGATAAAATGTGCATAATTAAATCAGTGCCATAAACTTGCCTCGTGGGATTTCACTCTCCAAGTGTGTGCTTGAGTCCCTTTAACACCAGCAAGCAGAATGAAATATTCTGCACGCATCCCTTGCCTGTCTCCTTTTGAAATTTCTCCTGGGCACAATCCCGTGTTTTTTTGTAGAAGGGGGCAGGCGGGTCAGGCTCCTCTCCATAAATCCACCAAAAATATCCATGTTAACAGAGCCCCAGACCCTGACAGGGCGGCTTCGTCGAGCAGGAACGAGGAGTCCTGCTTTTTATCCACCAACATTTCTATATATATATATCCACAACAAAAAGACTCCTTGCTGGAAACTTGTGCCCATGAAAGGTGGCGCGTTTTGCCGGCGGAGACAACCGGCTGTAAATCCAATGAAAAGCCCAGTGTAACGCGCACTCAGGCCAAGAAAAGGGGAGACAGTTCAACAGTTAGGAGGATTTATTACTGGCATAAACCTCCGTGACGCGTTTCGACCGTACACAACGGAGTGTTAGTTCTCATGTCTTTACATACATTCATGTGATCAGGGAGTAAACGTGATAATAGACAAAAGACTGCTGCTGAGGAAGCTAGAGAATTGCTGGTAAAGGCGGTGGCCAAAGCCTGCTTTGTGATAGAGCGAGATCAGAATGTGTGCACCATGACGCTGGGTACCTAAGGTGTTGGGTGTACACGCGTTCCCAGATGTACCTTCCTCCACAACACCATAAATTAGATTAATACAGGAACAGTCCTCGTCCTGATGTCGTGTTGGGGCTGCTGGCCGTGAATAAAGGCATAGTGCCTTATTACGGTGCTGGTCAGTTCCCCGGCTGGGAGTGGGTCATCTGGTCAGTGTGGAATGCATGCGACAAATAGTGTCATGGAAATGCATGGTGGCCTCAAAGGAGAAGGGGCGTCCTCACTGTGTCAGTGTCAGGAGTCATGTGTGCAGGTGTCTGGTGGCCCCATGTGTTATTGTGTCTCAACCTAAATGAACCTGTAGAAAGCTCATACATGAAGCTGTACAATGCAGCTGCCTAATGGTTGCAATGAAGGCCCAGACCTAAATCAGCAGCAGGAAAAAACATAAGACGACTATGAGACAGCACAACTCTGTACAGGTCCCCCCTCTGATCTGATTGTGCCGGAGGACTGGCGTTTTCTTGGCCATCGTAGTATACAAGCACTACGCTATACAAGACTTCACAGGACTGTGCAATAAATTTAAACTAACACTGATGCATGTATCCGAAAGAATTACGAACTCTGACAAGAATGCAGGATCTATTGAGATTCCGTATAGTACATTAGAATGAACTTTACAATGCATCATGGTACATGTATTTCTATATTGGTCATGTGATCGGAAGGATATAAGCACGCACGTATGCAGTATGCAAATTTTATTGGTTTCCACCTGTGAGCAAGGCTGCTAGTGACGCCGAAACGCGTAAGGAGTTGGAAACGTGTTGCGCTGCTGTGCCTAAGAATAAACGCTGTGTCTCCGGTAATGGACCTCATTGTTTTCTTGATGTCAGAATGGATGGGCTGCTCCGTGCCCATTGTTTGAGGCCGCCCTGAAGGGTCGGGGGCTCCCTAGCTCGGAGGCTTGTACTGGATATTTATATATATATATATATATATATATATATATATATATATATATATATATATATATATATATATATATATATATATATATATATGTGTATATATATATATCCCACACACACATATGTATATATTTTTTATTTAATGGTAACAAAATATAACATATATATTAAATCATTGTTTTATTATCTCAAAATTGAATTATGAACTTCATTTAACAATAAAATTAACTTAAACTTGTGAAAAAGGAAAAACAATTCATAATAATTGTACACAACTTATAATAACAAAGTGTAATACATATTAAATAAAAATACAATGGTACTCAGGGTAGTAATGGTTTTAATGAATCTTTAATAAATATTATTCATTAATCCAATACGTATATTTTAATAATTGGTTATTAAACATACATTTAATTTAACAAGTTAATGTGCTGTAACTTTTTAGCTTAATAGTTCTCAGTTTATAACAAGCATTTCAAATTATTTTACACTCATATTTTATATTCAAATGTTTTAATAATATTCATAAAGAATAATAAACTTTAATGTTTTTCTGTGTACAAAGAGAGATCTCTACCATGGTGGAGATCACCACCAACGTGTGAAAAATTACTTGTAATAACATTACACTCATAAATCCTGTTATAGGAGACTCCACCAGGGAGTGGATACGTTAAGGCCCCGATCTAGAGTTTGGCGGGGACGAAACTCAGTTGCACCTGATTTAAGGCTTGGTGGATCAACAGTATGTTGGCGATGAAGCCAACGCCATCTTCGTCACTGACATGCTCCCCGACAGCCCAACGAAGTACAGGCAGTTGGAGGTAAGCCAACCCGACTGTCCACCCACATTCGAGTGGGCGATTGGATGGCTTTTTTTGCTGTCCGTAAATGCCAGGTAAAACATGCCAGTGAAGAACAGTACAAATGTGAAAAATTACTCCCACACCATGGGAGAAAATGTCCATGGTGTGAGGCCATTAGTTTTACATTTTTGAATAACTAACTCCCACTATGGGAGTTTGTTTTTGAAAATGTAAATCTTTGGAAAAGGTTGACTGATGGCTGTTATGTTTGACTGTGCCAACCATCAAACTTTTCTTACATTGATAGAATCCATGATGAGGGTGGTTACTTGCATATGTTTAGAGAAGCCCGTGGGGCCTGCAGGCATCTTTAAGTTTGACGAGCGGAGAAATGGCGGGGTGGTGGACGTAAAGTCTTCAGTTACCTGTCTGCTTTTACTCCGTCTGTCAATCACAACATCAGGCCCTAAATTTACACTTAAGTGCAAATATACACTCGGAAATGGTGAATAGAAAAAGAGTGTATCCTTACACCTCAGTGCAGTACTAGATTACGTATGAGCAAATCTCCTTGTGTAAATTTACCTTTGTGAATTAGACCCAGCATTGAGTACACAAAAGAGGATTTGGATCAGCCCTCTTTCTCTGTCAGAGAGAGCATTTATCACAACAAATTAATTTGTAGATGCTTCGCAACTCATCAGAAGTTAAACATGTCTCAAGATCATGGCACTAAGTTTGCTTATGTTCAAAATCTCCAGGGTTTGAGGAGTGCTTGTGCGGCATTTTCACTTTTTATATGTGACCCTCTGTGTGGCATGCAATTGTTCATAGTTATACATCAAATGAACTTGGATACATACAACAACTTTCTCTGATTACTAGACTACACACTTTAAGCCCTAAAATATCCCTAGCCCTTTTGTTATACTCAGTATACAGAGTGGAGAAATGCCGTGCATTCAGGTGGGGTGCTAATCTAGTCTTTATTCTTGCTTCCCTCTCTGACACGTTATTCTCGTACTTCTGGGTAACCTTGTCTTCGCGCCTCTCCATTCTCATCCCCACACGTCCTGCCAGTACCATGCAACTGTGTTCAGTGTCCTATGGGTGGAGTGGAGAGGAATCTGTGCAGCTGTGTCTGAATGTCCTGTTTACAACATGACAGGTCCTTCCTTCTTAGTGATAGATGAGATAGAACAACTCTCAGTTCTTCAAATACATTAAACTGTTATTGATGCTGCTGTCATGGGGGTGGCTCAGGGAGGAGAGGGGATTATGCAAACAGGTGACATTTTCGGATTCCTTCCAACGTAGGTAGCCAGAAAACTCCTTATCAGCAAGAACGCAATATTCAGCCCTGGCTTTTTCCACCCAGAACTCCGTGCTCCTGGGCTTTTCATTTATAAATAAATATTTTCAGGTGTGTTAGTTCAATTGGATCTACTAAAGTGAACTGAGGCTACAACTCCCAGACTTCAACACGTTACTAAATAAAAACCCAAGATAGGAGTGTCGCATCCTTAGTGATATGGAGTTTTGGGGTGCATTGAGCAAACATTACTTGACTCTTGGAAAGGCTTCATCCTGCTTCCTAAACAAAGGTCACATTTTTTAACAGTTGTTGTAGTGATTCCACTATAGTAAGATCATTTCCATAAAAATGGCATAGAATTCATACATGCCCATAAAAGCTAGGCCTGGGCATAATTTCAATTACGCCGAAGTAATCAGGGTGATTTCGGTAATTCAGCGTTACTCTTTGATGCCGAATTAATGATAATGATGCAATTATGCCTGCTTGTGCAATGACGAGTAATTTGGGCGAAAAACATCCTACTGTGAGAGCATATTTAGTGAGCGTGAGTGGCTGCTGTTCTTCTTAGCAGAAAATACATTCTTGCGTCCTTGTGCTAAGAAACTAGAAGTAAAGGCTGGGAGTAAGTTAGGGAAAAATCCTACCACAAGTGCACATTTAGCAGGCACGAGCAGCCTCTCATAATCACTATTCATGTTCTGTTGCATATAGCGACATTTTTCATTGCACAAATTGCATCCTTGCATCCATTTTGGATATGAGGAGGCCTTTTTATGCAAAGAAAATAGCGCTAAATGCAGAATTAATCTTATTGCGTAATTCTGTGTATCCCAGCAGAATTTGCAGGTAATTCCACATGATTACGCTACACAGAATTATGCGAGTTACACCCACCTCTAATAAAATCCATATTGCTCCTCATGATTGACAGGTGTTGATACGTCTTCTATGGCCTTCAGCAAGCCAGAGCACAGTGCAATTCCCTTCCAGGATATTACATGACTCAAATATCCAACCTCAAAAAGAAAGACATTTTACATCTACAGGTATGAGAGAATCCGCTTAAACCCATAGATGTAGTTAGGAATTTGGGTTTCAACTTGGCAAGGAGATTTTGTCCTTTGGCTTAAGCTCTTGTGAAAAAGCTTGAGAGTATTTTCTTCTGAGTTTAGGTTCATTGTGGTAGTGGCCTCAATCTTGTCTAGAATTGACTATGCAAAGGCCTGCTACCTGGGCTCATCAAAAAAACTTCTTTCAGGCTCAGAAATGATTGAAAATATTGCTATCACAATAGCCTGTGGTTTCCCTGGCTTCCTGTCACCTTACGGGTACAGCTCATGGCACTTTGCCTAGTTCCTAAAGCTCCATAGGGACTTCAGTGAATATATATTTCATATGGCGCATTGTGGTTTACCATAAACAAGGATACCATCTTGGAAATTAAGCAATTTCTCCAAATCACACAGCTCATTTCGAATGACGCTCTGAAATATTGCTGCTGTCAAAGCAAGGCCAAACTGCAGTCTAGAAAAATGGAAAACCCAATCTCGCTACCATCGCCTCTATCTTTGGTAAAAGATGCACATCCACCGAAATCACCTAATTGAGGCTCCTTAAACCAACACATATCCTTAATTCATTGTTTTTCTAGCGGGCTGCAGTGATGGGAGAAAATCACAATGAGGAGTCAGTGGGGCAATCAAGCCATATGTACATAGCCCCTTCAAAAGTTCATTTAACCATTCTTTTCCAAAACATTTCCTAATTCTCCACTTTCAACTTCCACATTCAAATCTGCCACCCATAGCACTTGCTGGCTGCATCCAAATTTGCGTCCTTTTCTTCCAACATCTTGAGGATTTTAAAGGTACCCAGGCTTTGTGTATTCCCCTGGAGGAAACCCTTTTTTAATGGGAAAAGGTGCTGCAGAAGAAAGCATCTGTTTTTTTCCCTACAAATGGTATCAACAAAAGGTTTCTGGTGCTGAAATCACCATCTTATCAGCTTTCATGGACAGGCAGACTTTTGTCAGAAAACCAATATTTTTTACATAGTTTGGCATTTTACTGGGACATAGCCTATTTTTGCTATTTTTTGTGGTTTTAACCTCCTTCCAGTTAGTGGTAGAAATGGGTATGAAAGCAATAATGGATCACAGAAAGCTATACATTTCTGAAAACTAGACACAATTCTGAATTCAACAAGGGGTCATTTGTGTAGATTCTTCAAGGTCTTTTTTTATAGAAACTAACAGTTGAAAATAAAAGATATTGAAATTGAGATGAATAAAATAGCCATTTGTGGCAGCATTTTCATATGTAACTTCTTCTAAGTATGACAGATTTTTTAAAACAATATACCGTTACATATGCTGGGCCCTTCTGGTTGCGGGGATATATAGGACTTGTAGGTTCACCAAGAACCACAGTAACCCATAGCCAATACTGAGCTGCATCTTGCAATGGTTTTTCATTGTGTACCGGGTATATAGCAATTCAATTGGTAATATATAAAGTGTGAAAAATAGGTACCAAGGAAACCTATATATTTCCGAAATGGGAACAAAATATAGAGTTTAGAAGCAGTGTTTATTTGCACATCTCCAAAATTGTGGGTACCCATACAAGCAAGTGAATTATATGTAGTTTTTCAAAATGACTTATTTTTTACAAATTGTCTTACATTTGGAAGGCAGAAATGCAAATAAACTCAATTGGTAATAACACTTATTCTACTATTCTTGTATATAGCAATTCAATTGGTAATATATAAAGTGTAAAAAATAGGTACCAAGGAAACCTATATATTTCCGAAATGGGAACAAAATATAGAGTTTAGAAGCAGTGTTTATTTGCACATCTCCAAAATTGTGGGTACCCATACAAGCAAGTGAATTATATGTAATTTTTCAAAATGACTTATTTTTTACAAATTGTCTTACATTTGGAAGGCAGAAATGCAAATAAACTCAATTGGTAATAACACTTATTCTACTATTCTGTGTTCCCCATATTCTCCCAATAAGAATTCTAGCTCACTTGTTTGGGTAGGCCTAGTGCCTGCGACAGGAAACGGCCCAACACACACGAGGACACATCACATTTTTCCAGTGAAAACTGACCCTTATTTTGCAAAGTGCCTAGCTGTGGATTTTGGACCCTAGCTCAGCCGGCATCTAGGGAAACCTAGCAAACCTATACATTTCTGAAAACTAGACACCCAGGGGAATCCAGGATGGGGTGACTTGTGTGCCTCTCACCAGGTTCTGTTACCCAAAATCCTTTGCAAACCTCAAACTTTGTCAAAAAAACTACGTTTTCCTCACATTTCTGTGATGGAAAGTTCTGGATTCTGCGAAGAAGCACAAACTTACACCCACCCAGCATTCACCAAAGTCTCCCGATATAAATAGTACCTCACTTGTGTGGGCAGGCCTAGTACCCGCAACAGGATACGGCCCAAAATGCAACATGGACACATCACATTTTTCAGGTGAAAACTGATCCTTTTTTCACAGTGTGCCTAGTTGTGGATTTTGGAGCCTAGCTCTGCCAGCACCTAAGCAAACCTATACATTTATGAAAACTAGACATCCAGGGGAATCTAGGATGAGGTGACTTGTGTGGCTCTCACTAGGTTCTGTTACCCACAATCCCTTGTTAACTTCAAACTTTGTCAAAAAAATAAACTTTCCTTACATTTCTGTGATGGAAAGTTCTAGAATCTGCAGGGAGCCATACACTTTCAGCCACCCACTGTTCCCCAAAGTCTTCCAATAAAAATGGTACCTCACTTGTGTGGGCAGGTCTAGTACCCGACATAGGAAACGGCCCAAAATACAACATGGACACATGACATTTTTCCAGTGAAAACTGATCCCTTTTTCGCAATGTGCCTAGTTGTGGATTTTGGAGCCTAGCTCTGCCGGCACCTAAGTAAACCTAGCAAACCTATACATTTATGAAAACTAGACATCCAGGGAAATCCAGGATGGGGTGACTTGTGTGGCTCTCAGCAGGTTCTGTTACCCAGAATCCCTTGCAAACCTCAAACTTTGTAAAAAACAAAAACACATTTTCCTAACATTTCTGTGATGGGAAGTTCTGGAATCTGTGGGGAGCCACAAACTTCCAGTCACCCAGCATTCCCCAATGTCTCCCGATAAAAATGGCACCTCACTTGTGTGGGTAGGCCTAGTACCCGCAACAGGAAACGGCCCAAAACGCAACGTGGACACATCACATTTTCCAGTGAAAATGGACCCTTTTTTCACAATGTGCCTAGTTGTGACATATCACATTTTCCAGTGAAAACTGACCCTTTTTTGCATTCTGACTAGTTGTGGATTTTGGACCCTAGCTCTGCCGGCATCTAAGGAAACCTAGCAAACCCACACACTTTTGAAAACTAGACATCCGGGGGAATCCAGGATGGGGTGACTGGTGTGGCTCTCACCAGGTTCTGTTACCCAGAACCCCTTGCAAACTTCAAACTTTGTGAACAAAAAATTCCTTTTCCTCACATTTCTGCGATGGAAAGTTCTGGAATCTGCGGGAAGCCACAAAATTCCAGCCACCCAACATTCCCCAAAGTCTGCAGATAAAATTGGTACCTCACTTGTGTGTGTAGGCCTAGAACCTGCGACAGGAAATGTGCTATTTGTAGCTAAATTTGAGGTTTGCAGGGGATTCTGGGTGGGAAAACATTGTGGGATCCACGCAAGCCATACCTCCCTGAAGTCCCCCCGGGTGTCTACTTTTCAGAAATTTGTGGGTTTGGTAGGTTTCCCTAGATGGCCGCAGAGCCCGAGATAAAAAATGCAGGCGACTCCCTCCCAAAGCAAGGTCTTTTTGTAATTGATGATTTTGAAGTCTCCACAGTACATTTTGGGCCGTTTCCTGTCATGGGTACTAGGCCTACCCACACAAGTGAGGTACCATTTTTATCGGGAGACTTGGGGGAATGCTGGGTTGGTGGAAGTTTGTTGCTCCCCTTAGATTCCAGAACTTTCCATCACAGAAATGTGAGGAAAATGTGTTTTTTCCCAAAGTTTGAGGTGTGGAATGGATTCTGGGTAAGAGAACGTGATGAGAGCCACACACGTCACCCTATACTGAATTTCCCAGGGTGTCTAGTTTTTAAAAATGCACAGGTTTGCTAGGTTTCCCTTGGTGCCGGCTGAGCTAGAGCCAAAATCCACATCAAGGCACATTGCAAAAAAGGGTCAGTTTTCTGTGGAAAAATGTGATGTGTTCATGTTGTGTTTTGGGCGTTTCCTGTCAAGAGCACCAAGCCTACTCACACTAGTGAGGTACCATTTTTATCGGGAGACATGGGGGAATACTTTTGTGGCTGAAAGCTTGTGGATCCACACAGATTCCAGAACTTTCCATCACAGAAATGTGAGGAACATTTGTTTTTTTTTTTTACAATGTTTGAGGTTTGCCAGGGATTCTGGGTAACGGAACCTGGTGAAAGCCACACAAGCCACCACATCCTGGATTCCCCTGGGTGTCTAGTATTAAAAAATGTATAGGTTTGCTAGGTTTACTTAGGGTGTCGGCAGAGCTAGGGTCGAAAATCCACAGCTAGGCACATTGCAAAAAAGAGTCAGTTTTCAGTGGAAAAATTTGATGTGTGCACGTTGCATATTGGGCCCTTTCCTGTCACGGTTACTAGGCCTATCCACACAAGTGCGACTGCTTGGTGTATTAGGAAAAAAAGGTCAATTTTCACTGGAAAAATGTGATGTGTCCACATTGCATTTTGGGCCGTTTCCTGTCGCGGGTACAAGGCCTACCCATAAAAGGGATGTACCATTTTTATCGAGAGACTTTGGGGAATGCTGCGTGGGTGAAAGTTTCTGGATCCACGCAGATTCCAGAACTTTCCATCACAGAAATGTGAGGAAAATGTGTTTTGTTTTTACAATGTTTGAGGTTTGCCAGGGATTCTGGGTAACAGAACCTGGTGAGAGCCACACTAGTCACCACATCCTGGATTCCCCTGGGTGTCTAGTTTTAAAAATTGTATAGGTTTTGCTAGGTTTCCTTAGGGTGTCGGCAGAGCTACGGTCCAAAATCCAGAGCAAGACACATTGCAAAAAAGGGTTAGTTTTCACTGGAAAAATTTGATGTGTCCACATTGTGTATTGGGCCATTTCCCGTCACAGGTACAAGGCCTACCTACACAAATGAGGTACCATTTTTATCGGGAGACTTAGTGAAATGCTGGGTTGTTGGAAGTTTGTCACTCCCCTTAGATTCCAGGACTTTTCATCACAGAAATGTGAGAAAAATGTGTTTTGTTTTTTTACTAAGTTTGAAGTTTGCAAGGGATTCAGGGTAACAGAACCTGGCGAGAGCCACACAAGTCACCACATCCTGGATTCCCATGGGTGTCTAGTTTTCAAAAATGTATAGGTATGCTAGCTTTCCTTAGGGTGTCGGCAGAGCTAGGGTCCAAAATCCACAGCTAGGCACATTGCAAAAAATGGGTCCGTTTTCACTGGAAAAATTTGATGTGTCCACGTTGCATATTGGGCCGTTTCCTGTCACGGTTAATAGGCCTACCCACACGAGGTAACATTTTTATCGGGAGACTTGGGGGAATGCTGGTTTGTTGGAAGTTTGTTGCTCCCCTCAGATTCCAGAACTTTCCATCACAGAAATGTGAGCAAAATGTGTTTTTTTACTAAGTTTGAGGTTTGCAAGGGATTCTGGGTAACAGAACCAGGTGGGAGCTGCACAAGTCACCCCATACTGGATTCCCCAGGGTGGCAGTTTTTAAAAATGTACAGGTTTGCTAGGTTTCCCTCAGTGCCGGCTGATCTACAGCCCAAAATCCACACCTAGGCACATTGCAAAAAAGGGTCAGTTTTCTGTAGAAAAATGTGATGTGTTCATGTTGGATTTTGGACGTTTCCTGTCAAGGGCACTAAGCCTACCCACACAAGTGAGGTACCATTTTTATCGGGAGACTTGGGGGAATGCTGGGTGGGTGAAAGTGTGTGGATCCCGACAGAATCCAGAACTTTCCATCACAGAAATATGAGGGAAATGTGTTTTTGTTTTTTTTACAAAGTTTGCAGTTGGAAAAGGGTTTCTGGGTAACAGAACCTGGTGAGAGCCACACAAGTCGACCCATCCTGGATTTCCCTTGCTGTCTAGTTTCCAAAAATGTACAGGTTTGCTAGGTTTCCTTAGGTGTCGGCAGAGCTACGGTCCAAAATCCAGAGCAAGACACATTGCAAAAAAGGGTCAGTTTTCACTTGAAAAATTTGATGTGTCCAGATTATGTATTGGGCCATTTCCCGTCACAGGTACGAGGCCTACCGACACAAATGAGGTACCATTTTTATCAGGAGACTTAGTGAAATGCTGGGTTGTTGGAAGTTTGTCACTCCCCTTAGATTCCAGGACTTTCCATCACAGAAATGTGAGGAAAATGTGTTTTTTGTTTTTTACTAAGTTTGAGGTTTGCAAGGGAGTCTGGGTAACAGAACATGGTGGGAGTCACACAAGTCCCCACATCCTGGATTCCCCAGGGTGTCTAGGTTTAAAAAATGTATAAGTTTGCTAGCTTTCCTGAGGGTGTCGGCAGAGCTAGGGTCCAAAATCCACTGCTATGCACATTGCAAAAAAGGGTCAGTTTTTACTGGAAACATTTGATGTGTCCATGTTGCATATTGGGCCGTTTCGTGCCACGGTTAATAGGCCTACCCAAACAACTGAGCTATCATTTTTATGGGGAGACTTGTGGGAATGCTGGGATGTTGGAAGTTTGTTCCTCCCCTCAGATTCCAGAACTTTCCATCACAGAAATATGAGGAAAATGTGTTTTTTGTTTTTCACTAAGTTTGAGGTTTGCAAGGGATTCTGGGTAACAGAACCTGGTGAGAGCCACACAAGTCGCCCCATCCTGGATTTCCCTTGCTGTCTAGTTTCCAAAAATGTATAGGTTTGCTAGGGTTCCTTAGGTGCCGGCAGAGCTGGATCCAAAATCCACAGCTCGGCACATTAGGAAAAAAGGGTCAGTTTTCACTGGAAAAATGTGATTTGTCCATGTTGCGTTTTGGGCCGTTTCCTGTCGCGGGCATTAGGCCTACCCATACAAGTGATGTACCATTTTTATCAATAGACTTTGGGGAATGCTGCGTGGGTGAAAGTTTGTGGATCCACGCAGATTCCAGAACTTTCCATCACAGAAATGTGAGAAAAATGTGTTTTGGTTTTACAATGTTTGAGGTTTTCCAGGGATTATGGGTAACAGAACCTGGTGAGAACTACACAAGTCACCACATCCTGGATTCCCCTGGGTGTCTAGTTTAAAAAAATGTATATGTTTGGTAGGTTTCCTTAGGTGCCGGCAGAGCTAGGGTCCAAAATCCACAGCTAGGCACATTAGGAAACAAGCATTTGCAATGCAATAGGTCTCGCAATTACACGAGTTTAAGTTATTGGCGTTATAAATGACGATGCCTTTTATTTATGTTTTAAAACGCAAAACATAAATAAAAGGCATTGTCATTTACAATGCCAATAGCTCAAACTCGCGTAAATGCGAGACCTATTGCATTGCAAATGATTGTTTAATACGATAGCTGACTTTTTGATCGTTTCTTTTGCGTTAAAGAATGATAAAGGGGTAATGTTGCAGAAAATGACAGAAAATATATCAAGAGTCAGTGAGATAATATGTGATGAACGGTATTTGAGTGAAAACACATAAAGGCATATCACTTTAATCATGACTGTTGTAAGAACCATACACTAAGTTGAATAAACATAATGCAAAATAAAAGGAAGGCGGGGGGGAGCCAAGAACGGAGGGTGGGAGGGAGTAAGGGAGGGGAAGGGAAAGGGAATGATGGAGCAAGAAAGTGTGGAAAAGGATGGAAGGGCACGGCACGTTAGACAGAAAGAATGAAGTGAAGCAGATAAAAGAAAACATGAAATTTGAAGGAGGGGGAAGAGAAAGAAAGAAAGAGAAGAGACGGAAAAAGCTGCAGGAACAACGAACGGTGAGAAAAAAAACAGCATGAATGGGAGGAAGGAATAAAGGGCCGATGGAGGAAATGAAGGCGGGGGGGTCAAGGAGTTCCTCGGTATAAAGGGCGGTGGTCGAAAAGTATAAAGGAATAAAAAACGGGCAAAGGGAATGTATAAGTCAACGGGTGGTTAAAACTGTTTCTAGTTACACCTAGCGTGTGGCAGACATAGGCGAGGCACCTTAAGCTTGGGTGAACCAGGGCCATAATATGGAAGAGGCACGTTCAGTGTGATTTGCCTAGGGTCATAATGTGGTTAAGTGGCGGAGCTAGGATTAGATCTTTTTCCGTGTTCTATTACAGGTGACTTAGCCTTTAAACCACTTGTCTTGAAACTAAATGAGAGGTATGAACGTAAAGAGAGAGAGAGAGAAAGAGAGAGAGTGTTAAACAGTGACGATGAGAGAGAAAGAGACACGGGGATGAACGATAGAAAAACAAGAAGCAAAGCCTGACACTGACAGGAAAGGATATGTTGTCACTGTTATTTTTGCAAGTGAAAGAGTGAAAAGTCAACAGGCGAGTCTGCTTTATATTGTAAAAAGAGTGACAACCCCTTCCCCGAGCTACTGGGAAATGAAAGCCACACGAAGTGACTGGCAGATGACCCAGCCAAATTCTATACAAGGAGGAATTACCACACGGAGAAAACAAGATGAAAGAAACAAACACAGGAAGCGCGAGAGAGATTTATGCACCACTGATCAGAATAGCACGTTTACATACCGTAAAAACAACTCATGCTAACGCCAATACTAGGACAACCTACTCAGCGACAAAACTGAGTTCCAGAATCCAACGAACAACCTGCATACCTAACAAGGGGGGAGATTAGCAATGAAGTCTCTGAGGTGCACACGGCAGCGAGCATGAGCAGCGCTCGTGAAAACTCCTCGAAATAAAAGAAGCAGCAACAGGCAGAAAAGAACGCGCGGGTAGAAAGCTACAATTTAAGCAAGAAGCGCGAGCAAAAAGGAGACGGAGAGGGCGGAGCGAGTGAGTGGCCGGGACGTGTGGGCGAGGAGAGAGGCGCGCGCTTGGGAGAGCAGTCTGCTCATTTTCAAGCACTGCACTCGTGCTTGTGGCGCGCGCCTGCTCGCTCCCGCAAGGTGGATGCCGCCACAAGCACGAGTGCAGTGCTTGAAAATAAGCAGAGCGACCGCTAAAGGCCCTCCTAAGCAGCACATGCGCGCTGCGTAGGCGAGACCTTAAAAGGGTCAGTTTTTGCTGAAAAATGTGATGTGTCCACGTTGCGTTTTGGGCCGTTTCCTGTCATGGGTACTAGGCCTACCAATACAAGTGAGGTACCATTTTTATCAGGAGACTTTGGGGGATGCTGGGTGGGTGGAAGTTTGTGGATCCATGCTGATTCCAAAACTTTCCATCACAGAAATGTGAGGAAAATGTGTTTTTTTTTTACAAAGTTTGAGGTTTGCAAGGGATTCTGGGTAACAGAACCTGGTGAGAGCCACACAAGTCGCCCCATCCTGGATTTCCCTTGCTGTCTAGTTTCCAAAAATGTATAGGTTTGCTAGGCTTCCTTAGGTGCGGACAGAGCTAGATCCAAAATACACAGCTCGGCACTTTAGGAAAAAAGGGTCAGTTTTCACTGGAAAAATGTGATTTGTCCACGTTGCGTTTTGGGCCGTTTCCTGTGGCGGGCACTAGGCCTACCCATACAAGTGATGTACCATTTTTATCAAAAGACTTTGGGGAATGCTGCGTTGGTGAAAGTTTGTGGATCCACGCAGATTCCAGAACGTTCCATCACAGAAATGTGAGGAAAATGTGTTTTGGTTTTACAATGTTTGAGGTTTGCCAGGGATTCTGGGTAACAAACCCTGGTGAGAACCACACAAGTCACCACATCCTGGATTCCCCTGGGTGTTTAGTTTAAAAAAAATTATATGTTTGGTAGGTTTCCTTAGGTGCCGGCAGAGCTAGGGTCCAAAATCCACAGCTAGGCACATTAGGAAAAAAGGGTCAGTTTTCACTGGAAAAATGTGATGTGTCCACGTTGCGTTTTGGGCCGTTTCCTGTCGTGGGTACTAGGCCTACCCATACAAGTGAGGTACCATTTTTATCAGGAGACTTTGGGGGATGCTGGGTGGGTGGAAGTTTGTGGATCCATGCTGATTCCAGAACTTTCCATCACAGAAATGTGAGGAAAATGTGTTTTTTTTTTACAATGTTTGAGGTTTGCCACGGATTCTGGGTAACAAAACCTGGTGAAAGCCACACAAGTCACCACATCCTGAATTCCCCTGTGTGTCTAGTTTTCAAAAATGTATAGGTTTTCTATGTTTACTTAGGGTGTCGGCAGAGCCTAGGTCCAAAATCCGCAGCCAGGCACATTGCAAAAAAGAGTCCGTTTTCACTGGAAGAATTTGATGTATCCACGTTGCATATTGGGCCGTTTCCTGTCACGGTTACTAGGCCTACCCACACACGTGCCACTGCTTGGCACATTAGGAAAAAAGGGTCAGTTTTCACTGGAAAAATGTGATGTGTCCACCTTGCGTTTTGGGCCGTTTCCTGTCACGGTTAATAGATCTACCCACACAAGTGAGGTACCATTTCTATCGAGAGAGTTGTGGGAATACTGGGTTGTTGGAAGTTTGGTGCTCACCTCAGATTCCAGAACTTTTCATCACAGAAATCTGAGGAAAATGTGTTTTTTCTTTACTAAGTTTGAGGTTTGCAAAGGATTCTGGGTAACAGAACCTGGTGAGAGCTGCAAAAGTCACCTAATACTGGATTCCCCAGGGTATATAGTTTTCTAAAATGTACAGGTTTGCTAGGTTTCCCTCTGCGCCGGCTGAGCTACAGCCCAAAATCCACATCTAGGCACATTGCAAAAAAGGTTCAGTTTTCTGTGGAAAAATGTGATGTGTTCACGTTGCGTTTTGGATGTTTCCTGTCAAGGACACTAAGCCTACCCACACAAGTGAGGTACCATTTTTATCAGGAGACGTGGGGGAATGCTGGGTGGGTGAAAGTCTGGGGATCCGCCCAGAATCCAGAACTTTCCATCACGGCAATACGAGGAAAATGTTTTTTTTTTTTTACAAAGTTTGAGGTTTGCAAGGGATTCTGGGTAACAGAACCTGGTGAGAGCCACACAAGTCGCCCAATCCTGGATTTCCCTTGCTCTCTAGTTTCCAAAAATGTATGTTTGCTAGGTTTCCCTAGGTGCCGGCAGAGCTAGGTACAAAATCCACAGCTCAGCACATTAGGAAAAAATGGTCAGTTTTCACTGGAAAAATGTGATGTGTCCACGTTGTGTTTTGGGCCGTTTCCTGTCTCGGGTACTAGGCCTACCCATACAAGTGATGTACAGTTTTTATCCATAGACTTTGGGGGGTGCTGGGTGGGAAGAAGTTTGTGGATCCATGCTGATTCCAGAACTTTCCATCACAGAAATGTGAGGAAAATGTGTTTTGTCTTTACAATGTTTGAGGTTTGCCAGGGATTCTGGGTAACAGAACCTGATGAGAACCACAGAAGTCACCACATCCTGGATTCCCCTGGGTGTCTAGTTTTAAAAGATGTATAGGTTTGCTAGGTTTCCTTAGGTGCCGGCAGAGCTAGGGTCCAAAATCCACAGCTAGGCACATTAGGAAAAATGGGTCAGTTTTCACTGGAAAAATGTGATGTGTCCACGTTGCGTTTTGGGCCGTTTCCTGTTGTGGGTACTAGGCCTAACCATACAAGTGAGGTACCATTTTTATCAGGAGACTTTGGGGGGTGCTGGGTGGGTAGAAGTTTGTGGATCCATGCTGATTCCAGAACTTTCCATCACAGAAATGTGAGGAAAATGTGTTTTTTTTTTACAATGTTTGAGGTTTACCAGGGATTCTGGGTAACAAAACCTGGGGAAAGCCACACAAGTCACCACATCCTGGATTCCCCTGGGTGTCTAGTTTTAAAAAATGCATAGGTTTGCTAGGTTTCCTTAGGGTGTCGGCAGAGCTAGGGTCCAAAATCCACAGCTAGACACATTGCAAAAAAGGGTCAGTTTTCACTGGAAAAAATTGATGTGTCCACTTTGCATATTGGGCCGTTTCCCGCCACAGGTACAAGGCCTACCCACACAAATGAGGTACCATTTTTATCGAGAGACTTGTGGGAATACTGGGTTGTTGGAAGTTTGGTGCTCCCCTCAGATTCCAGAACTTTTCATCACAGAAATGTGAGGAAAATGTGTTTTTTCTTTACTAAGTTTGAGGTTTGCAAAGGATTCTGGGTAACCGAACCTGGTGAGAGCTGCAAAAGTCACCTAATACTGGATTCCCAAGGGTATATAGTTTTCTAAAATGTACAGGTTTGCTAGGTTTCCCTCTGCGCCGGCTGAGCTACAGCCCAAAATCCACATCTAGGCACATTGCAAAAAAGGTTCAGTTTTCTGTGGAAAAATGTGATGTGTTCATGTTGCGTTTTGGATGTTTCCTGTCAAGGGCACTAAGCCTACCCACACAAGTGAGGTACCATTGTTATCAGGAGACATGGGGGAATGCTGGGTGGGTGAAAGTTTGTGGATCCGCCCAGAAACCAGAACTTTCCATCACAGAAATATGAGGGAAATGTTTTTTTTTTGTTTACAAAGTTTGAGGTTTGCAAGGGATTCTGGGTAACAGAACCTGGTGAGAGCCACACAAGTCGCCCCATCCTGGATTTCCCTTGCTCTCTAGTTTCCAAAAATGTATGTTTGCTAGGTTTCCCTAGGTGCCGGCAGAGCTGGGTCCAAAATCCACAGCTCAGCACATTAGGAAAAAAGGGTCAGTTTTCACTGGAAAAATGTGATGTGTCCACGTTGTGTTTTGGGCCGTTTCCTGTCGCGGGTACTAGGCCTACCCATACAAGTGATGTACAGTTTTTATCCATAGACTTTGGGGGGTGCTGGGTGGGTAGAAGTTTGTGGATCCATGCTGATTCCAGAACTTTCCATCACAGAAATGTGAGGAAAATGTGTTTTGTTTTTACAATGTTTGAAGTTTGCCAGGGATTCTGGGTAACAGAACCTGATGAGAACCACAGAAGTCACCACATCCTGGATTCCCCTGGGTGTCTAGTTTTAAAAAATGTATAGGTTTGCTAGGTTTCCTTAGGTGCCGGCAGAGTTAGGGTCCAAAATCCACAGCTAGGCACATTAGGAAAAATGGGTCAGTTTTCACTGGAAAAATGTGATGTGTCCACGTTGCGTTTTGGGCCGTTTCCTGTTGTGGATACTAGGCCTAACCATACAAGTGAGGTACCATTTTTATCAGGAGACTTTGGGGGGTGCTGGGTGGGTAGCAGTTTGTGGATCCATGCTGATTCCAGAACTTTCCATCACAGAAATATGAGGAAAATGAGGTTTTTTTTTACAATGTTTGAGGTTTACCAGGGATTCTGGGTAACACAACCTGGGGAAAGCCACACAAGTCACCACATCCTGGATTCCCTGGGTGTCTAGTTTTAAAAATGTATAGGTTTGCTAGGTTTCCTTAGGGTGTCGGCAGAGCTAGGGTCCAAAATCCACAGCTAGACACATTGCAAAAAGGGTCAGTTTTCACTGGAAAAAATTGATGTGTCCACTTTGCATATTGGGCCGTTTCCCGTCACAGGTACAAGGCCTACCCACACAAATGAGGTACCATTTGTATCGGGAGACTTGGGGGAATGCTGGGTTGTTGGAAGTCTGTCACTCCCCTTAGATTCCAGGACTTTCCATCACAGAAATGTGAGCAAAATGTGTTTTGTTTTTACCAAGTTTGAGGTTTGCAAGGGATTCTGGGTAACAGAACCTGGTCAGATGCACACAAGTCACCCCATCCTAGATTCCCCTTGGTGTCTAGTTAATTTTTTTTTACAGGTTTGCTAGGTTTCCCTAGGTGCCGGCTGAGCTAGGGCCCAACATCCACAGCTAGGCACTTTGCGAAAAAAAGGTCAGTGCCTGGGCAGCCCTCACCCCTGACCTTTGAACAAAAATAATCCCTGGTGCCTAGTGGGCTTTATGCCCCCTCGGGGGGGCATATATAAGGCTATTGCCCCCATATTTCTGGTGGCAGAAAGGCTGTGGTAATTGTTTTGGGGGTGGGGGCATTGGCATGCCCATTCTGGGCAGCCCCATCCCTAGCTATTAAAAAAATTATAATCCCTGGTGCCTAGTGGGCTTTCTGCTCCCCTGGGGGGAGGGGGGAATAAGGGGCTATTGCCCCCATATGCCCCCAGAGGGGCAGAAAGACTTTTGCAATTTTTGGGGGGGTGGGGGCATTGGCATGCCCATTCTGGGCAGGCCCCACCCCTTCGTATAAAAAGAAAATAAGAATCCCTTATGCCTAGTGGGCTTTTTGCCCCCCCCTGGTGGCAGATCAGGGGCTACTGCCCCCATCTGCCTCCTGGGGGGGGGGGCAGAAAGACTGTGGCATTTTGTTTTGGGGCGTGGGGGCATTGGCATGCCCATTCTGCCCCCGCCCCTGAACTTTGATTTTTTTTTTATCCCTGGTGCCTAGTGGGCTTTCAGCCCCCCAGGAGGGGAAGATAAGAAGCTATTTCCCCCATCTGCCTCCAGGGGAGGGCAGAAAGGCTGATTATGCCATAATTCAATGGGGGGAGCAAAGGCCCTTGCCCAGGGGGCCGCTCCCCCCTCCCTGGTGCCTAGTGGGTGGATACCTGCTTGGGGATCGCCCTCCTGGGGCATGGTCACCGACATCCGTCCACCCTAACGTCACAACGAGTTCTTAGAAACCAGACCCTTAAGCTTCGGGAGTTCCCCTAGCACAGGACTATTGATTTCTCCAAGAACTCATCTATTATGTATGAACCGTTATACCTTAAGGGTTCATTCCTGACGTCTTCCTCTGTCCGACCTCACGTCAATGCTAACATTCCTCGACACCTACCAGGTATAAATATACCTTCCCTTGCCCAAGCAAGTTAGAGGAGACCTCGACTTCAGAGGAGCCCGTATCCCGGCCTGACGCACTGACAAGACGCTGTCATTCCTGCACGCAGACGAATCCAGCTTTCAGTGTTCTGACTCCCTTCGCGGGGTGTTAGAGTTCCAAGATCCGGCAGGAGATTCCCACCTCTCTCATTCTCAATGTATGGAGCTGACTAGAACCTAGAGGGACTCTTGGCATACTAGACTTAACATACTCTTAGTCTACCATACTAGCGAATACTCCACCTACTTCTATCTTCCCTACACCTAGATTAGGTTAGGTACATTGGGGTAGAACTAGCTTAGAGACGCATCGTATGAGTACTCGCATTTTTAGCTCATGTTATTTATGTACGTGAATATATGCTAAAAGATAATGCTTGCGCAGTATTATTTATTTCTACTGCTTACGCTGTACATTATTTATCTTGCATACTGTCTTGTGATCGTAACAGCACATATCTCTTACACGAGAAACAAGACTGTTCAATAAAACCATTTTTATTGAAACGCCCCTCTTTCCTTTCTGTGTAACTCTGCAGAAACTAAGCATGCACGATTGAATGAGTGAAACTGTTATCTATTGTTTCCACGATTCTGAGACATGTTCCGCTTCTAAAGGGAAACAAAGTTGTCATGTTTTTCGGTTGCCAGAAACTACTCCCTTCTTGTTCTCAAGGAGTTTCTAGTGGCCTCTGAGCTAGCTGGCACAGGTAATTAAGTTTAGTATAATCGATAGGGACATACCGACCTTAGTCCTATGTCAAACCTATAGGTTATATTATTCCAATGCGCAGATCCTATTAGGGAAATAGGAACTACACTACATGGTGCCCAACTGTTTGGTAAGGCAGTAATTTAACGCTAGATACTGAGTAACTCATTCGTGCTTTTCTCAGAGACCCCTACTCACATACTCCATAAGACGTCCAGAGTGGGTAGGGTTAAAATATCCGCCATGACTAAATAGGGAAGCACCCTATATATTAGTTGTTTGGTTTGTTCAACGTTGAAGGATACAATGTTCCAAAATATTGTGCACCTTATCTTTTGTTTCCTTGAAACTTGTTCTACATTTTTCAAAAAACAAATGTCCAACGGGGAAAATGCCACCGACACCGGTGGAGCTGCGGCTGGCCCAGCCATAGCAGTTTTTAACTTTACAGGTTTAAATGAACCTGAGGAGGGTGTCATAGACATCAATCCAAACTTAAGAAGAGCCATCACTCTAAAACTTATAAAACACGGCCTACCACCAAGAGGCGGTAGAGCAGTTTTCGTGATAGAGGCACATGAATCCTTTCAGACAGAGGTATTCTATTCATGGGTAATATTTCCTGAATCAAATTCAGTAACAAGACTGTTTCACTTCTACAAAGAAGATGAACCACCAGAGGAATATATTCCTTTCGAGGATATTGAAATTCCACTAACATACCAGGAGCATCAGCTCTGGTTTAAAGGCGCCCTAAAACATCACAAAAACATTACCAGGCTCGGTCCACTAGGTAGACCAGGAGCAACATGGCCGATTCTAGCCGGCTACACTCTTCATCCTGACCTCGATATAATGTCAGACGAGGAACTACTTACTCAAATTACAGAGTTAATAAAAATCTACAGACAATTAGTCCAATATGTCATGCGGACTTTTACAGTCCAACCACCATTAACACTTCCAAATCAAACTCCTCAACCGGGGAATACACTAAAAATTACACCACAGACTCTATACGCAGTCATGGGTAAAATGCCCACAAAACGTGAGCAAATTCCATTTTGGATAGCTCAAAAAATTACTCAAATCGAAGCAGTATTTCCAAATACTAGCCTGTATGAGAAACACAGAATCCTAACCATCTGTTTACCGATGGGGATCACACCACAACTGGAAGACTGCACCACTTGGGGCTCAGTCTTTGCTGCCATCTATACAAAAACACATGGTATTCCATCAATTGCAGTAATACCTGATGTCCTGAAACAAATTCAAAACGAATACGGGGCAGAGCCTGCTCTGAATTTAGGTATGAAATTACTGAAAAATTTCAACCAGGACTCAACAATAATATTATCTAATATTAAAGGAGAGGCAGCAGAAGTGGCGATCCGCCAAAAATTAAGGGAATTTGATGTTACAGAACATCAAACAGAGCTACCCAGAATAATAGAACAATCTTATGCAGAATTAGGCAGAGATAGTTTAGGTGGAAGACCTTTGAAGCCAAAACTATCTGAAAATCCTGAAAAGGACTCTATTAAACAAACTCCAACTTCTTCTAAAAAGAAGTGGGAGACTAACAAACAAAATTCAAACGAGAAACGTTCTCAATCCCGAGGTAGGTCTCCTCAAAAGGAGCCCTCTGAAAGGAGGTATAACCTCAGGAATAGGGATAATTTGAAAAAGCCTGACAGGTATCAAGATACTGATACACGTTCCTCTCGTACCTTTCAGATCTTGTCACAGACATCGGAAAGAAGAGGAGGGTCAGAACATAGAGAAGAACACGTCAAATTGAAAGACGACAAACACGTTCAGAAAAATAAATCTAAACCTCAATTCTCAAAGAAGAAGGTAGCGGGTCTGAAGTTCAGACATGCCGAGGATACTGAGAACACAACTCAAGAACGGAGAATGGGCTCAGACAATGCTGGACAGTGCAGCAGAAGTCACAATAGCTCGCCAG
Organism: Calotriton arnoldi; assembly: GCA_963921515.1. Classification (NCBI taxonomy): domain Eukaryota; kingdom Metazoa; phylum Chordata; class Amphibia; order Caudata; family Salamandridae; genus Calotriton; species Calotriton arnoldi. The sequence goes on from CAWUFW010007645.1 coordinate 942,707, forward strand.
AACCTGAAGGGACTTCTGGAGATAGTGGACCTGAATGAGTACATTACAGTTGAGACTGTAGACACCAGGGTTAGTACTCCACAAAAGTTATATGAAATAACACTCCGGATGGAGGGAGACATACCTAGACAGGTGTAAGCAATCTTTTGGGAAAGACTATCAAGGGGCTATGACATACTTCTAGCAGAAAAAGACTGGCCACCACAATTTGTCAGGGAGTGCCCACATGGCGAGGACATTATTATGCCTGCCTTCTCTAACCATATTCCAATTCATCAAAATATACTTATGCCAGGAAATGGGCAGCTGCCCAGGCCCCAGCATTATACAAAAATCATGTAGGATGGGACGAGGACTCACCTCACCATAAAATAAATTTAAAAATGAACCTACTGCACAAAGGCAGTACCCAATAAAGCAAGAAGCTAAAAAGCAGGTCAGGGAGATCTTAGATCAACTTGAATACCAAGGGGTGATTGAAACATGCACCTCCTCAATGAACAATCCTTTGTTTCCTGTCTCCAAACCAGACAATTCATATCGTCTAGTTTTGGATTACAGACACTTAAACACTTGATGACCTGGATAAACACTTGAACAGGGTGAACACCTTTATACTGGGCTTCGCCTCTGAGGGCTACGAATTCAACTTTAAAAAGTCCAGAATTGCCCATCTCAATGTCCTTTTTCTAGGATATGAGCTTTCAAGTGAAGGCAAGAGCTTGGCAGCCAACTTTTTAGAAAGGTGTGCGCTGCTCCAACCTCCTAAAACGCTGAAAAATTTACAATCCATCCTGGGTTTCCTCAATTTTGGAAGAACATACATTCTAAATTACGCGGAAAGGGTTAAACCTCTCTACGCATTAATCAAACCTGATTTTTCAATCAAGAATTGGACACAGGAACACACAGACATCCTGCGTTCACTCCAAGCTAACATGTTAGCAACAAATCACTTACAAACACACGTAAGTCAACGCAATTTAGTGATCCGAATAATTTTGGGTCAATGCGGATTCACCTACTTAACAGTTAACGAGGGTGAAAAAGTACCAATTGCATACAAATCACACTTGTATACACAAGCAGAAATGCGCTTCACTTCAATAGAAAAAATTCTGACAGCAGTTCAAACCGCTGTAGCAAAAGAAAGAGCTCTAGCCCAAGGGAAACGCATTATTGTCGTAACTCCCGTACCGGCCTTGGAGGCGGTAACAAAAGCGAGCATTCCAAATGCTAAAGCTTTACATCCGAGATGGATACAATGGGTTAATTCTCTTGCTGCAACAGATGTTGAATATGTTTTTGATCCCGATCTAAAAACACAAGCATTCCTGCAATATGAATATGAATGTCCTCTGCCTACTGAGATTCTGCCTCTCGATCAGTATGAATTCATAATTTACACTGACGGATCCGCACAACCCGCAACAGGGAGTAAGCAAGCTTACAGTGCAGCGTGTGCAATCGTTAAAGGTCGCATGCGCGATGGCAAATTCAGACCTATGGTCACAAAAACCCAGTCTCTAGGAGATTGCACAGCTCAGCGAGCTGAACTACAAGCATTCAAACTGGCACTTGAAAGTACAGATCGAGAATTCCCCACACTCATAGTGTGCGATTCTTTCTACTGTGTACAGTCGTATAATGAATATATACAAACTTGGCTTGGAAATAGGTTCAAAGATGCAAAAGGTGGCACAATAAAGCATAAAATGCTTTGGGAACAAGTAGTTCAGTTAAAAAACGAACTACCAAAGGCTCACGTGATCCATACACTGAGTCATCAGCGTCATGGCGTTCATGTTGCAGGGAATTCATTGGCTGACGAAGCCGCAAAGGGGGCTGTTCAGACGGCTACCGTAGCTGCGATCACTCGTTCAAAAACAAAAATAGACGATGAGATAATGTTGGCTGTCAATGCTTCAAGCAAGGGCAGTAGTGCAGCGTTACCAAAAACGTTTCCACTCAAGTACTCTTATGTAATTGATGCGAACAACGTTCCTTTTGCTTGAATCCCTGGAGTGGGGGATAGGGTAATTCCAAACATGGAACGCAGATTAGGACTAATCCTAGCAGCACACGAAGGGATAGCCTCTGCCCATGCAGGCATTTCTGCAACAGTATCTTTACTAACACAAAGATATTGGTGGCCTGGCATTAGGAAGCAGACCAAGAACTATGTTCTGGAATGTGAAATATGCCAACAGATGAAAGTCTCCACAGTGAAATGTCCTGCGCAGACACCCCTGTTAATTTCAGACAAACCATTAGCTTGTATTTACCTGGACCACTGCAGTCCCCTGCAAAGGGACGGTAACTATAAATATATCATGGTCGCAGTGGATTCTTGCTCTAGGTTCCTATGGATATGGCCTCAGCGCTCGGCTGACGCTCAAACTGTTATAAAAGATTTGCGAGTCTTTATCGGCACATACGCAATAGGCACGCTACATTCTGACCAGGGCCCTGCGTTTAGCTCTCGGGCTTACAAAGACGCCTATGGCCAGTCTGGGCGTTGCATGTGCGGTACTCCTCTCCGTTTCATTCTGAGGGAAATTCTGTTGTGGAAAGGAAAACCGGGACATAAAGCAGTCTATAACAGCTAGAGTATTAGGTTCGGGTGATGGGTGGGTCAAACATCTTTATGGGGTCCAACGCTCATTAAACAACTTGCCAAGAAGTTCTCTAGGGGGTCACTCCATATGAGGTTCTATTTGGGACAAGAATGTGGGTGCCCGATCTGGAATGCAGTGGCACAGTGGTGGAAAATAAACCCTTTGATATCAAAGATCGTTTGGCTGTTTTACAGGACATAAATGAATTAAGAACGAAACAAAGCAAAGTGTTTCTGAAGCCAACCACCATTGGGGAAAAAACGGCGGTCCCAGCAAGGCCTGTCTGGATTCCAAAAGTTGGGGATCTAGTCAGAGAGAAAATTGCGGACAAGAAGGAATTTGGACCTTCTTACAGACAACCAGTACCTGTCCTAGCCATACACGGAACAAGAACAGTACTTCTGCCACCCCTTGCTGGAAAAAACGAGAAAAGATTTGTGTCCCTCGACCTCATCAAACCACAGTATGTGGCCAATACTAAGTAGTAGGCCTCGTGGACTCCTACCTAGTAGCAGACACACTCCTCTCGCTACTATCCAAGAGGTTCAGACTGAAAGACTGATAACCATCGAGAATTCAGCAGTAACAGATGAAGGACTATGCAACAATGCTATGGAACTTATCCCTCTTGAAACTCAAGTAACAGTTCGTCCAAATACACCTGTCTACACCAATGTAGCAAGTGATCAACTGGTTCCATCGATTTCAACAAATCCTGATGCAATTCCAACAATTGACAGAACTGCTTCTGGCTATTTCATTAACTTTGATACGTTTTCTTAGGATCCGTGTGAGCCCGAGACGTTGCCAGCATCAAAAGCTATTAAACAGCAAGTACAAGACTTTTTACATTTTTTGAAAAAGACTTATCTAGTTTCACCATGGATTGAACTTTGGGTTATTTCTGGAATATTTTTCATCCTGCTTTGGCTAGCTTTGGTTATGACTATGAGCGTGCTTATCAATGGCAGATACATCCATTTGGACATTGAAAGAAAAGAAGTGAACTTACTTTTGAAAACTCACAAATCATCCCATCGTGAAACAAGAGACTTGTCTGCAGTGAACATCACAGCCGTTCCTATACAGGGTGGTATAGTGTGGGACAAAACTGATTTCGATATCTTTGGCCCGACGGAACATTTGAACATTCCACATTTATTTAAGATCTCACTAAGTGATTTTGTTTCATCGAGTTCCTATTCTGATGATTGGGACTTTGAAACTGTAAATGACATAATGTTTGACCTAGAAAAGACTGCTGCATTTTCTAATGATGAATATTTAGAGGGTTCATCAGACTATGAACAGCTGTATTGCTATAACCTCATCATTTTTTGCATAAATCTGCAACACCTAGGAATGTGTTTATGTTTAACCAATGGGAACATTGTCCCACACCACCAAAAGGTAGTTCAAAAACATTTGCTAAAAAGTTTCCATATTTTTCAGGATATAATACATCTGATCCAAAACAGATTTACTCTGCAGCATTTATTGCCCAACTGTCTAGACAGGGTTTCAACTTATGGGAAGACACAACAGACACAAAATATGACTGGGGTACTAAAGATTGGCAAGTGCAGGGGATAGAAGCTTTATTTAGAGCCTGTATCGTCCCTCAACAAATAATGTTTTTGAATGACACGGTCCAACAAACGTCTTGCCTTGGGTTAGCCAAGATCAAAGACATGAAAAATCCTTCTGTACCAACACCTGCAAGTGATAACAATACACAGGCAACGGTTACAGTTGACACCATACTACAACTAAACAGAACAAATCCTGATTGGAGAAAATGGTTGATCTGGCCCACAGACACAAACAACTGTCAAGATAGATTCCTGAATAAAACACGGGGGTTTACTGTTCATAGGCCAGACCCACGATACGTCCAAAGACAGCATCCAGGGGTAGTAACAACATACAGTGTAGGAAAATTATGCCTGGATTGGCTGCAAAAATCTACACTTAAGGATGTGAAACAACACTTATCTTTACTTAAAGAAGACCCAGACCTTAGGGAATTCTTGATTGGACCAAGAAAACCGCGTCAAAAACGTTTCATATATGCCGGCATCTATGCTGCTTATAATGAAGCATGGTAGGTGTCACAGATGGAGGCCACAGAACGAATACGTGAACTTGATCGTATTAATTTAGAGAAAACTCTCTCTGTGGTCGACAATGGGTTAACAACTTTGTCCTCCAGAATTTATTCATTGGACAGTATTGTATCCTCTGCTATCGACATACTGGAACAAGATTTAGCCATGTTACAACAAGGCCAGCCTCAGTTACGTTCTATTATGTTATTAAGCTGGACGCTGCAATCTTTGCGTGCGGGCTATGTGCCTTGGCGTTTATCAACACGTCGGCTCTGTTTGCAGAATACAATCTAACTGATAAACAGATCGAACTGGCACAAAGGGGAGCAAAGTATACAGTACTGAGCATTGAAAAACTTGAAAAATTACCATTCACAGTGGCAGAAAAACCAGCTACAGAATGGCTTATTCATGGCAAAATTAGTCTACCTGTGACTACTTTTCAGTTTCAGTATTGCCTTAAACAGATGCAAGCAGGCAAATATGAAAGGTTGGGTAAAGAATACATTAAGACATCCTGGAATTTACCTTACACACATAGATGTTGGAGTGGGGATCGTGAAGTGTTTCTAAGCGGTACACACTGTGAAAGTGCACTAAGCGGTTCACTGATTTGTCAGGACATATCTTTACACGGGGCTTGTAATGGTTCTGTGGCAAATTTGTCCTGCCACCAGCAAGGTACACCAGCTGCTGTGATTAATCCAACGTTTGGACAACTTTCTAATGGGAGTTACCTCATGCTGAATGATCAAAGTTGCTGTGGCATGTTGCCAGGCATCTCATATCAAGTAACAGTCAACTCCAGGGTCACTTGCTGTATGCAAGTATTGTTTGCCCCAATAGAGACAGTCAGGGAGTCGCCTCTATGGCCTTCGTTGAATGTCTCTTTTATACGATTTGATACTTTAAGCAGAATGAAAGCCATGCTTATACAACAATCAGTGCCTTTGACCTCGGCCAAAGAAACCTATGATCTACAAGTTGCAAGGACTTCGGCTGAGATACAAGCTTTAATTCGTACAAACTGCCCTATACATTTCGTGGAAATGATAGGATGTATCTTTAACATTTCAGATACAAGCGGAATTGTACATGTATTTAAGACCATCTGTTCCGGACTATTAGCACCTTTTCAGGCTGTCCTCGGAATTATCCCAAACTTCGCACATTCGGTGTTTGGTGGTGTGCCGCTAATTCTAGCACTTGTTGCAGGAATTCTGTTTCTATTCCTCCTGCTACGCTATGGCAAGCCTCTTCGCCAACATCACTCCGAGCGATGTGGAGAGAGCCCGCCTTGAATGGAAATGCCGTGAGCGAATAGTACAGCTTTTGGGCATGCCTCGTCTACGGGAACTTAATACAATGTGGTTCCTGTCATTCAGACCAATCTGGCAAGATTGCATCTTACCTGTTCTACGCTGCCTGTTTTGCGGTGAAGAATGCGTGCTAGACATCTGTCTAACACTCCCATCAGTCATGCCAACGGATATCAATACTCTGCTGCACCCGATAACGGACCATGCTGTGTGTTGTCCCCAGAGGCTTCCAATCCTGATGGCGGCATTCATTGAGATCTCACAGACGCTTCCGGCTGCTGCTGAGGTACGAGATGGATCGACGGGCACACAGGTAACAACGGACGCGGACATTGCTGTGGCATCCAATGTTGACGGCGATGCTTCACATCTTTGTGCAATTAATCTTCTACACGAAGTGTTCCAACTGTCACCGACTTCGGTGGATGATATTTTGGCTACGGACATAGATGATCTAATGTTTACGCCAGATCCATACACTGACTTTGATTCGGCTCACAGTGTACCAGGGCATCAATGAAAATTTGGCCTTCATATTTTTTCAAATTTGAAACTTTTCCCAGAATTGAACTTTAAATTTTTTTGAAATGACATGGCAAAAGAACAATCTGCTTACAGTAGAACTAGTCTTATAAAACGGACTTCTTTGAATACTTCCAGGAACCTTACTGTCACCTTTACTTGTCTAAAATTTCATTTACTTCCATGAAATGCAATGGCTTTGATTATAAGAACTTATCGACCATTTCATCATATGTATATGTTACTGTTTCATTCACGTTGCATTCCACTTCAATTATATGCTTAGAATGAAACCGATGTTTTAAATGTACAGTACCTATTGCATTTCAGCAGTTTTGAGCTTCTTTTAAAATGCTTTTAGAAATGTTTTTTAGTAATTTGTGGTACTCAATTTTATGTTTAGCATTTAAAAATGTTTAGCATTTAGTATTATCGTTCATTCGAAGATGGAGTGGGTGTTGTATTCCGCTTTAGGTATCCGTATATAGGTTTTCCTGAATCATGTCCTTATATAGGCACAATTCGCCATGCCCTTATATAGGCATAGAAATCCCTGTCCTTATTTAGGCATTAACCGTGTACTACAAATACAGGCATGGTCACTGACATCCGTCCACCCTAACGTCACAACGAGTTCTTAGAAACCAGACCCTTAAGCTTCGGGAGTTCCCCTAGCACAGGACTATTGATTTCTCCAAGAACTCATCTATTATGTATGAACCGTTATACCTTAAGGGTTCATTCCTGACGTCATCCTCTGTCCGACCTCACGTCAATGCTAACATTCCTCGACACCTACCAGGTATAAATATACCTTCCCTTGCCCAAGCAAGTTAGAGGAGACCTCGACTTCAGAGGAGCCCGTATCCCGGCCTGACGCACTGACAAGACGCTGTCATTCCTGCACGCAGACGAATCCAGCTTCCAGTGTTCTGACTCCCTTCGCGGGGTGTTAGAGTTCCAAGATCCGGCAGGAGATTCCCACCTCTCTCATTCTCAAGGTATGGAGCTGACTAGAACCTAGAGGGACTCTTGGCATACTAGACTTAACATACTCTTAGTCTACCATACTAGAGAATACTCCACCTACTTCTATCTTCCCTACACCTAGATTAGGTTAGGTACATTGGGGTAGAACTAGCTTAGAGACGCATCGTATGAGTACTCTCATTTTTAGCTCATGTTATTTATGTACGTGAATATATGCTAAAAGATAATGCTAGTGCAGTATTATTTATTTCTACTGCTTACGCTGTACATTATTTATCTTGCATACTGTCTTGTGATCGTAACAGCACATATCTCTTACACGAGAAACAAGACTGTTCAATAAAACCCTTTTTATTGAAACGCCCGTCTTTCCTTTCTGTGTAAATCTGCAGAAACTAAGCATGCACGATTGAATGAGTGAAACTTTTATCTATTGTTTCCACGATTCTGAGACATGTTCCGCTTCTAAAGGGAAACAAAGTTGTCATGTTTTTCGGTTGCCATAAACTACTCCCTTCTTGTTCTCAAGGAGTTTCTAGTGGCCTCTGAGCTAGCTGGCACAGGTAATTAAGTTTAGTATAATCGATAGGGACATACCAACCTTAGTCCTATGTCAAACCTATAGGTTATATTATTCCAATGCGCAGAGCCTATTAGGGAAATAGGAACTACACTACACCACCTGAACTGCTGAAATTTGAAAAGCTAGTGCTCAAAGGACTCTGCACCATGAAAGAAACAATGGAATACATTCCCTATAACATCTGTCTAGCAGAAAGAAAGGCCCTTTTAATCCTCAAAAATGACCCCTCCATAATAGTCAAGCCGGCTGATAAAGGGGGAGGTATTGTCTTACAAGACCTCACGGATTATGATACTGAATTCCAAAGATAGATTTCTGAAACCAGTCATTATAAAAGACTTTCCTTTAATCCTCTAGACAAAATCAGGTGTGAAAAGGTCACAACACAAGACAAAGAGTTCCTATCTGAAAAGGAGTTAACATTTTTTAACACAGAGAATTGCGCATTCTTGTCTTATACACTTTGCCCAAAGTACATACATCATCCCCCAGGGAGACCAATCTTATCAGGCTGCTGCTCTATTTTAGAATCATTGGGCGAATACATTAATGTCTTCATTCAAGACTTTGTGCATGTACAGGAAACATATGAGAGACAGCATTTACATGGTAAATCTGATAGAAGGGATGCCCATTGACAGCAACACAGCTCTCCTGGCCAAACTGGATATCACATCACTCTATACCAATATTTCTCAAGAAGAGAGCATAAAAACAATTGAGAATCTTATTGAGACACAAGAACAACCCAGAAGAGCCTCCACAGACTTTATTACTTGATTCTCAAGATTGCCCCATAGTATAACTACTTCAAATATGATAACTATTACTACAAGCAACGCTCAGGTACTTCAATTGGAGCCATTTTTGCTCCAAACCTGGCAAATATTTATGTTGATGACCTTGAGCACAAATTTGTGCTTACAGAGACTAACCAATACCATTCCAACATAACCTGCTGGAAAAGGTATATTGATGATATCTTTTTAATTTGGTCTGGCCCTGAATTGATGTTTCAGAATTTCATTCAATTTTGAATAATGTTGAAAAGCACCTTACCTTTACCTGTTCATTTCACAAAATGGAGATTGCTTTTCTTGATCTCACCATTAGGCAGGAAAATGGTAAGCTTTACACTACCCTCTTCAGGAAGCCCACGGAAAGGAACACTTTACTTGCATACAAAAGTTTTCATCCCAAAGCACTACGTTTTGGTCTGCACTTTTGACAGTTTTTGCGCCTTTGTAGAAACTGTACTTACAAGGAGGACCACTTCAGACAGGCTAACATCCTGCAGAACAGATTGCTTACCAGGGGCTATCCCAAAAAGATAGTCAAATCTGCCCTTAAACGTGTCTGGTACTGTCTGAGACAAGAACTGCTTCAAACGAAAAAAAAAAACACCCATCGATAAACTGATGTGTGTCACTACTTTCTGCCCTCACACCAGTGCTTAATTTATAAAATATTAAGTGCAGGTGCCCACATTTTTTAAGAGGCCACACCCACTTCCTCCAGCTCTGCCCACTTCCTCCACTGACTCCACCCACTTCCTTTATTGGCTCCACCTACATCCACAAGCCTCAACACATCAGAGCCACTTCCTCACTTCTTGAGTTCCGCTAGAAGCTGAAGATCTGGTGCTTCATATAAACAACTCGCGAACCTCTCACCTACACACTTGCCCAAGTGCCTGAGTACACTCTTGAGTGATTATTGTGCTATACAAATCAATATAACAAAACATAGTATAACATATGGAAAGCCTATGACAACAACTAAAAAGTGAACTCAAATTAGAGAATGTGTGTACATCTCAAAATGCAGCTTTAGGAAAGGTAATTTGAGGATTTAAGGTAGCTTTGCAAACTAAAGAGAATGTGATTGCACTGTGCTGTTTAAAAGAAAGCAAGGGATGAAGGAGGAAATACATTAAAGAGGGCAGCAACAAGTGCAGGCAGGAAGGGAAGTACTGGTGTGAGGAAATAAATAAGTAATGAATGAAAGAAGGAGGAAATAGGAAAATAATGTGAAAGGAATAAATGAAAGGGTAGATAGATAAAGGAAGTGAACGAAGCGTGATGGATGAATAGAAAGAAGAAAGCAAAGAAGGAAGAATAACAGAAGGAACGGTTGAGGATAAGAAAGGAAGAAATTGAAGAAGGGATAAAAGAAGGAGCAGGAAAAAAGTAAGTAAGGAACGAATAGAGGAAGAAGGAAGAAATGCACCAAGGAAGGAAGGAATGATGGGGAATCAATGAGGGTGTAAGGAAGCAAAAATGGAAAGGAGGCATGGCTGGAGGTGCTGAAAAAGATAAAAAGGAAAGGAAAAGGATGGGAGGAAGGAAAGAAAGGAGGTCAGGGAATGGATACGAGTATGAAAGGTACTGGGCCAAGAAGGGAAAGAGGAAATAATGATAGTCGAATATTGCAACTAAATTGAAAAACAAAAGATTAAAATTCATTTCTGTGTCCTTGACGCCAAATTAAAAATGTTGTTATCCAACTCAAAGGCACTAATTTTATCGACCTCAGAAAGATGAAAAACTGAGTGGCCACACCAAGATTTAAATTTATAACCCTGAGATCAAACACAGATTCCTGGAGTGTATATACAGATGTGTGCAAGAAGGAAAAACATAAAAGGAAGAGTGACGTAGGAGGAGAGTCTGAAGGCAAAGACAGATGTGGTAGACAAAGAATGTGAAGTGAAGTGGGAAAAGCAGAGATTGGGAGTGCAAGATTTCAGAGGAACATGAAGAAAATGAAACTGGAAAGAGAAGAAAGGCAAGGGAAGAAGAGCAGACAGTTCGCCTTCCTGCAATGCCATCTTGAACCCAGGACCCCAGAGTGAATCCAGGGGCTAGTCTGCTCATTTTCTGATCTGAGCCTCAGGGACATAAAAGGCTCCCCAATCAGCTCCTGGAGCTAGCTGCAGTTCCTGGCCCCCAAGGGGGGCCCCTCAGTACCTGGACCGTTGTTGTGGCTCAGCAAGCTTAAATCAAGCTTTTGGGCTCTTCGCAACTGCGACGGTTCCGTTCGCACCAAGACTGTGCTGCTCGCACTGAAAATCAGCATGGAGCACCACCAGCCTATCTCTTCGCACGGCAGCATCAACCGTCAATGTGAAGCTCCAGCCCGACCATCTGCAATGCCCGGCCTGCTCTTCGTGTCAAGCCAACAGCCTCCCACTCCTCGTGGCCCTCTCCAATGCGAATGGGACTCTTGGCACAAAGCTTGAGAAGGTAAAACTTCAGCGGGACTAATCTGGGACTGTATCTGACCTGCGCTCCATCGCGGTCGGCCTGAACTTTTGACTTTGACCCGGTCCAGCACGACCAGACAGCCACGGTTGTCGCTTTGTGCTTTTAGGTGCTATTTTATACCTTATCCTTTAAAAATTCATTTCTCCGTTTCTACAGATTGTATATTTGTCATTTTGGTCTTGGTTTATTTATTAAATTCAGATCTATTTTTCTAACCTAGTGTGGGATCTTTTTGTGTGGTATTTTCACAGTTTTACTATTTGAAGTGTTGCACAATTACTTTACACATTGCCTCTAAGTTATGCCTGACTGCTCTGTGCCAAGGTACCAGGGGGTTGAACACAGGTTAATTTGGGATTTGCTTGTGCCTTAACTTGACAAGGATTCTTCTGTCAGGGAGAACACATTAAAATAAATTACATACATTTATTATATAAAATATATTAATAAAACCATTCAACAAATGTGCATATTTAAAAGTTCAGCAGAAACACTAATTAGGGTCCACCAAAAAAGGTAATAACTAAAAAAATCAAAACCAAACACAAAATAGCCAATAAAATGTATTGTAAAATAAACTAACCACTAAAAATATAAACATAATTAAGAAAACACTATAAAAGAGCCCAAAACCTCACTATTTTTCACAGGAAAATGACACTCTGGTGGACTGCATAAAGAAAATCCTTAGATACTAAAGAACTTCAGCAAAAAGGAACCATTCCCACTGAAAAATCCAAGTCCACACTTTTAAACATGGACAAAGGCACTTTCAAAGTAAATAAAATAAACACAGTTATAAAAATAAAATAATCCTTATAGGTTAATCTTAAACTTTAACTTAAATCCCACCACTCCACAAAACTAACGAAACCTCTATTTTAAAAATGTAACTAAAATAAACATTTTCCCACTAACCTAAAAGGAAAGCCCAGCTTGCTGAAATCTCGAGGACATTAAAGAGAAACAGAAGAAAATCAAGTATAGCATAAAGCACATATGTAAATATAAAATGTAAAACTTGTTAAAGCCTGTTTAAATGATATTAGCAAACAAAATAAGAAAAAACTGAAAAAATAATGATCTCTGTGTTAGGTCAATAAGAAAATAATGGGTTCATGTGGATGATTGTTATGAGCTTGTATTAAATTGTGTGAATGGAGTGTATATGACGTGTTGGAGTTTAGCAGGCTTTGACTAGGCAATGTTTACTGTGTATAAGAAATACCTGATAAATGTATTGTGTTTTTTGTAATTTAATGAAATGTGGTAATGATGCACTTTATACTGAAAATGTATAAAAGATATAAAGATTATGAGAAATTCAATAAATGTATAAAATACAGTTGTATTAGGAATCATTTTGTGATTAAATCTGGGCTAGAAACAATAGAGGTTAAGGGGGAATGTTTGTTGTTCTATTGCAAAAAATATATCAATAAAGTACAAAATAAGACTCATAAATAACAATAATTCATTTTAATATTTAATGTAAATTATTCATAGGGAAATTAAATAGATACAATGTAAAAAGTATAAAGAAGCTCATGAATTAACACATATACAAAATAAAACTTTTCCATTTCACTGAAAGCTAAATACATGTTAAAATATAACATTTCCCACACAAAAAAGTTAAATATCGTACTTCCAGTTCAGTAGTACTTGAAGTTTACCTCCCAAAAATCAAATCCATGAACAAGTTTAAAATATAAAGTAAGCAACCCCATAAAATGCAAAAATTAAATGTTCAAATGAAACCCATTGAAGTAATTCACAGTCATTGGAAACCATTCAAAAATGTAAAACTTTAAAGCAAAAACCGATCAAAGGAAATTAAAAATACTGTTGGTTAAAGTAAACCAAATTAATTTCCTTTTCTAAAAAAATGCTTTAAAAATAGCTGCAAATGTTGCACTCCAACTTCCTAACCTGTAAACAAACATAAGATACACACGCTCACAATACATACATCCCAAATACAATACAAACATAACATTACAACTCTACCACATAGTACAACACCTAACTATGGGGCCCATTACGATGTCGGGCGGAAGCACTACCGCCGTGCTGTCGGATGTAAAAACCACCAGTTACCGTCCGCCCGCCGCGGCCCACACGCCCGCCAAATTAGGATGTGAAAAATCAGCCAGACACCGCCCGTGAGCCCGCGACGCCGCCCGCCATCAAAGTGCGCCCGTTCACGTAGCGGCGCGGGCCAATGGAGACACACCGTCCGACGAAATCACGTACCGCCCGGCGTACAAATTACGATACCGCAAACTAACAGCTCCCCCGGCAAAGAGACACCGCACGAGATACCCAGGCGGAAACTCGACCGCTGAGTACGGACACCAAAAAGGCGGCCCCCCGAGCATGAATCCAGCACTGCAGGCCATCCCCATGCTCTACCTGATGCAGCACCTAGGAGTCAACGTGCCACGGCGACGCAGGTAGGCAGACACACAACAAGGGCACGCAAACACTGCACACAGTGCAAGGGCGGAAAAACTGTACATGGCCCCCCCAGACACCCCTGTGTGTACACGACACATCCACCACTGCACCCACAAATGTCCCACCGGGCAAAATTAAACAACTCGCAACAACCGGGCACACACTACCCGGGACCAGGAACTAACGTCCCCGTCACGGCACCGCAGCGCTGCGGCGATGACGCAGCTACACATGCGCACAACGCTGAGGCCAACGACAGCGCCATGCATGCGCGGCACACAAACAACACAGGGTCACAACTAAACACCACACACACCAGCCCCACCCTGAACGCACATGTCACGTGGCAGTCCTGCATCAGTCATGTCCCCAACCGGCAACTCACAGTTGCCAACCTGATGTCACAAAACTGTCCCGAACAGGGCAGTGATGCCACGCCAAATTAGGACACACCCCTGTGTGCAAAACATGGCGAAGCACACAGCGGCTGCTACATCACCCAGCAGAATATGGACCCCGTCGGCAAAAGGCACGCCAGTACCATACAAAAATACTAATACCATCCTGCACCCAATACCAATACATGCAATACGTAACATTAAAAATCCCGGGGACTGACAACAGGTGTTTCCAATTACAACACCCACACACAAGGCCCAACGTATAGCGGAAACGCAGCGGGCCGCCCACACACGGGAGAGCAGATAGCACTGAATGGCCTCCCATACCCACACCGAAACCACATTTCAACTATTCAAGCAGGACAATACAGTCATTATCCCAACAAAAAGCCAAACAGAGGCATGCCGAGGAAACCGTCCACTGGGCAGATAGCGCACAACATGAAAGAAAAATCCGAACACTAAAAATATAATACCACTCCTCCATGTGGTTCACATGCAAGTTATCTGGAAGGAGTCAGACACCACTGACCTTGACCATTCATAGAAGCATGTGGGATGAGGGCCTGTGTCCTCCGCACAAGCTACTATAACCCAAGTCCTGCCTCCGTACGACCATTCCAGAAGTCCCAGCAACGTCGGAGGTTGCACTCTGCAGACTGCACAGCCAGCCGGAGTACGCCATCACATCGCCCTGTAGCAAAATGGCAGTTGCATCACTGCTTCCCAACTACGCCGGACAGATGCAGCTGTACATCGAGAGCCTGCTACAGATAGTGGGCTGTGAAAATCTGGCCATGCTGAACGTAAGTTACATAGTAACTTACCGCATCGCAATGTTCAGCTGCGTCATCCCCGTCTTCTACTGTCGGAGGTGTCCCTTCCACTGTCCTGTGGATTTATGTCTCTCCAACCCGGCATGTCCAAAGGCGGACCTGGAACAACTGTTCGCCCCCCTGGACGCACACGACAGGATCTGTTCAGTCTATGGGGGCATGGCGTATGTGGCTGCTATCGGGGAGACACTGCAATGGGACCAGTGTGCCTCCACACAACGGATTCTGGATCACAGTTTCATCGAATGTCATGCAACTTGTCCCATCAGGCTCCTACAAGGGACAACATACGATGAACACATTGCCAGCCACCATCCGCTTTATTGGATGGCATCCATGTTTTCCACCAATGCCATGGAAGCACTGCTGGAAGGTATCGCATACCTGACAACTTGTCAATTCATCGGGCCCCGACGCCATAACCCCAATTGAACACCGTACCTATGCTTGGCTTTCGCACGGACTGGGCAGTTAGCTGTACAACAACTATACCATACAACCCGCAACTAACACCACACCATCAACTCCACTACCATGACATCGGACATTTTCGGGACATGCACTCTGTTTCGCACCACATCCAGTAACTCTGCATGAACAGGGGGAGGCAGAGGTATGGGACTTGTGTATGGCAACCACATGGACAAAACTGCACGTACAACTATGCCATAATATGTATCCTGCGCACATGAACATATGCACCGGTCAGTGTACAGTAATCGGTCTGCTGTAGTATGTGAGAACTGTCACCCCACCTTTGTCTGTACTTCCGTGCCAGGACTTTTGCATGGACAACAAATGCAACCCCCTACAACATGGCCCTAGTTATTGTGTCATGTTCAGTAGCCACCACATTGCAACAACTAGTGACACGCTGCTGCATGCACGTAGGCTCATGCCCTGATGTCACCTCTCACGCAGGTGTGTCAGAGTAACTATTGCAGTAAACCTGTAACATGGAACTGAGATGTACTGTGCCCATGATGTCAAGCAGTCTGGTAGGCACAATGAATACTGTCTGTGTCAAAGTCAACAGCTCCTCAGTAATTAGCAAATGTACATTAGCACAGCAAGGGCAAAGCAGTTGTAACTCTGAAGCCCACATCCCACAGTCAACAACTAATCACATCTACCCCTACACCCTATGCTATGTGTAATCATGCTGAGTATATCCTCCACATGCATTTCACTGCCAGTAGTGTCCACTATACTGCATCACAGAGGACATAAGTCCTAATACATGGCTTGAAGCAAATATGTGTCTCTGCTGAATCATTTCACAAACACAAGTACGAATGAGAGAGGATGAGAGTGTGTGAAGTACACGACAGTCGTGAGATGACCATGTAGTCCACTGTCATTGGATGTCAACGCAAATGAGTAGCCGCAACAGTGGCCACAGTGAAATACCACAGCTCGTGGAGCAGGACTTGTCAGACTCTGAAGTTGCCCGAAAGATCATCACATCAACACTGACGGCCTGCCCACTACAAAGCACAGTCCTACACATGTCTACAATTTCCCACACAGTCTGACCACACACTCAGCAAGCAAAAGTAGGAGCCACGCAAAAGCATGCCACAGCAATGCCTGACAAAACACACATATGACATCAGTGTGGGTGGGCAGCACTGCACAGTGAGTAAGAACTGCAGAAAATCTGACATGCACAATTGAACTAGGCACAATAATGACAGTCACACACCCTGCACACACACAACGTCTGAACCATAACAAGTAGGAGTCATCCTGAACTGCAAGGACACACCCACACACTGCATACTGTGCAACATACACATCTCATCATATTCACAGACCTCAACACGGTTACAAACATCCACCATGGGCCTGGGTAACATATGTGTGTAGTCGACATGGCCACAACACACACACACACCAACGCTACCCCAAACTCACACCACTCACACCACACACCACCACCTCCCAAATGCACACATCGAAAGTAAGCCATGTGTCCAGGCACAATGCACATCACAAGACCAACATACACCTACACTGCTGGCCACACAGCAAGTAAGCTCACACATGCACGTATACTCAGCGCATGCTGCCAGTCCACCTGTGGCTAGACTCACACCCTGTGCAGTGCATGCACGCAAACATGACACGGATACATTTACCCATAAATAACACCAAATACATGCAGTCAATCCATTGCACAGAAAAGCAGATTCATCACACACACAAGTAGCTGAGTCTGAAAGAAGTGAAGTCCCTGCCACGTGTACAACACATTGGAATGTGAGACCAGACATTGCAATTGCTGAGGTCACATACACGGCATCTGCCCCACTTAACCAAGCACACACTGCAACAACTGCAATCATCAACTACACAGATACAACCGACTACAGGAACAACAGCATCCAGTCACAGATTACATCGACAGGCGCCATTACTCATCAACCCCAGGGACAGTGCCCAGTTCGATGTGCCGAGTAGTGACACGTAGTGCTGCGGATGCAATGTGTGTGAGTGTGCCCTGCCATGGCCAGCCAACACTGGCATGGCAGTCACAAAATCCATCACAGCCACCACTGTCTCAGAAGGAGATGTGTGAGTGTGCCTACCAATCTAACTGGATGCCAGTACGACTCGGTGCTGTGTGTGTGCTATGGGACAGTTGCAGGTCCGGCCCTGAGAGAGTAGCACAACTGTGGAAGACACACATGTGTCATGTGAAGCGGGAGTTACGCTTGGCCCAGATGGGTGGGTATGACGGGTAGGTGCGCACATGCAATGTTGAAACACACTGTGTTGGGAGGATTCGGGAGCACTAGATTACCGCTGTCTTGGGCATTTGTAAAGACCACCTGTCTGGGGATGAATGTGAACACGTGTGTGCACAACAGGCGGACACACGAAAAATGCTGCATCAGGTGTAGACGTCAGCCCACCCTCTGGGGACATGCTGGATACTGCTGTGCGTCCGCCAGGCCCTTGCCAAGGCACTCACATCCCCTGTCGACCAGGTGTACCCCCAACATTGTCCACCTGAACAGGCTATCCAGGGCACGGGATGGCAGTGGAGCATGGTGGGTGAGAGGTCATGGCGCGCTCCTCCTGGTCACATCACGCAGGCAACACATCCTCATTGTGCAGCATGGCACAAGTCAAATATAAGTAGTGGGGGGACGCACACCTCACGACCGGGAGTGACGTCACGGAAGGTGGCTCGCACCATCTCACTCATTGCCTATTTCCCCACACACGTTACATGCCATTGCAACAGAGAAGCCAGCGCGTGCACAAGCAGCTCCAAGCTCGCCCCAGAGAGGTCAAAGAGTGAATGTGTGGGTCCATTAGCTCCAGTTGTATGCGGCCTGGGCCGCTAGGGCAGCTACAGCCTCTGTGTGTTGCAGGTGGTGTATCCAGACTGCGGTGCCTGTCATGCATTGTCAATGTTGTCCGGGTCTCGAGTTGGGGCACCACGCAGGTGGACGGCGTCCCACCACTGATTATACCGCGAGACAGACTACTTGTTCAAATGGACCCACACATACACTCCTTGGCCTCTCTGGTGCGAGCTCGGAGCTGCCTGTGCACGTGCTGGCTTCTCTGATGCAAACGCATATTGGGGTGAGCGAGGGGAGGCCATAAGTCTGACGGTGCAAGCCACCTGCCAACACGTCACATCCGGTCGGTACGTCAGCGTCCCCCCACTCCTCCTATTTAGGACTCGTGCACTGCTGCCGTCAGATGTGCCACTCCCCAGGGGGGTGGAGAAAGGGTCAGGAATGTCACTCTGAGATTGGCGCAGTTGAAGGCACACCTTCACTGGGGGCAGTGCTTTAAATGGGCCGGTACTCACCGGTACTGAGTACCGGCACTTCTTATTTTCATCACCCTGAGTACCGGCACTTCTCTACGGCCGTGGAGAGTACCAGTACTCATGGAGGGTAGGCGCATTGGCCTCCAGTGGTAGTAGCCTGTCTCTTTGTTCAGCCAAATCACTTTTAAAGCCCTGAGCTGAGCCCCTGCAGAACTATGCAGCGGGTGCTGTTTTGCATGATATCACAGTGTTCGCCGTCATGCTGTGTTGCAAGGAATCGAGGCAGCCCAGTTACAGCACAATGAGGAAAGCCATAGGAGGTGAAAAGGGCTTTAATCCCACCTGATTCTTGTGTGAGTGTCTGCTTATGTGGGTCTGTTTGCCTGCTTGTGTGTGCGTGTTTTTGTCAGAAATATGACAAAATAAGGAAAGGTTAAAATATTACTGTTTGACTTACATTTTGTATAAGGAATTAGCCTGATTTGTATATAAAAATACATTTCTCGTGTGTATTGCAACTAGTATATAAGCCGATAAACTTCGCATGTCTTGCATTTAGCCCCGCCCCTAGCCCCGCCCACTCGACACATCTAAATGAGTACCTGCACTATATTTTACCATTTAAAGCACTGACTGGGGGTGACAACCATTGGACAGTCTTGTGTAGTCCACCCATGCGTACATGTGGGCCCTCCATGATCCATGTCACCTGCGGCAAAGTGATGTCATGGGCAATGACGGAAGTGAGGAGAGCTGTCTGCCCCACGCACAGATGGCGCGTCAGCTCAACAGACCCAGCACTGAGGGCAGCAGGGGTCACATGTGCAGGGGCAGCTGTGCCTGGTTTGAAGGACACCCTATCCCTCATCCCTCTGCCGACACGTTTTGCACCAGTGGAAGTGGATGGGAGGGCGGGCATTGGCCTCCGCGTGGCTGAAGAAGACCCAGAGTCCACGTCCCCCGTGTCATCCAACATGGATGCATTACCTCTGTCCTCAGATGACGCCGAAATAGCCCACTGGGCCTGTGATTCATCCAGCACACGTCTAGCCCCTCCGAGGCGCAGGTCACAACTGTCTCACTCAGCAGCTGTGCAGCTGCAACATCCGAAGCCACGCCACTGTTGAGCATCCCCTGACCCTCAGCACCCAGGGAAGATGCCACATGAGAGTGAGCGAGGTGCTCCCACTCATCTGGCATCAATAACACTGACATGTCCAAGGAAAGCAGCACAGAACATACCCAAATCCACATGTTGCACGATACATGTGCAATTGTATACAGCCACCACAATCAACACCCAATGGCTGGCATACAGGAAAGGAATCCGCTAATTAGTGCCACGAATGTCGTGCACATCGCACTACACCCGGCCTGTGTCACCCTGCGACCATAGCCCCAACTCGCGTTGTGCACAACAACTATCCTGATGGTGGCAAGGATGACCACAATGAAATTAGGCCAAACACATATCTGCATGGAGCAGAATGGGAAACTATACACACAGACTGCAACATGACAGCCCACAATGGCCATGAGCCCATGCCATCCACCTGTCGTTCACACGAGCATAACTGTTGTTGCACGGTGTGCCAGATGTGTAAGTACCAGAGACATGAGGTGAGGCATCGCACACATATGTCCGAACGAAATCAGAGTAGGCACAGTGCCCCTAACATACATGTGAATAGCCTACTCCAGCCTACTACAGGTTGTACCTGAGGGCTACGACTCCGAGTGCATTGGGAATGCAGAGTGCCCAAATTGCATCTTAAGCCCCGGACTAGCATATGCATTTCAGATGCACACAGCACAGACCACAGTTACAACACACTGCATCACAAAACACACATCACATTACCCAGATCATGGGTAGGCTGTGGACACATGCTGCCTCTCACAGCAAAAGACACCATCCCACAGGACTGTAAACTTGCTTGCTGCTGATGCCCCAACAAACGTGCATCCGGCACAGGCCATGGGACTGTCAAGATGCAGACCATTACTGGTGAAATGCAGCACCGTGCTGACCTGACAATACGAGGGGGCATCCCCCGATTCGTCAACGCCACGTAGTGGCCCATCCGGCAGATGCCGTCACACCCTTTGTGGAATTGGCTGCACTGGCGGTCACAAACACACAAAGGCATCAACTTGGTAGCAATGGCTCATCGCAAGTCCTTGGGCTGGAGGAATTCCAACTGCAGGGATGGTGCACAGGAGGCTTGGAATGTCACTAATGCACTTCTCAACATCACCCACATCCACCAATCACAGTGGAAGCTGCTGACCCATCCCAAATACTCCGAGACGTGCAAAAGAGCCAGGAAGTAATCGGACATGGCCTAACAGCATGTGTACACCACAACGTGAATGCATGCTGCTGGGAGTGTGTACACAGTACCTGTCCAACCCATTCACATGCATGTTGACAGCACATCGAGCAATGTGTAGTCTGCCCACATCTACTGTCCATTGTCAGGTGGACCTACAAAAAAGATCACAAGGCAACACATCTGTGTGGGTGTACCCACTGTGACCAACACTGCGCAACCATCAACGTACTCGCACTGTGCATGGCCCACCCCGCAATGGAGGTCACATTCAGTGCCACTATCTCTCACACACATCCCTATCACGAGGCATGGTGTGTCCAATCGACAGTGCTGAGTTAGCGCTTATCCGGAGGGTCCTGAACAGAAGACACATGTAACCCACTTGGCAGTCTGTGTTGTCACCTACTGGCATTGTGCTGTCAATGTGCAGCCCAGGCCTGCTGGGACTGAGAAGGGCAGCATGGCCCCAGCCTGCCATCCCCACGAGCAACAAGTGCTCTGAGACCTGCATTGCCAATTGGCTGTGTCACTGGATGTCTGAAATGAAGTTGCCATGTACCACCACTCGGGAGGGACATACATGGCAAAGCGTCCGAGAGCTCACGTACCCCTGCCAGCTGCAGTAAGCATGGTGAGCAGTGCATGTTGGAACCCCACAGGCTCTGACTCATAGTGCTGCAGATCAACGACATGTGTGTCCCCCACATGCACTCCCACACACACTGTGGTTGTCTCACACACACAACTTTTGCAAGGGATAGCCATGTGCACTGTGCGTGGAGCTCGGAATCCAGGATCTCCAGCTCCTCGCTGGTGAGTGGACCTGGACATATCTTCTGCGTCATCGACGTAAAGGTGGACAGGTGGCAGCAGCAGGTGTTGTTGAGGGATGCCAGGCTGCAGTCCCTGGTAGCTGTGGTAATGCCGGTCTCACTCCCACAGTCATATAGCCCCCTGGGGCAGTTTCAGTGGGTCCAAGCAGCTGCAATTTGTGTACCATGTCTGCCAGCTTAAATTGCAGATGATGGCCTGCTCCCAGCTGGCCCGGGACGCTTACCTCCATAGTGGAACACGCAGGGTGCAACCGCGAGGGCCATTGGAGTTGGCCGTAAGGGCCTGGCCCATGGAGGGTACAGTCCGCTGATGCCATGTGCACTACACAGTATGATGTGCGCAGTGCATCTGCAGGTGTGGCCATGACTTGTGTGTGGGAGCAGGTCCACACTGGACAGGGCCACAACATGCTGTGTGCATGGGCAGGGACGGCCAGTGCTCAGCCTTCACATGTCTGTTGGCACATCATCATGTAGCAAAACCAAAGGGGATGATGGACGGAGTGTTGAACATTGCAAGCACTCACCCCCAGTCAACTGATCTGGGTTTAATCCATCATCATTCTTTAGCTCACTCCGCCACCCCAGTTCAGACATGGCCATATGCAAATCAGTCTGACCCTGTGCCTCATGGGAACAGTCCAGCCCGAACTGCCAAGCCATGTCTTCCCTGGACCGGAAACAAGCATCCTGGGACCGGTTTCTGGCTTACAGCCGTCATCAGCCAGGCTATCTTGAATCCAGTGGCAAAGTGAGCAAGGGACCCACGTCTGGGCATACCCTGCCAACTTAGGGCGAACATAGCAAAACCAAAGGGATGATGGACGGAGTGTTGAACATTGCAAGCACTCACCCCCAGTCAACTGATCTGGGTTTAATCCATCATCATTCTTTAGCTCACTCCGCCACCCCAGTTCAGACATGGCCATATGCAAATCAGTCTGACCCTGTGCCTCATGGGAACAGTCCAGCCCGAACTGCCAAGCCATGTCTTCCCTGGACCGGAAACAAGCATCCTGGGACCGGTTTCTGGCTTACAGCCGTCATCAGCCAGGCTATCTTGAATCCAGTGGCAAAGTGAGCAAGGGACCCACGTCTGGGCATACCCTGCCAACTTAGGGCGAACATAGCAAAACCAAAGGGGATGATGGACGGAGTGTTGAACATTGCAAGCACTCACCCCCAGTCAACTGATCTGGGTTTAATCCATCATCATTCTTTAGCTCACTCCGCCACCCCAGTTCAGACATGGCCATATGCAAATCAGTCTGACCCTGTGCCTCATGGGAACAGTCCAGCCCGAACTGCCAAGCCATGTCTTCCCTGGACCGGAAACAAGCATCCTGGGACCGGTTTCTGGCTTACAGCGGGCATCAGCCAGGCTATCTTGAATCCAGTGGCAAAGTGAGCAAGGGACCCACGTCTGGGCATACCCTGCCAACTTAGGGCGAACATAGCAAAACCAAA
Source organism: Calotriton arnoldi (assembly GCA_963921515.1). Taxonomy (NCBI): domain Eukaryota; kingdom Metazoa; phylum Chordata; class Amphibia; order Caudata; family Salamandridae; genus Calotriton; species Calotriton arnoldi. Next base: position 966,239 of record CAWUFW010007645.1, read on the forward strand.
GGGGATGATGGACGGAGTGTTGAACATTGCAAGCACTCACCCCAAGTCAACTGATCTGGGTTTAATCCATCATCATTCTTTAGCTCACTCCGCCACCCCAGTTCAGACATGGCCATATGCAAATCAGTCTGACCCTGTGCCTCATGGGAACAGTCCAGCCCGAACTGCCAAGCCATGTCTTCCCTGGACCGGAAACAAGCATCCTGGGACCGGTTTCTGGCTTACAGCCGTCATCAGCCAGGCTATCTTGAATCCAGTGGCAAAGTGAGCAAGGGACCCACGTCTGGGCATACCCTGCCAACTTAGGGCGAACATAGCAAAACCAAAGGGGATGATGGACGGAGTGTTGAACATTGCAAGCACTCACCCCCAGTCAACTGATCTGGGTTTAATCCATCATCATTCTTTAGCTCACTCCGCCACCCCAGTTCAGACATGGCCATATGCAAATCAGTCTGACCCTGTGCCTCATGGGAACAGTCCAGCCCGAACTGCCAAGCCATGTCTTCCCTGGACCGGAAACAAGCATCCTGGGACCGGTTTCTGGCTTACAGCCGTCATCAGCCAGGCTATCTTGAATCCAGTGGCAAAGTGAGCAAGGGACCCACGTCTGGGCATACCCTGCCAACTTAGGGCGAACATAGCAAAACCAAAGGGGATGATGGACGGAGTGTTGAACATTGCAAGCACTCACCCCCAGTCAACTGATCTGGGTTTAATCCATCATCATTCTTTAGCTCACTCCGCCACCCCAGTTCAGACATGGCCATATGCAAATCAGTCTGACCCTGTGCCTCATGGGAACAGTCCAGCCCGAACTGCCAAGCCATGTCTTCCCTGGACCGGAAACAAGCATCCTGGGACCGGTTTCTGGCTTACAGCCGTCATCAGCCAGGATATCTTGAATCCAGTGGCAAAGTGAGCAAGGGACCCACGTCTGGGCATACCCTGCCAACTTAGGGCGAACATAGCAAAACCAAAGGGGATGATGGACGGAGTGTTGAACATTGCAAGCACTCACCCCCAATCAACTGATCTGGGTTTAATCCATCATCATTCTTTAGCTCACTCCGCCATCCCAGTTCAGACATGGCCATATGCAAATCAGTCTGACCCTGTGCCTCATGGGAACAGTCCAGCCCGAACTGCCAAGCCATGTCTTCCCTGGACCGGAAACAAGCATCCTGGGACCGGTTTCTGGCTTACAGCCGTCATCAGCCAGGCTATCTTGAATCCAGTGGCAAAGTGAGCAAGGGACCCACGTCTGGGCATACCCTGCCAACTTAGGGCGAACATAGCAAAACCAAAGGGGATGATGGACGGAGTGTTGAACATTGCAAGCACTCACCCCCAGTCAACTGATCTGGGTTTAATCCATCATCATTCTTTAGCTCACTCCGCCACCCCAGTTCAGACATGGCCATATGCAAATCAGTCTGACCCTGTGCTTCATGGGAACAGTCCAGCCCGAACTGCCAAGCCATGTCTTCCCTGGACCGGAAACAAGCATCCTGGGACCGGTTTCTGGCTTACAGCCGTCATCAGCCAGGCTATCTTGAATCCAGTGGCAAAGTGAGCAAGGGACCCACGTCTGGGCATACCCTGCCAACTTAGGGCGAACATAGCAAAACCAAAGGGGATGATGGACGGAGTGTTGAACATTGCAAGCACTCACCCCCAGTCAACTGATCTGGGTTTAATCCATCATCATTCTTTAGCTCACTTTAGCTCACTCCGCCACCCCGGTCCCAGGATGCTTGTTTCTGGTCCAGGGAAGACATGGCTTGGCAGTTCGGGCTGGACTGTTCCCATGAGGCACAGGGTCAGACTGATTTGCATATGGCCATGTCTGAACTGGGGTGGTGGAGTGAGCTAAAGAATGATGATGGATTAAACCCAGATCAGTTGACTGGGGGTGTGTGTTTGATTTGCTCGAACGCTCCGTCCATCATCCCCTTTGGTATCGCTTTGTTCGCCCTAAGTTGGCAGGGTATGCCCAGACGTGGGTCCCTTGCTCACTTTGCCACTGGATTCACAATAGCCTGGCTGATGAGGGTTTTGAACCCGAGACCGGTCCCAGGATGCTTGTTTCCGGTCCAGGAAGACATGGCTTGGCAGTTCGAGCTGGACTGTTCCCATGAGGCACAGGGTCAGACTGATTTGCATATGGCCATGTCTGAACTGGGGTGGTGGAGTGAGCTAAAGAATGATGATGGATTAAACCCAGATCAGTTGACTGGGGGTGTGTGTTTGATTTGCTCGAACGCTCCGTCCATCATCCCCTTTGGTATCGCTTGTTCGCCCTAAGTTGGCAGGGTATGCCCAGACATGGGTCCCTTGCTCACTTTGCCACTGGATTCAAGATAGCCTGGCTGATGAGGGTTTTGAACCCGAGACCGGTCCCAGGATGCTTGTTTCGGTCCAGGAAGACATGGCTTGGCAGTTCGGGCTGGACTGTTCCCATGAGGCACAGGGTCAGACTGATTTGCATATGGCCATGTCTGAACTGGGGTGGTGGAGTGAGCTAAAGAATGATGATGGATTAAACCCAGATCAGTTGACTGGGGGTGTGTGTTTGATTTGCTCGAACGCTCCGTCCATCATCCCCTTTGGTATCGCTTTGTTCGCCTAAGTTGGCAGGGTATGCCCAGGCGTGGGTCCCTTGCTCACTTTGCCACTGGATTCAAGATAGCCTGGCTGATGAGGTTTTGAACCCGAAGCCGGTCCCAGGATGCTTGTTTCCGGTCCAGGAAGACATGGCTTGGCAGTTCGGGCTGGACTGTTCCCATGAGGCACAGGGTCAGACTGATTTGCATATGGCCATGTCTGAACTGGGGTGGTGAGTGAGCTAAAGAATGATGATGGATTAAACCCAGATCAGTTGACTGGGGGTGTGTGTTTGATTTGCTCGAACGCTCCGTCCATCATCCCCTTTGGTATCACATCATCATGTACACATTGGCATGGGAGCATGGGATATGCATATGCACACACATGCCTTCTTTCACTATGTACATCTCCCACTTGGCACGTGCAACGTTACGTGTCACTTGTGATGTGTATTTGCAATACCACAGCTGTGTTGTCATGGAGCTGTCAATGTGTACACCTGTCAATGTGTTTTGGAGGTGTGATCCGTACAGTGCTGTACATAGGGTGAAGTAGGGACATCAATGACTGTCTCATATCCCCTCGTGCAACAGGAACCACTTGTTTTTGCCGCTCAGCCTGTGTCCATAGCGTTGTTGGTGTGTGCCATACTCACCCAGCCTCGGAAGCTGTGTCAGGCACAGCAGCTAGTTCTATTGCCGTGGTGTTTCCGCTTCCCAAATATGCAGTCTGATATCATCATCATGCCTTACAAGTTTTTAAGGCCTAAATCCCCATGTGCATGCTCATAGCAATGGTTTGTGTCACTGCTCATTGCTATTGGTAAGGGGACCTGTGTAAGTGTATTGTGGCTGTGCTGTCCCTACTTGTCAGTTGTTCTGTGATTCAATTGCTTTGTTTGGAATTCGTGTTTTGTGTATGTGAAAATGCCATGTGGTGTGTTGCTTTGACATGTGTCCACTTCCATCTTTCCTAGGAGGAGACCTAACATACATCGCCCCTACCAATTGCTGTCAGACATGGAGGATGTGGAGGTAATCCGGAAATTCCGTCTGGACCGACCCACCCTGCATCGCCTATGTGCCTTGTTGGAACCCCACCTCCGTCCTGGCAGGGTGTATCCAACTGCATTTACCCCCACGGCTAAGGTGATGGCTGCACTGCATTTCTTCGCCACTGGGTCATTCCAACACACAGTGGGCAGTGGAAGTGGGATGTCGCAGCCCATGTTCAGCATGGTGCTATGGGATGTACTGTCAGCTATGATGCTGTACAGGAACCGGTACATCCGATTCCCCAGGGCTCGTGATTTGGCGGCAGTGAAGGGTGCTTTCTTTGCCCTTGGACGGATCCCCCACGTTGTTGGTGCAATTGATTGCACCCATGTTGGCCTTGTAGCACCACAGGCCATGGAGCACATATATAGGAATCGGAAGCACTTCCACTCCCTGAATGTGCAAGTGGTGTGCCTTGCGGACATGGTCATTACACACGTGTGTGCGAAGTTCCCAGGATCGGCACATGACTCGCACATCATGCGCAACAGCATCCTACCACGTCTGATGACCAATCTGCAACCGGACCGTGCTTGGATTGTTGGTGAGTATGTGGACTCGTGTAGCGTGCTTGGTGTGCGATGCTGTCTTGTGTACAGTTGGAATTGCAACGAGTCTCGGTATTCCTCACACCCAGGTGACTCTGCTTATCCGAATGGGCCTTGGCTGCTCAGCCCACTACGTCATCCTCGGACACCAGCTGATGTCCGCTACAATGAGGCACATGGCAGGGCCAGACGTGTGGTGGAGCGCACTTTTGGCCTCCTGAAGTCCAGATTCAGATGCCTGGACCGCACCGGGGGTGCACTGGCGTACTCCCCACAGAAGGTGTGCCAGATAGTTGTGGCATGCTGCATGCTGCACAATCTGGCTATTCGCAAGCAGATCCCCTAATAGTGGATGACGGTGATCAGCCAGGGCCCCCGCCTGCAGACCAGGACGGGTCCAGTGACGAGGACAGTGGAGAGGAGGAAGCTGTGAATGTGCGTCAGCAGCTCATCGCACGCTACTTCACTTGACAGTGAGTGACCATGTACGACGGCTGATGTAGCTGTAGTTGTGCAGGTGTATGTGTGCATGGTGATGGAGGCCTTTTGTTCACTGAGTGCTGTGTGGCAATGGTCCATGTCCAGGGTAGTATGCCACTGACAGTGGCTGTGGCATTATGCCCTGTTGCTCTGTGAGATGTGTGTACATTGCTTGTAGTTGGTGACAAGTACTGTGTGATGAGTGTGTGACACACTCATTCAATGGACTCTTGTTCTGGTTTTCACCCCTAGGTCCCTACAGCCTCTCCTGGCCTATCGACATACCACACAGCAGAGGCATTTCTGATCATGGTTGCGGTTGCACATCGTTGAATAAACACAGGGCACATACAGCAGAATGTGATAAAGGTGTATTTATTTACAGCGGTGACATGTTATTGTGTGCAAGGTGATGACAAAAGTGGTGCATGCTGTGACAATGAGTTGACGGTCATGGCTGCGTGATGGTCAAGGTGTACCCATGAAGTTCTATGTCCACAGTCCAACAGACACATGCCATTCACATGGCAGTGTGGGGTAGGATCGTATTACAAGTCAATGCAGTAGGTGGTCAAGGTGGCTGGCTGACTCACTGGCGTTTGGTGCGTGCGAAGTCCTCTCTGGACACCTGTTTCCTCTTCGGACGGCCCCTTCCACGTTTGGAAGGGGGGGTTGTGTTGGTGGGCTGCTGGTGGTGGCTGAGGACTGCTCACTCGCTGTGGACGCAGGGGAACTCGATGTTGCACGACCCTGCGCCACAGCAGGTGGTGGCGGAGGTGGTATTGCTGGCCTTGCTTGGGCCCTCACCACCACCACCAGCTGGCCCATGAGGTCCACAAGTTGGTCCATACGGGTCACGAATTGGCCCATATGGGCGTCCATGGACCTCAACACCCCAAGGACCTCCCGCGTGTCGGAAGCCGACCTGGCCCATTGTCATTGGGCCTCTTCATAGGCCCCAAGGACTCTGGCGATTTGCGGCAGGGCTTGGCTCCCAGGCTCAGATGGCATTGGCCTGACCCTGCTCCTCCCACCAGTACTACTGCCACCGACCTGCCCACATTGCTCACCACGGTCCTCGGTCTGGCTCCCAGGGCGGAGCCCGACGGCCGTGCCACCCCTTGCGCAGGTGCTGTGGCCAGGGATTGCGTGGTGGTGGTGGTTGCGGCGGTGGTGGTGGCCGCAACGACCGTGGCAGCAGGGGTCTGGGACTGGTCAGCAGCCCTGGGTGATGTGTTGGTGGGTAGGAGGGGCCCTGGGGAGCGGTTGGGCCCTGCCACTCCAGATGGGCCTGCTCGGTGGTCCTCGTCCGAAGAGGTGTCCAGCTCCTCTACATCCGTGAGTCCGGGTCGGGGGCTTGCGGACTGGCTGTGCTGGCTGCTGTCTCCCTCTCCAGCATCCAGCAGTTCGGCACCTGTGGGGAGAATGAGATAGGTTATTGTGTTGCACCTTGCAAAGTTTGTATTGGTTGTCTGACATTCACAGTTCGTGCACTGTCGTGCACAGGTTTCCCAGAGGCGTGTGTGTGGATGTACGATGTGTGTATGCGTGGGCAAGGCAATGGAACTGTGTGATGTGATCATGTGGCATGGGACGGTTTAGCAATGACAATCGGTGTGTGTTGCTGTACTCCTACATTTTGTGGCTTGGGTGTATGCGAGCTCCAGACCCATTGACGCTTTTGAGATGTAATATGGTTTTGGGGGACTAATGAAACGCTTCGATACGCAGATTGAAAGTGGGGTACAGCCCCCTCAACGCTTTTGAGGTGAAATATGGTTTTGGGGTTCAAATGGAACGCTTAGAAACGCAGATGGCAAAAGGGGGTACAGCCCCCTCAACACTTTTGAGGTGAAATATGGTTTTGGGGTTCAAATGGAATGCTTAGAAACGCAGATGGCAAAAGGGGGTATAGCCCCCTCAACGCTTTTGAGGTGAAATATGGTTTTGGGGTTCAAATGGAACGCTTAGAAACGCAGATGGCAAAAGGGGGTACAGCCCCTCAACGCTTTTGAGGTGAAATATGGTATTGGGGTTCAAATGGAACGCTTAGAAACGCAGATGGCAAAAGGGGTATAGCCCCCTCAACGCTTTGAGGTGAAATATGGTTTTGGGGTTCAAATGGAACGCTTAGAAACGCAGATGGCAAAAGGGGTACAGCCCCCTCAACGCTTTTGAGGTGCAATATGGTTTTGGGGTACATACTGTGACATATGGGTGCAGAACGGGACATGTGTTTTGGCAACATGACAGTGCAGAGACAATGGTGTGTGTATGTCTAACATACCCGGCATATCTGCTCACTGTTATCATTTATGGACATTACACAGCAAGCATTGTAGTGAGTGAGTGATGGTTGTGTGCCACACGACGTATTGCAGATGGGCCAATTCCTTGGTGTGCGTGCTACCCTCGGCCATGTGCAGCAATGCAGTGCTCTTGGGGTGTTGACTATATTATGTATGTTGTTAATCACAGTGTGACGTGCGCTTCAGTCACTGCAGACACATTATTTGTCATGGGCAGGTATCTTTGCTGAACTACTGTATGAGGACAAGCTGTTCCGATGACATACCTTTCATGACACTGGGGCTGACAGATAAGATTGATGATATGTTGAATGTGCATTGTGTGGCTGTGTGTTTCATGGGTCCAGTGGTGTTTATGTGCATTACTGGGGTTCCACTCTGTTGCTTCTAGACAGGTTAGACTTACATGGGCGTTGTTGTACGTTGTGTGGGGAACAGGCAGTAACGACTACATGGACAAGACTTCGATGGTGTTGTTGATGTGTGTGATGAGTGGCACAGTGCCCGCCGTGTGGGTCAGTACTCCAGTGGGACTTGTGCATGCAGACGTGGCTCCTTAGGTGTTGCTGTATTTGTGATGGCTCATGTGGGCTATGACTCTGTAATACATGTCCGTGTGCACATTGGTCACATGATTATGACAGGGAGCAGTGCTGCGTGTTCCTCTGCTACGTGACATGTCCCATGTGTTAGTCGTAATACAGTCCTCATGCCTACAGACACCCCGCCCTGTACAGTTGTCCACCTACAGGTTGGTTTGGAGTGCGCAATGCAATGGATGCCACATGGTTATGGGAGGGAGGGGTGCTCCATGTTGCTGGTCTGTGGGAGTGGGGGCGGTGTTGTGTGATGTGGTGATGACTTACCGCCCACAGACACCCCTGCATGTAGGGTGTGATTTCTACCTGTCGGGTGGAGGTGTGCACTGCAGTGGCTGACACATGGGTGTGGGGTGTGCTCCACCTTGCTGCGCTGTGGGACTAGGAGCTTGGTGGGTGTTGTACTTCAGCTGTCCCCCCTCCCACCCACTGACTTTGTGTTCCGGCTACTTACCTGTTACTTGTTGGTTAGTGCAGCTATGGCTGACACATGGGTGTGGAGTGTGCTCCACCTTGCTGCGCTGTGGGACTAGGAGCCTGGTGGGTGTTGTACTTCAGCTGTCCCCCCTCCCACCAACTGACTTTGTGTTCCGGCTACTTACCTGTTACTTGTTGGTTAGTGCAGCTATGGCTGACACATGGGTGTGGGGTGTGCTCCACCTTGCTGCGCTGTGGGACTAGGAGCCTGGTGGGTGTTGTACTTCAGCTGTCCCCTCCCACCAACTGACTTTGTGTTCCGGCTACTTACCTGTTACTTGTTGGTTAGTGCAGCTATGGCTGACACATGGGTGTGGGGTGTGCTCCACCTTGCTGCGCTGTGGGACTAGAAGCCTGGTGGGTGTTGTACTTCAGCTGTCCCCCCTCCCACCCACTGACTTTGTGTTCCGGCTACTTACCTGTTACTTGTTGGTTAGTGAAGCTATGGCTGACACATGGGTGTGGGGTGTGCTCCACCTTGCTGCGCTGTGGGACTAGGAGCCTGGTGGGTGTTGTACTTCAGCTGTCCCCCCTCCCACCAACTGACTTTGTGTTCCGGCTACTTACCTGTTACTTGTTGGTTAGTGCAGCTATGGCTGACACATGGGTGTGGGGTGTGCTCCACCTTGCTGCGCTGTGGGACTAGGAGCCTGGTGGGTGTTGTACTTCAGCTGTCCCCCCTCCCACCCACTGACTTTGTGTTCCGGCTACTTACCTGTAACTTGTTGGTTAGTGCAGCTATGTCTGACACATGAGTGTGGGGAGTGCTCCTTCTGGCGTTTCTGGAGTACAAGGGGACCTGGTGGGAGTTGCGGTGCTGGCTGACTGTACACATGCCCCCATGGTTTTGTTAGTTGGTAGCTTTGGGCTGAGTGTGTGGGAGTGTCTGTTGCATGTGTGAGTGATGTCTTGTGTATTGTGTACTGGACATGGGGGTGTTTGTCCCTCAGAGCTATGGCATTGTGGTAGTGCATGTGAGTACATAGCGGTGTACTGGTATACATTTGTTTGTACTTACCAGCCTCCACTCCCCCTGGTATTCCGGTGAGACTCTCCGGATGTAGGATGCCTCGCACCTTCTCCTCCCACGCCTTGAAGGTCTTGAAAAGCGCGGGATTTCCTCCGCCAGTCCTGTCAGCCAGCTGCCGATTCTTGGCCTCCTTCTTTTTGACCACTCTTTTCATGTCGTGCCACCTCTTGGTGATTTCTGCTCTGTTGCGTGGCACGTTCCCGACTGCATTGACCTGGTCTACGATCCTGCTCCACAACCAGTTTCTGGTGGCTACTGGTGTCTGTTGGACCTGGTTGCCATAGATTTGTGGGTGCACCTTGATGATCTCGTTGACCATGACCGTCAGCTCAGTGGAAGTGAACTTGGGCATTCTCTGTGCTGCCATGGTGTGTGTTTTTGTGTTTGTGGTACTGGTGCGGTGTGTGTGTGTGGTGTGTGATGTGCAGGGGGTTTGTGGTGCCGGTGTTTGGTGGTGCAGGTGTTTGGTGGTGGTGGTGGTGGTGGTGATGGGTGCGTGTCTGTGGTGTGCTGCTGTCCTTTCTGGCTCGCTGTGTTCTGTGCTCTCCTCCTCAGCTTGTGGTGTTGCAAGGGATTGTGGTCTGTGAAGGGGCTGCTTTTATACTTACATATGTGGGTGTGTCATGATGTGCTGTTGTTTTCAGGTGTGTTGTGGCTGGTGTTCTGGGATTTGTAGTTTATTTGTTTGTCCAGGGGGGATGTGTTTTCGGGATGTGTACTGTGTTTGGGTATTTGTGCGTGGCTTGCTGTGTGGACTTGTTGGCCATGTTGTGTGTGTTTCTTTGGGTCCGCGGATGGTTTCTGTGCAGGGACGTGGCCGCCAGGGCTTCCGCCGTGTCCATTTTCATCACTGTTGTTTACGATGGCGGGCGGTGTATTTGTGGATTTACCGCGCTCATGTCGGGGCGATCCTAATTTCACGGGCGGTGTCTCGGTAGTCAGGGCGGGCCGTTTTGGGTTGTCGTGCGGGTTTGCGTCCGTGGCGGACGGATGGACTTCGACTCGGACATGAACGGGCGGTATTTTTTGTTTTTTTTCCGCCGCGGGCGGTATTCGCTTCGCGGCATCGTGATTGCTCGGTCGGTTTTCACACGGTGTAGGCGGGCGGATTTTTGCCGCTATGGTAGTTGGCGGATTTTATTCCGCCCGGTATCGTAATGGACACCTATATGTACAATAACATACTACTACTGCTGCTACCAAACTACAGTTAGGCCTGATGCATTACACTACATAACAATGCAACACAAACTACCACTATACAACCTTAACAATTAACACTAATACCATAGGCCACACTAACTGAACCTACGCCTATCCGACCTACACCCTGAAAACGCTAAATACTAACTTAAAAAATTTCTTATCTTGTCAACAACAGGGAACCACAACTGGCACAAATGAAATCCACCTAAATATAACACTAATAGAGTACAAAACACAGGTGGAGGTAAAAAACAATCTGCTAAATGAAAATGTTAAAAATATTTTCCTATAAAAATCAATAGAAATGTTATTCAAATGTATTAAAAAGTGTTTAAAAATGTATGTAAATACATATTAAAATGTTTAACAAATGTTAAACAATATATTGAACAAATACAATTTTATACTTAAAGTCTAACTTAAACAATACTAAAGAATGTCTATAAGAAAAGTAAATCTATATTAAATAGTACTAATTAATATATACAAAACAATTATTATAAAAAGGTAAAAATATGACGTACTGTGCATACAAAATATATGTATGAAAAATAATGATGTACCATTTTTGTATAAATGTTGAAAATGATATGTGTCTTAAAACGACACCCAGCTCATCCTCTTGCTGTCAGAAGACCCCTCCCCCACCAGATCAACTTCCACAGATGTATGATGAACGTTTCTGACTGGATGAAGGACAACTGCCTCAAGCTGAACACAGACAAGACAGAAGTCCTCATCTTTAGGAACAACACCTCGCCATGGAACGATACATGGTGGCCTACGGAATTCGTCCCCCCCTAACCCAACAGATCAAGGCCGCAACCTCTGCATCACCTTGGTCAGCAAGCTATCCATGAAGCAACAGGTAAATGTGGTCTCATCTGCCTGCCTCCACACCCTAAGCATCCTCCGCAAGATCTTCTGGTAGCTCCAAGTCGAAACCAGAAGGACCGTCATGCAGGCCTTCGCCACCAGCAGGCAGGACTATGGAAACACTCTACATAGGAATCACAGCATACCTCCTGAAGAGACTACAGACAGTACAAAACTGTGCGGCAAGACTCATCCTCGACTTCCCCAGATGGACCGACATCACACCCCACCTTCAGAAGCTACATTGGCTCCCGATCCAGAAGGGATGCCAGTTCAAGATGCTGACCCAGGCATACATAGCCCTGCACATCGAAGGACCAGCATACTACAAACACATGACCTTGAACCAACCAACCAGACATCAACAATCAACCTCCCTCTTCCTCGCAGACACCCCCCGGATCTGTTGAACCAACAGCGAAGGACGCTCTTTCTCATGTCTGGTGGCCAAAGCTTGGAACAACCTTCCCCTGCACCTCAGGACCACATCATTACTCCAGCAATTGAGGCGAGAACTCAAGACCTGGTTGTTTGAGTGAAGAAGCAACTAGCAACCCCAGCACCTTAAGACCGTCACGGGTGATTTGCTGTGCTATATATGTGATTGATTGATTGAAAAATGTGTTAAAAATACAGTACAAGTGATACTACAGCAAAAAGTACATACAAATATATCACTGTAAAATGTGGAAAGAAAAATGTATGTATCAAAAATAAATAAAACTATAAATGTCCGTTGAATGAAAGAAATAAAATACATCAATTAAAATAATGTAAAAACCTTGACATATATTGGTTAATATTGTAAAAAACTACACACTATACAAAAGTACAGTGTACAAACCATTTTGGGCAAGGCTTTTGACACTAGAAGAGTAACATTTCCTATTCCAACTCCATCTAAACTATTTTGGGTAAGGTCCAGGATACTAAAGACGTCAATCTTTCCAAATAGGAAATTATTTTGAAAGCTACCAAGAGTGCAACAAAGTGCACACCCATGGCCCTGCCAAGACTCAAACCCTCCTGGCTGTATTTTCCCAACCAAGCACAGCCTAATTAGAGACCATGTTTCTACTGTACACGCCATGCAAGGGGTTACTATTGGAGGGAAGTCGAAGGAACATATCTTCACATAATAATATTATAAAATACCATTTTTATTACAATAATGTGATACAAAATCATTTGATCAAACATAACCGAATTTACAAGACTATTCTAAAAATAAATCAACAGTCGAATCTTAGTTAGCATGACTAACAGCCAACATGTGCTTCGCTGAGTCTTTTTTCTGTTTCCGCTGGTGCTACCATAGTTAAGTTTTGATGCAATATGAGTTTGCAAATGTTTTAGTCATAAACGCTCCTTTTGTTTATGATTTTCTTCATGCGTACAGCAGCAGCATTTTATGGCTTTCATCAATCTAAGCCTGCTTTGTACTTTCTAGGTATGCTACTGAATATCTTAGTCTGTTTTAAAGTTGGTAACATTTTGAAGTCAGCACTTTGTAAATGTAAATTATTGACTGCTTGATTCATCACTTTTTAATGCATTTATGTCCTTTGGTAATTGGTTTTTATGCTTTTAATGCTTTCTCCAACATAAACCGTTTTGGGGAAGGTGTTTGGACTAAAAGGTCAGGATTTACTATTCACCACTCCCAAAAAAAACATTTGTGGAAAGGTATTGAACACTAAATGGGTTAGATTTACTAGTCCCTCTCCATTGTAAACCATTTTGGGGAAGGTGTTAGACACTAAAAGGGCAATATTTATTATTACCACTCCAATTAAAACCATTCTAGGAAAGGTGATGGACACTAAAAGGATAATATTTATTATTCCAACACCAATCTAAATCATTTTAGGAAAGGCGTTGGATAGTAAAGGGGTTACATTTACTGTTCCCACTCCAATCTAAGCCATTTGGGGAAAATGTTGGACTTTAATAACAACTAATAAAATATATGCATATAATAACTGTATATAGACACAAAAATAAAATATATTTCATGTACATAAATAAACAAAATATAATGAATTTAAATGTTTGAAATTATTTAATAATTAACATAACATCATCATTTCAATGTTTTAACACTTAGGGGTCCATTAGGATGTCGGGCGGTGGCACCACCGCAGTGCTGGCGGTGCAGAAAAATGCTTTTTTCCGCCCGCGAGCAGCGGTACTCACGTCTGCCATATTAGAATGGCCAAACATAGACCATTTCCTGTCCGCTGCCGTGCGACGCGAACCGCCATCAAAGTGCGCCCGCAAGCACGGCGGTGGGAGCCAACAGAGACACACCACCGTGCGGAATGACGTCCGCTCCGCTCCACAAATTAGGATGCTCCAAAAAACAAGTTGCACCGCAGCGGAGAAACCGGCCAATCCTACACGGCGGAAACTCGACAGCGGAGCGCGAAACCAGAGACCCGGCCCACAGCACCCGGACACGACCGCCATGGACCCAGCACTCCACGTTTTCCCGATGCTGTACCTGATACATTACCAGCAAATCATGGCCCATCGCGGACGCCGCCGCAGGTACGCAATTACACAACCCCACACACAACCACAAAACACAAACCATGGACTGGCACATGGTCCCTAATCACATCAGATACCCTGGTGGGGATAGGAACACATCCCCAAGTGCACACACACATGACCCACCTGCCACCAATACACCCCTCCGCATCCAGGTCACACATCGACCGCGATCGTGCAGCAATGTCACGGCCACGTCACCGCAGCGGTGAAGACAAGGGAATACATGCACACAATGCAGAAGGCCGGGCCAGCACCAGGCATGGGCAGGGCACAAAGACCACAAGGCCACTACTCCACCCTCACACACTAGCCCCCCACTGAAGGGATATGCCATATGCCACACCTGTGCCCCCATGCACAACAACAAGCCAGGTGACACCACACCCTGCACCACACACAAAACAAATAGGGACACAGCCACAGCAGGAGTGGCTGCACAGGAACACACAGCACAGAAGCACAGGGCCAGGGCTACACACACACACACCACAACAACACCACACCAATGGCAAGTAAACTCAGTACAAGCATCAAATGGACACATACAAGGAACAAACATCTCACTGGACACACAGCCTGCCAAGTCACACACACATACCCCACACTGGCACACATACACATACACACACCACATGCCACCAGCAATGGAGCACACAAAACAGGAAAACAAAAGTGAGGTGCACACAAATGGAAGTCCAAGGAGACACCCACCAAGCATGTGTACAGCACATGCAAGTCAAGGAACATAGAACAACAGCCCCAGCCCACCTAATCACACGTTGCTTGCATAGTGATTGAAGTCAAACCACAGACAGCACAGTGCAACAACCCAAGGAAACAGCAAGGCAACACATGTAGAGGCACAAGGATGAAATGAAGGCCCTGAAGTCAAACTGTGAACAGCCACACATATGTATACAAATACTTCACAGGAATACTCCAGCAGCACAACACACAGGGCCCACTGACACACTCCATGACTGTCAAGCACTAGTAGGAATCCACACACATACCCCCTCACATCTGCAGTACACAACACCAGTGTCAAACAAACAGAAGGGTGGCAATAATGTCCAGGCAATACACAGACAAACAGTCACACTCCCTGGGGGTAGCCACAAACATCACATACACACAGGGATGCCAGAACCAATGTCTGCACAAAAACAACAGACAAACATAAATCAACAGACCCACACACAGAACCACAACAAGAACAGACATGCCCTTTGCAGCAAAAATGTGGAAAGGCAATGGGAGCACAGACACAACAGGAGTGCACAACCCCATCAGTCAGGAACAATGCACACACAACATACCACAACACAGACAAGAAGTTTACCATCACAGATAAACACAGCCACTGCAAACAAACAACAGATCCACAGCCAAAAAAAGAACACATAGCAAACACAGCAGGACATAAGTGGATGCATACCAGCCAATGACAAGGCAACATACCCCCACAGCACTGCATGCAGAACAAGCAGTGTCTGAACAACAAGCATACCAGCCACACACAGAAATGAGTGACACAACATGAACCCACACAACACCAATCAGCACAGCACAAAGACAACATCACACACAGGAAGTGAAGCAGTACCACAGCAAACACACATACATGATGAGCCTGGCCAGCATGCCTGCAATCCTCTGGACAGAATCCCATACTGAGCTGGCAGTGCACCACAACTTGACATGTGTACAACACAGCCAACATGTGCCGTATCGTGACTTAGAGGTCTGTGGAGCGTGGTCACTGTCGTCCGACGTGGCCACTGGCATGGGTGTGGACAAAGGGACTGTCGCTGGACTCCCAGATTGTGCCAGTTGAAGGGCTGATATCACTGCAGTGGACAATGACTGGACAGTCCGGTGCAGCCCACCCACGTCTGAATGTATGCCCTCAATTAATGCAACCACCTGAGCCAATTTACTGTCGTGGTCCATGAATGCATTGAGGAGAGCTGTCTGGCCTACACACAGCTGGCGCAAAAGGTCCACAGACTCAGCACTGATGGCAGCAGGGGGGACCGGGGCAGGAGTGCGGTGCCGGGGGTGAAGGACACCCTTCCCCTCTTAGCGGTGCGAACACGGGCAGCACCAGAGGAAGTGGCTGGGAGGGTGGGCACTGCATGCTGTGTGGTGGAAGATGATGCAGAGTCCCCGTTCCCTGTGCCCGCCAACATGTCTGCGTCACCGCTGGCATCAGATGACGTAGTACTTTGTGTCTCGGGCTGTGATTCTTCCAGCAGACTCCTGTCCCCCTCCGAGGCGCTGGTCACATCAGTCTCACAGGGCTCCTCTGCAGCTGTTGTGCTGGTTTCCCCACCACTGGTGTCCGTCCCATGTTCCTCCGTGACCACGGGAGATGCTGCATGAGAGAGAGAGAGAGATGTAGGGTCAGTGCAGTGGCAGCAACATAACAAACATATGCATTACAGACAACCATTAAGATGTCTAGATCTACATGTTGCAACCCACCCTGTGCAATTACATCGCTCAAACCCACCTCTGTCATCACAACAGTGCGTGTGTACTATCAAACCGGGACAAAGTGAGCAATGTGATGACCACACAGCACAACATCCTGCATGTGGCTCCATTACAACTGCAACATACCTGTCTCACACCACCCACAATGCCATTTAAATGCCCCATACCCGTTTCCCAGTGTTAAGTACAGGTAGGACACATGCATGACATCTGCACCCAGCACCGGCACAAGCTGACACTCACATGCCACTGCACCACACTACCAACATCACATTGCCCAGCGCTGGCACATGCTGTGCACACATGCAGCCACACACAGCCATAGTCACCCTTCCCAGTACACTCACCCCTAATTGCCTGCCGATGCTCCTTCAATCGTGCATTCAGCTTAGGGTGAGTCACGTCCAAGATGCGGCACATTAGTGGTGTCATGCTGCGCCGTGCCATCCGGCCAGTGCGAGGGATCCGCCCCAGTGTCATCTCTGCAACGTTCTTTGCCAACCATGAGATGTCGTCCCACCTCTTGTGGCAGTGGGTGCGCCGTCGGTTTGATACTCCCAGAGCACGCACCTTGTTCGCAATGGCCCTCCACACGGCCTTACGCTGGTGCACCCTGAGCTGCAGGCATGGGAGACAAGAGGGGGCAAACATCAGTGACACAGTGTCATGTGACCAAATCACTCAGGACAGTAGCATGATACAGATTAATCACAAATCCACATATCTCACATGCAGAGACAGAAATGCTTTTCACATGGTACATCTGCATGTGAGAATCACATGTAAATGCATGCATGTATAAGGGGGGACACAATACTTGCACATCTCATGTACTAGCAGGATGCCTGAACAGAAGAGCATGTGTACTCTGCCCACATCTACTAACCATTTTTAGGTAGAGCAAGACATACGTCACAAAACAACATGTGTATGTGGCGATACCCACTGTATCCGACAATGCGCAGGTGTCAACTAACATGCTGTTAGACCTGGCATCCTTGGCGTGGGC